>JADWQK010000143.1:1547500-1904457 GCA_017933935.1 Sesamia nonagrioides
TAAAATCAACCAACCGCAAGGCAAGGCAACCGCTAGGCGGATGATTTTAGGCATTATACATTTATAATGCCTAAAATCATCCGCCTAGCGGTTGCCAGCGACTTCTTGCCCATGGAGTTAGTTATGCTCCGCTTCTATTGGTCGCAGCGTGATGTTATACCTATAGCCTTAAGCCTTCCTGGATGAATAGGCTATCCAACACAAAAAGAATTTTTCAAATCGGACCAGTTGTTCTTGAGATTAGAGCGTTCAAACAAACAAACAAAAAAAAAACTCTTCTGCTTTATGTATTAGTAATAGATTACCTCATTTCCCAATAAAATCACTTAAACACTAAAAAGAACATTGTCGTATAATCGTAAAAATTGAAAATAAAATCCTTATATTTAACAAAATTACGACCTACTAACTCTTAAATATATTGATAAAGTTTACGTCTGATAAAGTTTACTGCTTTCCCCTAAATGAAGCAAAGACGTCGCTTGTTTACGAGTACTCAAGAATTTGTTAAGGAAAGGGTTGTCTTTTGTATGGCGTAAGCGTGTCGAGAATTACTTGCGAGCTCAAGAAGGAAAAGCAAGAAAGCTTTATATAGAGTGTTTTGTAAAAGTGACTTGTCTTTTGCAAATACTTAAGAGGACTTAGGGAATAGTCATCTCTTAATATCCTTATTAATATTATAAATGGGAAAGTGAGTTTGTTTGTTTGTTTGTTCCGCTTTCACACCGTAACTACTGAACCGATTGCTTTGAAATTTTGCAGACGTAAAGTTAGAAGTCCGGATTAAATAATAGGATACTTTTTATCGGGGAAAAATATTGATATTCCCGAGGGAAATCTAAAAAGCGCGATATAACCGAACTCCACACGGGCGAATACGCGGGCGGAAAGCTAGTATTATCATCATCATCATCAACCTTTTATCGTTCCACTGCTGGGCACAGGTCTCCTCTAATACAGAGAAGGACTGAGCGTAATCACCACGCTTGCTCACTGCGGGTTGGCGATTTCGGACTTAAAGTCCAGGTTTCCTCAAGATGTTTTCCTTCACCTTCAGTCGTTGGTGTCCAAGATATACTTAGAAAGTACATATAACTTTTAGAAAAGCTACGTTGGTACTTGCCTGACCTGGAACCGAACCCGCGCACTCATACTTGAGAGGCTGGTGTTTTAACCACTAGGCCACCACGGCTGTTATTATAATAAAAGAAAATGTGAAATACCTTTTTAAGGAAACTATTTAATTTTAACGTTATACAATGTTATTTTTTGTTTATGCGAAACCCGAAACACGTGTCCAGTATTTTTAAGTAAAAAATCTATGTACAAGGTTTCAAAAAGATATCTTGAAAAACCACCAAAAATTATGAGATTGTCATCTTACTTGGTTGTCCCATCAAAAATATGGTCAACGCACCGCTGGGCCGCCCGCGCCTGCAGCGGCGCGGCGTGGCGGGTTCGTCTCACTGTGCTCCTAATACCGACCATCCTACCGTCTGTGTTACCCGCTCGGTAACCACACTGCAACAATTTTTAAATGTGTTTGGGAAAAATGATTACATGGTGTAAAAATGATTGGAATCGATTCAGTTGCTTATTCACAATCTATATTCAGGTTTTGTATAAAGTTAAAATAACGTTATATAAGCACTATGGTTGTCCGTTGCTTAATAAGACTATACTGTGGATGCCTCAATAAATTAAGGCTTCCAGTCAAGGTAAAGAACATAAAAGCTAAGCGATCACAAAGTAATAGGTGCGCTTAGGTACGAATCTCGGCTGAGGGCGTCGCCGGGGGAGGGCACCGAGTAACATACTGGATCACAAAGAGCAGTGGTATTGGTCTCGATCTACGATCTACATCATCGCCTACCTCCAAAAAGAATAGAGGTAAACAAACCAATTTAGAGTTATCACAACTCACGTTTTACAAATCTCCTGGGGCCCTAGTCTGTTATTTATATAAATTTGTCATCCCAACACAATTCCATTGTCATTGTGCTTAAAAGTTCGTAATCTGGTAAATTCATAATGATAGATTAATTATCTCAGTCGTCTCGTACAGAAATGGTGATAGAATGACATTGCAATATTGCCATTATTATAAAACCCGTATAGAAATTATTTTCTAGAAACTTATACTCAATTTGAACATTTATTAAAGTGAAGTACATTGTCAGTGATTGACCACCGGAAAGTCATAATGACGCCATTTTGTTAGTAGATTACGAAACTTGTCAAAATCGATCATTACGTGGTCACTGATCGAACATTTTGACACTATTGTAATAGCAGACTAAGGCCCCTGTTATTTACATGATTATCGACTTTTATATGCTAGCTATTAATTAACAATTCCTATTGCAGCATATTTCAATAGAATCACTAAAATAACATGCATAATAAATTGGTATTTCGAAAAACCATTAAAAAGTCGATATTCATTTTACGTGATAGCCCTACAAAATAAAAAAGATGGATGAAATCCAGGTATTAAACACATTTTGTGGAATTCAACCAATGAATAAAGTTGAGGCATTGGTCATTACAATTTTGCGTACCTATTTAAATTACTTTCAAATCAACTGCATAACACATGCATCGTAATACTTTCAAGTATGGAATAATCCATACTAATATTATAAATGCGAAAGTAACTCTCTGTCTGCCTGTCTGTTACGCTTTCCCGGTTAAATCTCTTAACCGATTTTGATGAAATTTGGCACAGACAATCTTTAGACCCTGAGAAAAAACATAGGCTACGTTTGATCCCGGAAAAAAATGATATCCTCGAGGGAAATCTAAAAAGCGCGATATAACCGAACTCCACGCGGGCGAAGCCGCGGGCGGAAAGCTAGTTATAATATATATGTATCAAAAAATTTAACCTATTAGGAAATTAGCTTACATGTGTGTCATATTTCATTCAAATCGGTCTATGCAAATCATAAATATCTAAACATAAATAAACTGTTTAGATTAGTAGGAGGTAGGTTTATTACTTTTTTGAAAATCGTCTTTTAGGTATAAACTACTCGTTGCGTAGCAACGGTTTGTTTACCTTTATTCTTTATCGAATTTGGCTCAAATATAGGTTAAGTTTATAGTATACGTAGCGTGGGACGCCCTTGGGCGAGATGGAGCGACGACATCAAAAAGGTGGCTGGTAGTGGCTGGCGGAGAACTGCTCAGGATCGAGCTTGTTGGCGTGTCATGAAGGAGGCCTATGTCCAGCAGTGGACGAGTAGGGGCTGATGTTGATGATGATGATGATGATGATGATAGGTTAAGTTCAAATCCAGGCCGTATTTTAATTTATATACTTAACTTCACCACCATTGCTCTCAAAATAGCGAAGAAAAACATTGAAAGAAAACCCACATGTCAGAACCGGAATCAGTCCTTTTTCATTTGTGAATATTGACGGAACAGCAAACAACAGAAAACAATTACCAGAAAAATAAATAAATTACTTACTTAGAAACCCAGTAAGATTGTGAAAAATGTATGCTCTGTGTTAAGTTTCAATGTTGTGCGACTCATTTATTAATTTCTGGCAAAATGTTAATTAAAAATCTTGTAAAGGATGTTAAGTTATTAATTTGGGGAGGAAAATTAAGCGTGACTGTACCGCTAGGCAACAATTTCCTCATTATTTATTTCAATTAATTCATTTTCGTTTACTTTGCTGACACCATGTTTCCCACGTAGAAGTATATTTTCATTTCCATTTAGTTAAAATCATTCATCACATTCGTGTTGCCTTGCTTTAGCCTAGCTTTTGCTAGTTTTAGTCAGTATAATTCTGACCCTCCTCTCCACCCAGAGCGGCAGAGGCCATTTGAGCCTGAACAAAAAACTAAATATTATCCACTAATTTATTTTTTTACACCCGCCCCTAGCCTTAAACATTATCATCGATTGTCTTGGGAGCGGGCTTATTAAATCATTAATTACTCGACAAACTGTTTCGTTTCTCCCCTCTTTAATTACTTCCATTAATTTTGACTAATTTATTTAATGTTGTCTTTTCTCATCATAAACTACTTAACAACTAATTATACCAGCATCATAATATTCATTTCTCAAAAGATTTATGATCCTGGCTGTTATTTACTTAGTAAGCCTATAAATTCTCCAACATTATTGCTGATTAAATATTGATACACTGTTCCGTCCCCGCAGACAAACCGTGAAAACGGTTTTGCGGGGCATAGCATTTATCCTATTGTACAAGTGGACATTAAGAAAATAAATAATAAATAATAATAATAACCTGGGCTGTAGGCCACCTCACTTTAAGAGGGAGTGGAGTGTTAACTATCATATTTGTGCCAAAATTCATCCAAATGCCTTAAGTAATGTTTTTATGAAATAGCAACACATCCATCTTTACACCATCCCGCCTATTGGTAAGCAGTGATGCAATCGTTGATGGTAAAGCACGCTAGTAAATCAAGAGCTATTCACTCTAGCCTTGAATCCTTGAGATAGATATCTAATGATGTGCTCGTTTATATTTTCGACTATTCCTTTGGCTGCGTAAAGGCGGAAGATTTTAGGCATTATATATTACTAGCGGCCGCCAGTGACTTCGTTCGTGTGGAGTTAGCTATGCTCTGATCCTATTACTCGCAGCGTGATGTTATATAGTCTAAAGCCTTCCTGGATTAATGGGCTATCCAACGCAAAAAGAATTTTTCAAATCGTGCAAGTAGTTCCTGAGATTATCGCGTTCAAACAAACAAACAAACTTTTCAGCTTTATACATTAGTATATATAAACTAAAAAATCTAATCTACTAATCTTAGTAGGATGTCCTAGCCTGGACTCTGGTGTGTTAGGTAGTGAAGATGAGGAGACAAATTATGCAAATACTTCGATTTTCTTGACTTTAATGAAATATTGAAATATATAAATTAGTAAATACAGTAATTCGTCGAAAGTTTTCTGTTCGAATGACGCGCGATCGTAGTGGGGGCGCTACCTCTCCTCCCGCACCGCGAGGGGTTGCCAGTGATCGGACTTAACATAGGATATGTAGATACTAGATACTTAGCATAAAATTGAATTGTGCCTGGCTCAGTACTGAATCTATATATTTTAACATTAAGAGTTGAATGGCATGAAGCAAAGGACCGTTCGTGTATGGAGTACTGCAGCTATATTTGGGCTGGTACTGTAAAATGCCACCTGGCAACTTTGGATTTGATGAAGCTAATTGGCGACCCAGATATGGTTCAAACGGTCCCCAAAGCCGGGAGCACAGGCGAAGAGTAGTCAGCCTGTCGGTGTTCCATAGGATGCATTATGGAGAGTGTGGGCGAGAATTACATTACATAATTCCGTCATGATCGGATGAAGAGTACCACCATTACATTGTTGATTTATTTTATTATTTTTTCCCAAATACATTTGAAAATTGTTGCAGTGTGATTACCGAGCGCACACGGTAGATCGTAGTACTCCTCGCTCGAGCAACAGCTGACGCCAGAGGTCAAAGCACCGTTCGCCCGCCCGAGTGGAGCGTGGTCCATATTTTTGTTGCGACAGCCAAGTAGGATAACAAGCTGATGAGTAATGATGATAAAATTAATGTTAGCAGTTTTTATATTCTTAACCTTACGCAATTTGGTTTGAAGCCGCTACGAACAATTGTGGTATTTTAATATTTAACTAATAAAACAACGAAGCTTTTAAGGAATAATTAATGAAGAGATTTTGTTTGGAGAACAATAGATTTAAAGCTTATGGAAACAAGCCCGCAGTGAGTACGCTACACTATTAAAAGCACTTTCTGTTAAATCTTGAGAAAAGCGATGGCCTAGTGATATGAGCCGCGACTTACAACTTATAGGTTCCAACCCCACCGCGCTTTACTTTGTGTAAATTATTTCATCACCACCGGTCACAAAACGCTGAAGAAAATGTTGTGAGGAAACCGGCATATCCTAGAGGCAAAACTTCGAAGACATGGTACTTCTATCAACCCGCACTTGGCCCGCGTGGTAGATTACGGCCCAGTCCCTCTCACAGATAGGAGGCCTGTGTCCCAGGAGTGAGAACATCATAGGCTGATAATGTTATACTGTCAAATTTTGTTAATAATTTAATACGTAGATGTTTCATCAATGCAGTTCTGCTACCATCATTGTGAAAACTTAGTTAAAATGAGCATGTGGTGAACTCTAAACATTAAGCTAATTTTTTTATTTAGTTTTTACTAGCTTTCCGCCAGCGGCTTCGCCCACGTGTACTTCGGTTATATGGCGGTTTTTGGTTATCCTTCGGGGATTTCAAATTTTTCCGGCATTAAAAGTACCCTATTATTTAATCCGGACTTCTAACTTTACGTCTACCAAATTTCAAAGCAATCGGTTCAATAGTTACGGCGTGAAAGCAGAACAAACAAACTCACTTTCCCATTTATAATATTAGTATGATATGATGATTAAATGTTGCCTCACTGTAGACATCACTCCTGTATCGTGGGTGCATTTACAATCAATATATGTAAACTCACATATTTCCCTGAAACTGAAGGGGAAAATATATAAAACCATGATCCGACCTGCTGTCTTGTATGGATCAGAATGTTGGGCTACGAAAGGGATGAATGAAAGGCAATTGCATGCAGCCGAGATGAGAATGCTAAGAGGGATGTGTGGTGTTACACGAATGGATAGAGTAAGAAATGAGTACATAAGAGGAAGTCTGAAAGTGGCACCGGTAGCTGAAAAGTTGTGTGGAAATCGGTTGTCATGGTACGGGCATGTGTTCGGAGAAATGAGGAGAATGTCGTGAGGAGAGTTTTAATTATGAATGTTGATGGCTATAAGAGTAGGGGAAGACCAAAGAAACGATGGATGGAATGTGTGAAGGATGATATGGCTAAGAAGGGGATGACTGCCGAGATGGCTTCTGATAGGGATGTATGGAAGAAAAAGACATGTTGCGCCGACCTCAAATAAATTGGGATAAGGGCAGGAGAATGATGATGATGATATGTAAACTCACATACACAAACAGCCAGACCCGGAACAACTACCTGTAGTTCATACAAATATTTAAGTTTGTAACTTCACTTTTGTTCAGTTCACTTAACTTTTCACACTTCAATTTTTATAGAACCGATTGGTATTAATCTGAACTAAATTACTAAACAAGTTACATTTTAATGGATGCGCTTAACTGCAATTAAAGACGATATACAATATGTATACTTTCTAAGTATATCTTGGACACCAATGACTGAAGGTGAAGGAAAACATCTTGAGGAAACCTGGACTTTATAAGTCTGAAATCGCCAACCCGCATTGAGCAAGCCTGGTAATTACGCTCAATCCTTCTCTGTATGAGAGGAGACCTGTGCCCACCAGTGAGACGATAAAAAGATTGATGATGATACAATATGTAAAGAAAACCCTGTCCGATCCGTGAAGATACTGTTAGGTATCGATAACTGATTCTAATAATGCATACAAAGCAGGGCTAAACAAAAACAGAAATCCCCCTAAAAAAATAAATATTATTTCGAAAAAGCGAGGTAACTTAATACATGTGCGGTAGACAACACGGCATAAATACGCTGGTGAAGGGTCAGGGCACGCAGCACGTAGTCGCATCACTCATAATAATACTGTCTAAAACGGTGTTGTCACTTTTTAAAAATTACCAAATTTTTTTGGAAGTTGGAATTAATTCGCGGAAGAAAATTATTTTTTAAAAATTCATTAGTATTGTTATGATGATTGGGTAAAATTTCATATTTTATTTGGTCATGTTTTTACCTAACCTTTATTATCCTTATGGTTCGGACGGGGTTTTCTTTACCTACATATTGTATAGTACTTAGAAGATATGTAAGACAAAAATCATGATCATTATACTCCCACATCCTTTAGACTTTACACCATTAATGTCTTGTTGAATTTTCATGTACTTCTGACGTCATATTTATCATGCACAGTAAGAGTTTTTCCATCAAATATTTGACAGTAAATGTGAGGCGCAGAGCCTTGAGCTAAAGCAAATATTTTATGTGGTGCGGAGATAAAAATCCGCTTTAAAATACGGTAGACATTTCTAATGTTTACTTTCGGTTCTCAAATTGTGAATCAGCATGCCTTCTACCAATATTAACATCTCATTCAGTACCAGTCAGATCTTTGAATTTATTTTAGCGCCGTTTTGGTCTGAGAAATGATAAAAACACATACAGAGTGCACACTATTTGAATAAAATAGGACCCCTAGGTAGGTATTTAATTATGTATCACCGAAAGTGTTGACTATGGATTTGTAATGAATAAAAATAGAATGTTTAATTTTATACATTTATTTTATCTATTATTTACAATATCTTATCTCTCAACGTCACCGCACTCAGGTCCCAACTTATCGCGCAAGGGTAGTAATTGTAACGCGCATTCCTTTTTAAAGTATAAAAAACAGCATTTAAAATAATACTTAAATAAACAATTCTTTGAGTAAATTTAGTCGATTCTTATATTGATTCGTTAACTTACAGGATGTCAAATGATAAAGCTAAAACAAAAAGTTAACTTTGTAACCCTCATCTAAATAAAATGTCAAATGAAACTACGCCGTGTAACAATAACAAAGTCATTCTTTCCACTTGAAGAGCTTGCCCTACAAAGCAAAGATAGCTCAGATGGCCTAGATATCATGGCAGGCGCTTGTAATGCTAATTAACAGCAAGCGTCTGTAAGCTTTTCTTCTTTGAATGAAAGGGACGCTGTTACAAAGCGTTTTTCAATTTGCTTATGTAACTGCCACAATAGTCTGCTTGACATCAATGTCACTTGAAAGTTGTGACATTGACGTAACGGTGCGTCAGAACGCGCAATATGAAAAATCAGCTATCAAAATTTTAAAATTCGTGAACAAAAAAAAAAAGAACCTGGGAGAGGTTACTCAATTCGACCCTATGTGTTTACAAATTTTGATAAATCTTTTTTTTTTTTATGGAAAGATGATATCTTCAAAGATAAAGAAATCAGGGTGTGATGATGGTACAAAGAAATAGAGTAGAACTTTCAAAAATCGTAGGGACTACTAAAGCCCTACAATTGATTGGGAAAATTCAAGTAAGACCGTTTTTAACTTAATTCTAAACAGCTTATGAAAATACAGGTTTCCTAGAGGGCTATGGAAGGGAGTGTTCTGAGTATCAACCTAACAGACCAGTTTAGGAATGCGATCAACCGTTCCATCACAAAATGAATGACATGATTTTGAAAGCTGTGACGCTAAAATAGAATTTTTCTGGACACATGCCACACACACTGCCGCATGTCAGAGGATCAATCAGAGGGTCAAACTTGCGACCCTAAAGGCCGCTTTTAAGCTAGCTAGTTTTAAGGGATCAGCTGTACTTCATTGTCAGGAGTTTTACAGCTTCAAACATTGAGAAGTGGAAATAGGGAGAACTTTGCTCTGCAGTGGAACATCTTAGACTTTTAATAATTGTAAAAGTACAAAACGGGCAATATTTACTATCAATACAGTCGATAGATTCTGCAAAAATCCCACCGTCAAAAATTAGACCAAGTGACTTTTGAGTGAGACGTCAATAGTCTCAAATTCTAGCATTAGTTGGAATAACAACTCACTCCACACTCACTTCTCTTAGGTGTTTACAGTGAGTTAGTTACAGAATAGTACCTCTGAAAGTTGCCTTTATTCAAAGTACACAATCAACAACAGAAAAAGATTAAAAAAAAAAATGGGGGCACCGATAATTAAAAGAAAATACATAAAAATATTTCCAAAGAATGTTTTGAAGTCAAAGGCTTAGTTGAAAAGGACACCGGTATTCATGAACAAGTATTTTCTGAAAAGGCTACAACTCGCTACAGAATGGTGTTTTTACCGTTTTATTGTAGCTTAAGATTGTGTGTAAAGACTTCGCTCACATTAAATGCGGGGTTTGATATGAGATTTACTTTAACAATTTAGGCGAAGTTGCTTTGATGCGCAAAGATTTGATTTTGGATTATTATCTTTACTAATACTCGTATTTAAAGAGCCAACATTTTGGTTTATACATATATGTATGTATGTAGGCGGTAATCTTCGGATCTTCTGAGATCAGATATAAACAAATCTTATTACATCTGATAGCCTAATTTTAAAGGAAATTTTAAGGTTATTATATAACATCACGCTACAGTCCTTAGGAGCCGAGCAAAACATAAAAAGAACGAAGGGAAAATTAAATAAAAGCGCAGAATGGAGGTACAGGGGGACAGAAAATTTCAAATAGACGAATTCACAGGCAAAATCTAGTCTGTAATATTTTCAAAGGTCTTCTTCTTCTTCAGCCTATATAGGTCCACTGCTGGACAAAGGCCTCCCCAAGGTTTTTTTTTTGCATTGGGGTTGCCATAATCCGCTCACTTGGTGGGCGGGTTGAGAATCGCAGTAATTTGATATTCCACAGGAGAAGCGCTGCTGCCCGCTTCCCTGGTGAGAGTTCCCTTAGTTGCCTCTTACGACACCTACTGGAGGATATAGGTTGGTACTATTCTAAGCCCGGTACCATACGAGAAGGTGGGAGGTGCTTGAGGCTAAGTAATAAAAGCTGTACAGGGCCATTGAGTAGCTTAAGGTATGCTTGCCGCGGTTGGTTCGTAGATGTTTGATTATTTATACATATATACAATCAAGGGTCAAAAGTGTATTACCACTTTTGAACTTTGTTGCACTAACAATAAGGGTCAAAAGTGGTACTCCACTTTTGACCCTTACTGTAAATACTAAGGCCCTCCGTGCTGTGGAAAGCACGTTAGCTTTTTTGGTCCTGGCAGTTACTCGTGGATCTTCAACAGGCATTATGGGTCACAACTTACAACTAGCTTTACCAAGCGGTAATGTATTAAACAGTAGCTGGGTTCCAGTAGGCGTAGTATGAGTTTTCATTACGAAATTCGATAATCGATATTGAGCGAGTTTGGCTCATCGATTGGCCCGCTTCAAGGTTGTAAGAATTTTTAACCAATGAGAGCGCCAAACGCGCTTGATATCGACGATCGAGTCTCGTAATGAAAACTCATACTAGGCGTATGCCTAGTATGAGTTTTCATTACGAGACTATTATACTTCATAGCTGACTTCCGTATGGAAGTCAGCTATGCTATAAACTAGTGCTTGACCGCAATTACGCCTGATGGTCCCTTGCACACTCTCCAAAATGCATCCTATAGGACACTGACAGGCTGGCTATTCTTCGCCTGTGATCCAGGCTTTGGAGACCGTTTTAAACCTAATCTGGATCACCAATCAGGCTCTTCGCACGCATCTCCACTGACCACCAGACCAAAATATGAGGCTGCAGTAGTCCACCTAATCTGGATCACCACTCAGGCTCTTCGCACGCATCTCCACTGACCACCAGACCAAAATATGAGGCTGCGGTAGTCCACACTGAGCAGCTAGGAAAAGGCTACGCAGGTGATTATTTTTAATATTTTCATAATATCTTTGCTTACTTCTTTTGTATACAAAGAACAGTATTCATATGAAATGAATAATGAGACTGACAATAAATTATACTTAATGCATAAGAAAATTAAAAAACATTAAAAGCGAGAAGAATACAAACGAAAAAACGAAATCCCTGCTAATTAGAGAGCGGAATAAAAATCGTGGAGTGTTAAATACACCTAATAAAAGGTTTTTATCCTGCTTCAGTTGAAAGTCTCAACAGAGGGAAGTTCGTTGTTGTATAGTTAGTAATTAATAAAGTACCCGCCGGGGTGTAGATAGCTGCAATTAGTGTTGTTTTTCTTTAACAACTCATTAGACAAACAAATGGGGAAATTTCTAAAGAGAATTTATGAAAAATGTTTTTTTGTTTTTAAATAATGGCTCCACACTAGGGCATTCTTCTGTATCGCGGGTGCGTTTACAAACGGCTTATGTTTAACTTACCACCAGATATAGTAACAAATAGCAGACAAAAATAGGAAATGATCACCAAAATGAAACTCGCATTTTAATGTAAAATTATAACCAAAGTTTTTAAATTCTGCTATCCAATAAATCATTGTTATCCCAAAAGTAGTAAATGATCAGCAAAATTATACCAGCGTTTTAATTGGCGCTTCACCGGCCGCTACCGCGGCACGCTCGCTGCGCTCGCTCGGCTCGCGCGCTGTTTGGTCACAGTTCTAACCTAACCTAACCTATGGGTGGACAAACGATGACTGACGTATCATTTTATTTTTCGTTTTCTGATTTTATGGCAATCACAGCAATTTATTTAGGCAAAAATAATACATTAATTTAGTCGTCAAGTTTTGGTGATCATTTACTAAATTTGGTTACAAAACTAAGGGTATCAACGCATTTTATGGTGGTCATTATATTTATCCCCTTTACAAACATATAAACTCACATACACAAATCGCTAGACCCGGAATAACTACTTATAGGGTATACAAATATTTTATTTGTATATAAACATAAATAACAGAACAACAAATAGAATGACACTGGAATTTTTAAGAGTGAGATTTTTGTGGCGAGAACATTCCAGACTCGCCTGAAACTTGTTGGTACCATCTGAAACATTCTAAATTCTAATGGAACATTCTGGAATGTCCTAGACTCAGATGGAACCTTCTATAACATTCTGGACTCCGATGGATGCATCATGCATCTGTCAGGTAAGATGACACTTGAAAATTTTCTGTGTTGCAACTTTATTGACGGCCGCAGTGACATCATTGATGGCATGCTTGGTGAGGTCTCCAGGCAATAGGACATTAGCATCTCACTGGAAGAGAAAGTCGTTTTCTTGTTATTAGATAGCTTAGGCGGCAATACGCTCATTGATATCGTTCACGTACAAGTTCATTATATAAGTGACATTGCTGGAGATACCGGTGGGCCTAAGGGCTGATATATTAAATTTCTGGTAACTTTATTCGAGGAATAATTTTGAAATGTTGACAGTTAATTCTTATAAAAAGTCACTTTTGATCAACGGCAATTTAGATCTTCGAGTCAAAGTTATCTGGCAATCGAAAAATCAACCTTACACAAATATGAGACTAGCCTAGGTATTTATTTATTTATTAAATCGCTGATGGCGTGCTTGGTGAGGTCTCCAGGCAATAGGACGTTAACATCTCATTGTAACAGATAGTTGATTTTTTGTTGTTGGAAAGCTTAGGCAGCAATACTCTTGTTGATGTCATTCACGAACAAGTTTTTAACATACTTGGCAAAGATGGAGATACCGGTGGGTCTAAGGGCTGATATTTATATAATCTGATAACTTTATTCAAAGAATAATTTTGAAATGTTGACAGTTATTTCATACACCTTCACCTTAACCTTCGAATTAAAGTTATCTGGCAATCGAATAAAAACTATGAAGGTAGGCAAAAAGAAAACCGATATCGATAACTGAATCTACTAATGCCTGCAAAAAATAGTTCTAAACATTTATTTAATTACTTTGACACGTTGTTAGCACAATGTATATGGAGTCACCGTTATTTATATAAAATGTTAATAAATTTAATAGTTTTCATAATTTTCAATAAATTCGTTATTCATATTTTGTGTGCTCTATTTCTATTATGATGATGTATTAAACGTTACGGTGTATTCGACCGTGTGTTTCGACGATGTTCGACCGGTGTTTCTGTTATGTGTTCTCATACCATTTCATTAGGTTTCATCCTATATAAAGATATTGATTTTCTTCAAGACCTTACAGTTTCATAACCAACAAAAATCTTCCATAAACTAACTAAATCCGGATATACAGGCCTTAACGCGAAGCACTTACATTTTTACGGCAATTTTATCGTTTTCCGATAGCTTACCAAAAAATCCTCTGCAACAACTGTGTACTAAAATATTCAATTAAAATTTACATGTGCCTCACTTGAACGGGGTCAAAAAGGATTACAAGCTAAATTGTTTTCGAATCTACCCGTCGGTCCCCATATGATTGATATGACCTACTCAATATCTCATTTATCAAACCGGGTTGGACGATTTGCTTATAAAATTTTGTACCGACGTTTACCTATTGAATATACTAATCTTTCTCACAAAAAAATGGTAATGCAAGTTTCTTAAATGGCGAATTCATACTTTTTTCTTGTGGATAAGAAATCATAAAATGACCGCTCCCTCCTGGATGGAGCTACCGTGAGGATTATCGCAATGCTCCAATGGAACGAAAGCCTTGGGGGAGGCCTTTGTCCAGCAGTGAACTTCTAAAGGCTGAATAAGAAGAAGAAGAAAAAAAAGAGATTTTTTTGGTCGGGTGAGATTTAATGAAATTATTTGTGGCACCCGCAAAGATTTTAATAGTTAAACGATCTATAAGATTTTTTGAATATACTTGAGTACTCTACTGGGATGTGTGGTGTTACACGAATGGATAGAATAAGAAATGAGTACATAAGAGGAAGTCTGAAAGTGGCACCGGTAGCTGAAAAGTTGTGTGGAAATCGGTTGTCATGGTACGGGCATGTGTTACGGAGAACTGAGGAGAATGTCGTGAGGAGAGTCTTAATTATGAATGTTGATGGCTATAAGAGTAGGGGAATACCAAAGAAACGATGGATGGAATGTGTGAAGGATGATATGGCTAAGAAGGGGGTGACTGCCGAGATGGTTTCTGATAGGGATGCATGGTAGAAAAAGACATGTTGCGCCGACCCCAAATAAATTAGGATAAGGGCAGGAGAATGATGATGATGACTTGAGTACTCTACTAAAGAAAAAGTCGAAAGACAAAGTCAAGGATAACTCCTCGACTTTGTCTGGATTAAATGCTTACCTACTACGGTGAATGTAGATATTTTTATTATAAATATAAAATAGTGCTTGACCGCAATCCCGTCTTATGACGCGTTGATGGTAAACCGCGCTAGTTTCTTAAGTGCCTATTCACTAAAAAAACAGAGTGAATAGGAAGGAAGATGGCAGTTTAGTTAACCTACCTGGTCTACAACACAGTTACTTGGTGATACGATGGTAATGGGATACTGGTGATCACTTGAAATCCGAAAATCTAAGTATACCGTAAAATGAAAAGCTGACAAATCTACAGGGATACTTAATAAATTAATAAATCTATATTTTTTACTTTAATACACAAGTTTTGCTAACCAGAAAAATAATGAAAGCGCCGTACACACCGTATTTTTTACGTTCCAAATTTAACTTCTGCACTTTAAAAATGGAACGAACATTAATTAGCAAAATGTTACCGCTCCGTTGATTTTTTTTTTTTCAAGAGACTTTCATTGATTTCAATCAAATGTTTTATTCATTATCGACTAAAAAACTCGAATGTTTCATGATTGACATGGCATGACTACAGATGAAAAATGTTTAACGCTTAGCTTTATGGACTAAAGCCTCCTCTACAAAACTGAGGGAATACGTAATTTTCTAATTCCATACGAAGTTTACTTAAACGTTTTAGGTCTAACTACTAAAACTTAAACACTTATATAACGCGTGCGGCGTGTCTAGTGTTACGTCAAAGTCCATAATATAATGTCATGTTTAAGGTGTTTAGTCTAAACAACTGATGAAACAAGGTTTTGCGGTGGTAAGGATAATGTCAGGGCGCCGCACCCGAGGGGTACGCTTAGCCTACGACATTTGTCTGTGTCTCTGTTTGTCTACGGAATTTGTAATACAAGTTTTTCTTCCTCTCTTATGCCCCGTCTACACGCTCTGTCTCACCTGCGAGCATGCCTGTGCACTGCAAACCAGTTTGCGCAGGTAAGCGCGTGTGTGTGGACGGCAAGACGGTAGCGCGCGCGCGCAGGAAAAATTAAGCATATCATTTAATGATTGAAAAGTTAACAGAGGTAGGTACCTACCTATATATTATTCTATTAGGTATTCACATGTGTATTTACACGAGCTCACAAAACACAACTAGGATAGCACAGTCCAGTTTGCACGAGCTTACCTGCACGTGTGGCCACTAGGTATACGGTGTTCCGTCTTTTTGTACAGTCATGACTGCACAGGCCTAGACTGCACAGGCAAGACGGAGCGTGTAGACGGACCATTAAACAGGAAGATGGAATGAATGGTGTATTAGAAGACTATGTAAATAGCTACTAAAAGCTATAAACAAAATTACGAGATACAAACAAGTCAGACCTGGAAGTGATTTATGGCAAAACTACATTAATAAACAGGAGTATCTTCTGTATGGCCAAAAAAGGTTTAATGAATTACATGAGAAAATAAAAATTCCGGTTTCCTCATGATGCCTTCGTTCACTATTTTGAGAGCAGTGGTGATGAACTAAGTTACACGAATTAAAGCTCCTGATAGGGTTTGAACCTACGATCTACAACTTGTATTTTGCTGTCGATATCACTAGGCTGCTTGCGGCACTGCTCTCGGTACAAACGTTAAATCTGGACAGTAAATATCCTTACTAATATTATAAATCGGTAAGCGACTTACTTTATTATTTTTTTTTTTATTATATTATAAACCAGCGCTTGACCGCAATCCTGCCTGATGGTAAGCAGTGACGCAGTCGTTGATGGTAAAGCGCACTAGTTTATTAAGAGCCTATTCACTCTAGCCTTGAAGACACTCAAATACACTTTGTTTGTTTGTTCCGCTTTCACGTCGTAAATACTGAACCGATTGCTTTGAAATTTTGCAGACATAAAGTTAGAAATCCGGATTAAATAATAGGGTACTACTTATCCCGGAAAAATTTGATGTTCCCGAGAGAAAACAAAAATAATGTCAGCTTCATACCAGTTCGTAGCAATATATTAAACGAATATGCCCATGTAAGCTCAGAAGCTAAATGATATGACAATTAATGCCCAAAAAGGAGGAATCCAAAAAGCGCGATAGATACTCTTCTCTTTATTCTTCACCAGCTTTCTGCCCGCGGCTTCGCCCGCGTGGAATTCGGTTATATCGCGCTTTTTGGATTCCTCCTTTTTGGGGATTAATTGATCAATAATTAAGAATTCTGACAAATGAGTGCTATTATTCACTAAGGGACTATTTGGACCATAATTCTATAATTACTGCCTCTGAAATTTTAGGACTTTATAATTACAAATATACATTTTATAGTTTTACAATTATACATTGTGCTCACATGATAGAAGCAACATAAATATGTAACGAAGAAATGTAACCCATATTATGATTTTAAAAGAGTGGCCATGGAGTTTCTTGCACATTCTTCTCCATAGAGATCTACGCTTTGGAACGTGCAATTTAGCTTCACTTTTCTTGGACTGACCGACATTGACTAAATGACTATTCAAAAGTACCAAGTGATGGTAAATTTGAAATAAACAATTTTGATTTGATTTGATTGGACCCTTGACCTATTTTGACGACCTTGAATTTTCGCTTGACATTGGTAATAATAATTACATGTTACTGAATTTATTTGACATTGGCCCCGATTGCCTTCTTCAAATACTGAACTAAATTTAAGCTCAGTGCATCTTTTTCTTTATATTTCACTAGCGGCTGCGCGCGACTTCAACCGCGTTTTTATATGCTCCGCTCCTATTGATCGCATCGTGATGTTTTATAGCCTAAAGCTATCCTGGATTAACGGGCTATCCAACGCAAAGAATTTTTCAAATCGGGCCAGTAGTTCCTGAGATTAGCGCGTTCAAACAAACAAACAAAGAAACAAACTCGTCAGCTTTATATATTAGTATAGATTAAGAAAAGGACAGAAGATAAAATGTTAGTTTGGATGTGTCAAATTAGCCCGCATTGACGTAAATTGACGGTCGCGTATATTTATAATTGCGTCTAAACTGTCTATGGAGTATATTAATTTGACAGGATTACATTTTTTCTGCGTTTTCAATGAAACTCAGGCTCAACTCTACGAGATTTATCAAAATAATGTACTAAATATTGTACACATTGAGAAGGTCTACAGAAATGTCCGCGAAGGCATATGTCTATCTCTTATGGATATCCCACAGTAATATTTTTTTGTCATTTACTTTTTACGACAAATACTGTCTAATTTTCGTACCGATTTTAACCAATGCAGCATTAATCCTTATCGAATTTAATACCTTAAATACATTGTTGACTTAATATAGATCGATATTGCCCATTAAAGTATATGATTTAAATGAATATTTTCGAAGATATTACTGATTTAAACATTTCGGGTCGTCGCGTTTGCGGCAGTACCGATCGGCCGGGGCGGCGGGAGCGGCGGCCCACTATTTATTGTACAACGTGTATAGTTTTTCTGTAGTGTATTAAGTATCAGCATTGCACCCGTTGCGGACCCCAGGCTCCAACGCGAAAGCCGCGGATGCAACCGGGATAAACGCTGAGATGATGACGATGATTGCACCCGTGTGTCGCTAGTGAAATGTAGTTTTTACGGTAAGAAATACGTTTGCGTACAAAGGGCCTTGAGCTCAAAACGTAGACCATTTTTAAAATTATCAACTATAATAAAGATAATTTCTTAAAATCTGTTAATATGTTCTCTTTCCAGTTCAACTAAACTCGAACGACTAAGGTTCACATCAATACTGCAACGGATTAAGTTTGGACTTCAAACTCAAGCCATTAGTACTTCCTCTCAAATGATGAATGCTACTATTAACTTTGCGAGATACCACGAAAAGCGATTGATGTGATCTCAACAAACTAAATAGAAGATTTTCGAGTTACTATTCTTTTGTGCCAACTGATTGTGACGACCTCCTTTGAATAATAAAATGTTTTTTTTACAAGAATACGAGTATACAAAAGACAATGTATAAAGTCATGTGGTTTTTTTAATCTGTGCTGCTGGGGAGTTTGTTCCGCTACTTCTTCTTCCTTTTAAGATTTGTTTAGTTTGACAAATATACCTTTTTTCCTTGTTTTTGCCTTGACGGGAGTTAGCTAAATGCAACCTTATAGTGATGAGAACTTAATTCTCACATAACAATGATTTTGACAAAAATGTCAAAACCCAACAGATGTATTATTTTAATATGAATAATATTCACAAATTACAGTAATTTGGTTGATTGGTCTATGGTTAGTACCTGTCATACTCCAACGGAGATCTTGTGCGAATCTTATTGAATTGTAATTATTCCATTAGGAATTATTTAATAACAGTCCAGAGTATAGGAGTTAGCGGTATGATAGCCTTGTGCTTTGAAAAGCATGGTAAGTAATAGCACAGCGTCAATTACTCTTCCCGATCGTGCCTCTTTGCCATCACATCGGACCTATAAGAGTGAAAGAAAGTGAGAATAGCTACACTCACTTCCCCAATTCACTCTCTTTCACTCCCATATTTATTTGTACATTACAAACACAATACAATACATTTAAAATTAATTAAAACTAAATTATGAATAAATTAAAAATTAGAATTACTCCCATATTTATTTATTTATATATTCTTTACCACTCAAACATCGAACAAAAACATTCAACACAAAAAAAAGACATGGCGAAAGGCGTCCTTATCGCTAATGCGATCTCTTCCAGGCAACCAAAGAATAGACAGATTCTCCCGAAACACAAATAGGACTGTCGTTGGGACGATGTTGTCGATGACTATGGACCAATCGACGACCGCCCGGTCGTCCCATAGTCCATTGGGACAGCCCTTAGATGATCGGTGAAAGATTTGACGCTGGTCTATGACTTAACTTTCGTTTCTCTTCACAAACTTGCGCACTATAATTCCTTTCATGTATAGCTAGTCTACTGCGATGGGCTGCTCCAGCGATCTGGAGGATTTCAGAATATCAGGGGCCCTAGTCTGCTATCACAATAGTGTCTAAATGTTCCTCAGTGATCTCATAATGATCGTTTTTGAAATTTTTTTTGTCTGGTGAAGCCGTACGGAGGACGGGTCTGGGCAGTTGTGTTGCGATGTATGGCGGGTACGATGCGCCAAATGTTGTTGTGTCGGAAGTTTGGTCGTGGAGAGTCTCCAGATCAATCTCTCTCTAGTGCAGCATCGTTTGGTCGTGTTGGTCTTGGGTTTAACATTGCATCACCTCGCTCAACTGCCGTCATCCTTCCTATTCCTAAGTTTTTTATGTGAATAGGCTTAATAAACTAGTGCGCTTTACCATCAACGATTGCATCACTGCTTACCATCAGGCGGGATCGCAGTCAAGCACTAGTTTATAATTATAAAAAAAAAAATCTTAATCTACCAACAAAATGACGTCATTATGACTTTTCACTGGTCAATATCTGACACTCCGCTCCATTTTATGTTCAAATTGAGTAGCAGTTTTTAGAAAATCATTTCTAACAACGGGTTCTCTAATCATGACATTACGGCAATGTCATTCTATCGCCATTTCATTACGAGACGACTGACCGATAATTGAACGATCATTATGAATTTAGCAGATTACGAACTTTTAGCACAATGACAACAGAATCGTGTTGGAATGACAAAATTTATTGAAATAGCAGAATAGGGCCCGTGATGGGCCGTTGGGTTGTATACTATCCTTTGACATAAGATTCGCTTAGATCAGTCCTATGAAAAAAATAGCTCACCAACTCCTTGATCACTTCATCAACTCATAGAAATCTGCGCTGCAGGAATTACACGTGTGCATGGCGGCGTGTGTTGTAGGAATTATATGTTGGGTCTAAATTAGGTATATGCATGCATAATTCCTATCGTTCCACTGCACCAAAACGTTGCGTGTTGCAATAAATATCTGTTAAGTGTCCATAAAAACAATTTCTAACAAGTAATAAATCCCTCACACGACTTTTAGGTCGACTGTCCACTGTTACTAATGTGTACGAAAAGATTTTGATACTTATCATAAAATTGCAACATATCTGCCAAAAATTTTACTTTAATTTCTACAAAATAAAATTTTACGGTAAAACTTAAAAGATTTTTATAGCTTCGCCAATAGAAAATATCATCCTGAAATGAAACTAAAAATCAATGAAATAAAGTTGATATTTGTTTAACGTGAAAAAGGTTGGAGGTATGCAGTGCTGAGCATTTTCCCAGGATTTTCTTTTTTATTTCTCAGTCTTTTATTTTCATCGTTGATGTCACGCGCAGCGGTCAGTAAGGTCTAGATCGCGCATTGTATTATTGGGTTCTTAATAACAGCCAGAAGTCTGAAACTTGGTGTGATTCCACCGTCTCTCGGAATGTCAGTTATTCCATTCGCATTGCCGTCAATGAAAAAAATGACAAGATTTTATTTGCTTGAACACGAGGCTTTTGAGTACGTTTTATCTAAATATTATTTGTTTTTTTTATTTGTAATGTGCGTTGTGCGACATTGCGACTGTGGACAATAAAAAATGCTTCTTTTTTGTTCTTTCTTTCCATCGGACAATAAGTGAGGATGAGAAAAATAGGTCACGTATCTGCGTTTACACTTATGCAATATGCACTATACCATTCATTTATATAACGTGTAACATAAAGGGTATATACATAACAAAGGCATGGCATCTTTACATGATATCGAACGATATTGGAAGGGTTTTTTAATCCTATCTTTTTATGTTAGGAAGTTGTTAGGAAAAACACCGCCTGTGATAGGCTACTATCATACTAGTCGCACAGAGATATTGTAGACATTTATCGGAGTTTGGCAAGTAACGTGACGGGTAACGAGTAGTTATTAATGTATGTAGTGTGCTGCCACGTTTGTTATGATTTGATTTTAAGAAACACACGAAACCGAAAATTTGGTACCATTTTTTTGAGTATTTTATTTTGAGTTGAAACCCTTCCGATATCGTTTGATATCATCTAAAGATGCCATGCCCTTGGTATGTATATACCCTTTTTGTTACACGTTGTATAAAGCGAAACCCTGTACGTGGCTTAGCAGTTGGCAGTTGCGGAGTTATACCTTTACATTTTCCGTGAGATATTTAAGCACCTGTTAACAGAATAGTTGTCTGCCCACGTATAGCAGGCCATTATAGATACGACCATGTGTACATATTTTTCGTTTCATACTCTTAGGTACTTGCCGTACCGGGCTTAAAATAGTACCAACCCATATCCTTCCGTGGGTGTCATAAGAGGCGACTAAGGGAACTGTCACTAGGGAAGCGGGCAGCAGCGCTTCTCCTATGAAATATGCCCGCCTGCCAAGCGTGGGGATACGAAGATTTTCACACAGCATTTTTCGGCACTCGAGTGGATAAAAAAAGGATTTAAAAAACATAACGAAAAGCCGACCGCTATTACGACATAATCATATTATTATTATTGTTTATTCCAATTATAATAATTCGACATAAGGTGAACGATATGGTGAATTATCATAATTGGAATAAACACATAAACATTATCCTAAAATTAATCACGAACCTAATTTGCCGCGGAGTAAAAGTGGATGGAAACTCATCATTATATGCGTGACTGGGTACATTTGCATCGCACGCTACCATAATATAACCACTGAATAAATAATATTACAGAAGGTCGGCTCCGTCGTTATCTGTCTAACTTTTTTCTACCACGTCGGCATTGGATTCTAGTGTAACTGGATGCAGCTGAATATCAATTTTTACATAGACCAGTTACTGCATACCTATTGAATCGATTCCTCTCGCTAACAACACGCCGTTGTGAGACTTTCTGACTATACTTGACGACTGTTAAAGTTTCTCAATTGACGGTTATAACTACAACTTAACGTGAAAGTAAAAAGGGAAAATATGCGTTTCTTTATATAAAATATTGTATAAAGCTACATGTGAACAACGCGTCATACTGACGTCACGCGAATCCTGCATCTCGCAAGCAGAGTTTACTGCAACTAGCACGCATACAAGTTCACGACATCAACCGACGGGCAAGTGGACCGCCAGACAATACAAATCTATTCGGAGGATCCTCCCTTTTCTAGGAGGATGAGTGAGTGATGTGTATGTGGTGTGCACGTTGTTCCTCATATCTCCATAATAAGAAGAAGAACACAAAGAACATATTGGCTTATAATTACGCTTTACAATCACACAAACCGATCACACCAAACACAGTGCCCGATGCATGAAGGAATATCGATATACAATGGATGATCACCTAATAACACATTGACATTAGCAAGTATAACTGCACGTTTGATAGACCACGACTTTTTGCATTACCAAAATGCACACACAATAATTTGCGTATAGCGGATTCAATGTGAGTACGCGTCGAACGTGTGCCAGATTTCGCTTGTTGTACGAAACTAACTTTCTGTAGCTTTCTGTGGTGTAACGTTTTCTGACGTTTTATGGTTCAAATGGTGTCTAATAATCGTATCGGTATTATTGCTGACTGATATAGTGATTTGTATAATATTTTTTTGATCATCGCCTTTTAACTATTGTATTTGTTATGATGATTTTTTAATTGTTAGGTAAATTTGTGTTTAGTTTGTTCTATACAACACTTTAGGCTGCACATAGTACTGACTTTTCAATCGACAGATGCGAAATTCTCTTTTCCCATCTGAAACTAAATTTTCTGTGAAATTGAATAAAAGAACTGTTAAAAATTCTAAATTATCCCTAGAATAAAAATATCTGTCACATTAGCGGCCGCCTGCGATTTCGTTCACGTGGATTAATAAGACAAAATTGTACAGCATACATTTTATTTTTTTGTTATGCTCCGCTCCTATTCGTCATAGCGTGATGCTAAATAGTCTTAAGAATGTGCTCCTTCTCAAGAATCTTCCTCGCGCCGTATTCTTCATTGCTGAGAGTCGTTAAGTTGTATTGTAATCTACATATACATAGTATATACTCACGCTTATTATTTGTACTTATACTTCATTTATTCCTACAGGTCATAGTATGCATTCCGGTACTATGAGACGCTGTTTTGATTATTTGACACTACGCCAAACTTCAACTACCCATAGCTCTGCGAGGATTTCTCAAGAGAACTCGCAGAAGTCCTATGAGGCGAAATTTAAAATTTTGAAATCATGCCACTAGACAATGTACCTAATTATTTTATATTTGAAGAAGTTAGGATGACGAATTAGATGAAAAATAGCAAGTATTTTCAACAACGCCGTGAATCCTGGCGTAGTAGAAAATAATAAAAATACCTACATACAAACATTCATGTTCATAATAATTAGTAAGAAGTACGATGTAAGCAAATCGAAATATGTATAAAGGTTCATTTCATTTCAACTTTTCTCTAAAACAATAAATGTGGGGCACGTGGCTGAAATAATAACAGCAGCACAAGAGAATTGATCAGGTTAAGCTACACTTGCCGAGGTTAATCTATGGATGGGTGACCTTTACATACCGAGACCCCTTCGTTCCTCGAAAAGCACGTTAAGCTGTTGGTCCTGGATATCATCTATGGCTATGTCCTGGCTTTAACAGTCAACAGTCGTTACGAATAGCCAGAAGTCCGAATATTTGACGAGCAGTCTTACCAAGGGGTATCGTATTACCCATTAACTGGAATGTGGAGGTAAGGTAAGCAGTCGCTCTATGTAAAATACTGGTATTCAGCTGAATCTAGTTAGACTGGAAGCTAAACCCAACATAGTTGCACACAAAGGCAGATGATGAAGATATTGTCTGTAAAACAACAGAATATTGAGTCTAAAATATATCATTTCACACTTTGATATATCTCCATGTTTATTCATTCGAAGATTAACTGGTTAGACTAGAAGGTGACCTCAACATAGTTGAGTAAAGGCGGATAATGAAGATATTGTTTTTAAAACAACAGGGTATTGAGTCTAAAATATATTACATAAATATATACACCCCTATCACACTTTGATATTTATTATCTCCATGTTTATTTGTTCAAATATTAACTGGTTAGACTAAAAGCTGACCTCAACATAGTTGGGTAAAGGCGGATGATGAAGATATTGTTTCTATAACAAAAGAGTATTGAGTCTAAAATATATTATATACCCTATCACACTTTGATACATCTCCAAGTTTATTCGTTCGAAGATTTCTCCCCAAAATTTCCTTATCGAAAGGGTTACTAAGGACACTCGCATCGATAATGGATGGATCCGTCGATCTCCTTAGAAGAAACGAAAGATAAAGCTGACAATAAAATATTAAAGGGAAAGTTTCGCGTATGGTATCTATTCGTAGTAAATGCAAACAAGGGTCGGGGATAATGTTCATGGGATGTTCAACAAGAAATGGTAGAATATCATTTTATTTTCTCAGTAAGTTTTTTTCATTATCACTTTTGTCCCGTGTGGTACCGGGCATAGGATAGTACCATCCCATATCCTGCCGTGGGTGTCGTAAGAAGCGACTAAGGGAAGCGAGCAGTAGCGCTTCTCCTGTGGAATAACAAATTAGAAAGAAAGAAAGAAAAAACGTTTATTTGCAGTAAACATGACGCAAAAGTTTACAAAAACACTAAAAATAAGATATAATTGAGGGAAACATGCGTCACATCCACGCAAAACGGCTGTCGCTCAGCATTATGCTGAGACTCTATGCAAAACAGAGCCCAGCGCTGGTTTTCAGCGACAACCGGCGCCGACGTAAAGACGTCACCCGGTGCAACAAACAATTAAAAGTGGCATCGAGACGGTAGTACAGTAACAATAAAAACATAAAAGTACAACAAAAAATAAAAACATACAAACAATTAAAAGTGGCATCGAGACGGTAGTACAGTAAAAATGGTGAGAGAACAGCTTCAATAAACACAAACAGGAATATAAAAAATAAAAACAGGATATATAAAAGCTACGAGAATATCATCCTCAGAAATGACACGTTTCATATAGTGGCAATAATAAAGAAGCGTCCGGTTCCGATTTGACAGTATTTTTTAACATAGTCTGTGGTAAGTGGTTTGTCGCACGCGGCCACGCGCTTCCAACATGCATTAATGTTTACATTGCTTGATACCGTCCCGCCCGCCTGCCAAGCGTGGGAATTATGGCGATGCCTCCCAATGGAATGAAAGCCTTGGGGGAGGCCTCTGTCCAGGAGTAGAGCTCTATATGCTGAGGAGAAGAAGAAGAAACACTACTGACTAAAACGCACCGGAGTTCCTTCAGTTGCCTATGCGCCAGGGTCCAAGGTATCTCTTTCATACTACCCGCGGCCCTGGCAAGCTTCGGTGTTTGTGGAACCCGTCACCGCGTATTTGAAAAGATCTTATTACATTTGATTGCCCAATTCTTGATACAGGCTTTTTTGTTTTGGATGGGAAATCTTCTAATGACCTCTCCCGCTCTGGGTGGAGCAGTAGGGCGTGTCAGACTTTTATTGACCAAAACCCACCCATGTTTCTTCACTTGCCTGTGCGCCAGGGCCACGGTTTCTTTTTTAAGCCCAGGAAGCATCGGTCTACGTGGACTCACGATGTGCTGACATCTCTTTGAGGGGCGCGAAGGCGCTCTCTGAAGGGCTGTTTCTGGCAACTTCTATCCAGCTGCTTCCAGCCTAAGTCATTCCCTGTGGAATATATTTTTTTTCCCGGATAATCAAAATCGAAAAATCAAAATCAAAGCATTTATTTCAAATAAACCAGTAACAGACACTTTTGAATTGTCAGAAGGTCGGTCAGTCAATAAGATGAAGCTAGTCGCCCATTCCAAAGAGTAGGTACCTATGGAGAAGAACGGGCAAGAAACTCCATGGACACTCTTTTAAATTTTCAAGCTATTGTTACAAATATTTGATTACATCATTCATGTTGAAATCAGCAGTGTGAGAACGATGCAGAAATATATTGTACGCTGAGAGCGTAACTAAAAAGCATGATAAAAGTACTCTCTTATTTCATCCGGACTTCTAACTTTATGTCTGCAAAATTTCAAAGCAATCGGTTCAGTACTTACGACGTGAATGCGGAACAAACTCACTTTCCGATTTATAAGATTAGTAAGGAAGTAAAGATTTTGGATGACGGCTTCGTCTAGTATAAAAGCTAGATCATAAAATTGTAGTCCTGAATACATGTCTCGATAAAAATGAAATATGTTACCAAACATACATATAAATGGCCTCAATATTGATATACCCTCGCTTTACCTGCCTCATCTCTAGTCTTTCAAGCTTGAACGAATGTTTTGTTTGTCCAACTTCATATATTTGTATTGAATAACAATGGTAGCAGCCCCACTGTCCGCGATACCAGAGTAGCGATAGCGATTAATAAGCAGTACGCGAGCAGCGAGTCAATGACGACGACGTATGACATTGGCCCCATTTCGTTCACAAACTAAATTAAATTTTAGTTCAGTACATCTTATTTTTCTCTTTTATTAAGAAAAAGACAGAAAATAAAATTAGTCAGCGCCTGACGTAAACTGTTACGTTGTTGATACCACTGCGACCCGGACGAAGCGTTTCGCTTCCTCTTTTATACCGCGTACATCGAGGGACTGGAACAATTTGCCAGCGACGGTGTTTCCTTCACATTACAATTTGAGTGTCTTCAAGGCTAGAGTGAATAGGCTCTTAATAAACTAGCGCGCTTTACCATCAATGATCGCATCACTGCTTACCATCAGGCGGGATTGCGGTCAAGCGCTTGTTTATAACGTATTAAAAAAAAAAAAAAAATCGGTAGTATATTTTTAATCGCGTCTAATTTGTCTATGGAGTATATTAATTTGACAGCCTCCGTGGTGTGGCGGTAGCGAACGCGGCCGCTGCGCAAGGAGACGCGGGTTCGATCCCCGTGCAGTCCAAATATTTGTATGCATGAATATGAATATTTGAACTGGTCTGGTCGTGCCTCGGAAAGCACGTTAAGCCGTTGGTCCCGGTTGCCATACGAACAGCTATGGGAACGTCGTTACGGGTTCTAGGAGCCCTCAAAAGGTTAATAATTGGTTTAACTGCAATGCGTTGATATCGCCTTCGGGTTGTGGAGGTCAGACGGTAGTCGCTTCACGCAAAATATCGAAGTTTAGCTAAAATCAGCAGTTAGACTGGTAAAGCGGACTTCAGACTCCAAAAGCTGAAAAAAAGCTTCGGATGCGACTGGGATTAACGCTAGGATGATGATGATGTTGATGGAGCATGTTAATTTGACAGGGCTAAACTAATCTTTAAGGTTTGTCCTTTTCTTAATGAAATCGAAAGAGGAAATACATTGAACTTAAATTATGTTTAGATTGCGAGCAAGAGAATCGGCGCCATTGTATTTAAATTAGAGGTTCAGCAGAAACAAAGTCACCGACATAGCTCTTCGAGTCGCTAAAATTAAGTGGCAGCGGGCGGGGTACATTGCTCGATCGGCGCCATTGTATTAAAAGTTAGAGATTCAGCTGAAACAAAGTCACCGACATAGCTTTTCGAGTCGCTAAAATTAAGTTGCAGGGGGCGGGGTACATTGCTCGTAGAACCGTAGCCGATGGGCCAGCAAGGTTCTAGAGTGGCTGTTACGTTCCGTAAAGACGCAGCGTAGAGCCGTAACAAGGTTAACCGATGACCTGGTGAAGGTCGCGGGGAGCCGATGGATGCGGACAGTACAAAATCGGTCATTCTGGAAAGCCTTTTAGGAGACCTTTGTCCAGCAGTGGACATCTATAGGCTAAATAAGAAGAAGAATGTGGGTCGTAGCCTGAGTCTGATAATCAGTCTTACTAAGTGGTATCTTACTATCAATTAACTGAAGTAAATAAAGTAAATGTAATACACAAAAAATTGCAAAATCTGCTTTTATTTTTAGAGTTTCTGTCGTGAAGAAATCGTTGACAGAGGAACGTGTGCCTTATTTACTTATACGTAATCACAATCTACCTGATACATGAAATAGTTTTTATTTTTTGGACCCTCTCCGAATAAACATTTAGTAAAAAAATTCTTTTCTCTATCATGTTGTTTCCTTAAGTCTACCTTTGCAACCATATTTTATATTGATGAAAGAGGGACTCTTCAAAAGGGACATATTTAAATAAACAAAGAAAAAGAATTGATAGTAACTTAATAAATTAACGGAAAGCAGAAAGCCCTTCATTTTCATCAGTTTTACCGTGTACACCATTATCTTAAAATCCATAATACTTTTAACTCAACCCAGTGATTACACTTCGCGGGGTGGAAAATATTTCATCGGGAAATCATTACGGCTCTAGAGTTGTTCATCAACAAATTGAATTCGTCGAAGTCTAGAATTAAAGAGGTTCGAATTCAATTTATATTCAACCTAGTAACTAGGTCAATGGAAAAAAGATTCTAGGACAGAAGTAGATGATAACGGCTAAAGAAAAAGGCCTTTATAAATCTTTGGATCCCCGCGCCGCGTAATCAAATCAGCAGGTCAAGCTTCCCGAAACGGTTTTTTTCTATCAACCTTGAACCATGCTTATATGTATCTATGTCACGGATGGAGGTGGAAGTATTTTGGTGAAAGTTGCTAATTTGATTTGTATAGTAGTAGGGTAAACGCAGTGACGTTATTTTTGTAATGGCGGCACGAGGATGGTGTCGTTTCGGAAAGTCAAGATGGTCGAACGGTCACTTCGGATTGAGACGTGGACCAGGGCACTTCTCCGGAGCGAAACTGTCGGTTTGCATATTTAAATTGTTATTGTCAAGATTGGAGGGTATATCTACACGTTGTGGTTCAATTCAAAACTCACCTATGAAACGGAAACCGTACCAGCACACCAAGATGCTGACGACCCTACTGCTCCGCCATCGCTGACTCCGTCATATATTAGTATTAGAATAGTATGTAATTGTTGTGCCTTTTAGAATAAATAAAACGGTTTGTTGAAAAAAAAAAAAATTATACTATTGCATTTTTTTTTTGGAGACTGGCAACGTTTCATATCAAAGTTTCTGTAACCTGTATAATATTACGATGGTATAATTACCAGATTAAAAATAATCCTTCCATCAAGCAACATGTGATGAGAAAGTCTCATAATCCTGTGCACCTAAAATAAACTGCCTTCACACTGGTTACACCACCATTACTCTTCGCTCATAAACTACAATAATGTACTCTGGACGACCAAATCGTCGGTCGAGGCTAAACTGTGGTCTCAGATCTTGGCTCTTGAACACTGTTTTATGGCGGTGTTAATGGCTTTCCCAGTTAACTATTGTTCTCTTTACGCATATAGACGTTGAAAATGTGGAAGACTTGATTGATTTCGTGGATAATGAGGGTGTGAAATTGATTATATCAGATGAGTAAAGAAGACAGGACACATTTTTGTTTCAATATCGCCTTTGGGTTGTGGAGGTTAGACTGCAGTCGCTTCATGGAAAATATCGAAATTTAGCCAAAATCAGCAGTTAGATTGTTAAAAACGGACACCAGACTCCAAAGCTAAGCAACTGGGATTAATGCTGAGATGATGTTGATGACTAAAGGAGACAGGACTCGGATTATTTTGTCGAAAAATTGATTTTAGGTTTACTATGAATATCAATAAATACATCACATAAATTACAGAACATGAATATGAAAATATTACAAAGGGTGACACAATGGGCAATGTTATCTCTAAGAGAAATCTTTTACAGACAACCTTTGAAATATGGAATACGAATGAAATACTTGATATAAAACTTAATGAAGCACTCGAAACTAATTTAGTATGCAACTTATAAAATAAATACAAAAATAAAAATAAAAATAAAAAAAAATAAATAAATTTGGCAACATTTTCTTAACAAAAGATATGGTTCTTAACTAAAGCATCGGAGATAGCCCTTAAAAGTTCCACCAACGTTTTCCAAACGATATATTTTCCACTGAAAACACTTATCAGGCCTAATGTCCTAATTTAAAATATTTTCGCCTCCCAAGCGTCCCTAATGGATTAAAAAGGTAAAACTCCTCAAAATTCCGTTGGCAAGTGGAATTTCGCACAATTTTGTAGTCCCTCTCTCCTTTATTATTGTTCATTTCATGAAATACCTCCTTCCCTATCCCCGTTTATTACCTCAGAGAGTTTTCATTTAGACTGATTTCCTCTTTTTTCTTACTTCCCAAGCTTTGACGGGTTTTTGTATTAAGTCTGAGATTTGCATGTTGTGGAGCCAAATTGGGCTCATGTGCTTTTAAAGGATTTTGGTACATTTCAACGTGTTTATATTTTACAATCCTTTCCTTTACATGGCTCGTTTGAATTAAAAAAACAAGGCCCGGACATGTATTCCTATAACAATATTTTTAATGAACAAGTCATGAATTATGTTTACACAGGTGAGCTTTCATTGGATACTTTGTTATTATCCCGACGAATTTTACATAATCCTTAAGTCCTATTGTAATACATTTATTAGTCTTCCAGACCGTATTCCAACCATTACGGCGAATCTCCATAGAGACTAGTCTTCAGCGTGAAAGCTAGTATAGTGCACAAGTATGTTCGCAGATGCACTATCTTATTTCTCTCATAGTCTGATAAGACGGCCCGTTATCCGATACGTCCGGAGAGACAATAAGTGTAGGACTAATGACTTTACGTGTTTCCTGAGGCACGGGGTGACTTCTAAATTCGGTGCTGTTACTAATTAATTTGTAATGGAAAATCCTTATAATACTTACGATCTAGGATCCTAGCCTAAGACCCCAGCTGTCACGGTTAGAACTATGAGACAGTGCATGTACTAAGTGTGTAATTAACTAAAGGAAGAGCAAAAATAATCCCGCCGATATAATCTTTGCAAAGAACCATTTCCGACACATATCCCTACAATTCCCCCAAACACGCTTTATAACTTAGATATTACACGACTCAATACGTCAGTAACATAATTGGTAACAGCCCTAACTTAATTAACTCGCTACAATTAATTGTTATATTAATACGCTTGTTAGAAATCTATTAACGTTTGCACAGCCACTTCTGCGTTATTAATAGGAATTATAATGTAACATACATTTAGTGTTTGCTGTAGTACATGCATTAGTGTTTCGAAACAAACAGGGAATAATTGTTGTAATATGAACCACCGCAATGTATGTATAATCCTGAAGTTAGGTTCATCTTTAAAGTAGAAGTAATTTTTTACTAAATATAGTTGAATAAGCAGGCATGATGATCGCAGAGGACGGGCCCTCCGCCTACGAGGGCATCCTCGTGGGCGAAGGTGGGAACTCGTAGGTGGGACCTTTATCTTTAATAGCAGCTACTCGCTTGAATGTCAACTCGCGTTGTCAACGTATTCCTCGCTCGAGAACAGCATATATAAAATACTCGTTTTTGGCCTCAACAAGAGTTAACAGAGAGAGTACTCGCTCAGCGAAGGTAGCTCAGCGGGCAGAACGCTCGCTGAGAGTATCAAGCTTGGTACATACAATTGAATTTAAATTTGAATTTGCATACTAGAGACTAATCACTTTCATCGTCACCCTCTTGCTTTTCAATGCTCCCCTACTCGTTTTTAAAGTAGCTAGCTAGGAACTCTATTAAACATATAAAAAACTGAAAAAAACATGCTTTTAAAGAATATCAAACTAAAAAATTAAAAATAATTCAAAAATTTAATTTATGACAATAGTACATAAACAATACTAGTATAAATGAGAAAAAAGCGTGAGGCGCTTTGTGCCATAATTTTTTTATATTAAGTGTTGTTGGCTCATTTGTTTCTACCAAACTTTTGTTGATCTCCAACAGACAGAATAGCAAGTGCTACAATTCCTAATGATGCGTTACCCAAGTAACTAAATCTAAACTAAATACTTTGCCTGCACAAATTAATACCGCTCGGCCAACGAACGTATTGAAAACGGTGGGACATTTTAAAGTAATGAGCCGCTCACTCGTAGTCCAAAGAGTTAGAGACGGACAAACAAGCAAGCAAGCAAACATACAAGTGAAGCTAATAAAAAGCATGTAAAGAAAGCTACGCTGGTATGGATCGTTCATTATAAACACAACTAAAGTCACTTCAAGGAAATATAATCGGGTTAGCCTCAACGCTCAGTGCCTGATAACACATTACTAGAGAGTAAAGGCTTTCATTTTGACAATTAAAAAAAATCATTGCGTTGTATGTGTTTTTGAGGACTATTTTTTTCGCACATACGAGTATGAAGGAATATAATAGCAATATCCTTTGAGATCCTTCCTTCATTCGGATTGTGAATAATTGTGCTGGTTATCAAACTTAGTGCCTTTTAAATCCTACCTATTCTCTGTCACTCCTTTTGTATTTCGCATATATACATAATTATGTAGATTTATGAGGAACAGGGTGTAAAGTACACTCATCCTTCATTAAAAAAGGGATTATCCACCGACCATAAGGGTGTTGTGTCTTGCGGACAACTGCATGTATGTTAGTTCCCCGGTAAACTCTGCTTGCACGATTTGCGTGACGTCATCATCATCATTTCAGCCGAAAGACGTCCACTGCTGGACATAGGCCTCCCCCAAAGTTCTCCACGACGACCGGTCCTGCGCCTTCCGCATCCAGCGGTTTCCCGCGAAGACGTTTGTCGTTTATGGTGTTGTAAATACCGCGAGAGGCACATCTTCATCTCAAATTGCTTCATTAGTTTAGTGGTTGCCAACACTACTGCTGAGCAAGAGGCCCTAAAATAGATCACCAGGTCCGGAAAGGTGTTATATAATTTTTTCAATTTTTAATATCTTAGTGGTAACCTGGAGTCCCTGGAGCCCCGTGTGATACAGGCTTAGAATAGTACCATCCCTTATCCTTACGTGGGTGTCGTAAGAGACGACTAAGGCAACTCACACCAGGGAAACGGGCAGCAGCGCTTGTGCAATATCAAACTACTGCCATCCCCAACCCGCCTGCCAAGCGTGGTGATTATGGCAATCCCACAATGTAATGAAAACCTTGGGAGAGGCCTTTATCCAGCAGTAAGCCTCTATAGGCTGAAGAACCTGGAGTGCAGATTTTTGCCCGGTGGATGTTAATAAGCACAACACAGGCACACCCTCTATTACATGATACTTCAAAACAACTGATGAATTATGAAGTATTTATATGTGGGTACACCTCTGCCTTTTTTTTGTTTTCGTGGGAAATCTTCAAAAGACACCTTACCTCTGATTAACGAGGTCGGGAAGTGTGGGATTTTAAGTTCACTAAAACCACCTGAGTGATCACCAGTCTCACATTGGTGGTCCCGGTTGCTCTTAAAAAACTAATTCCGCAACCGTACCTATGCAACGCCTCTAAAGCACATTTTTATGAAGACTGTAACGGGCCTCCACTAAGCCTCACTGTGTACGGCAGCACGTGACCACTGTGCCACCGTCTTCCTGGGAGGTAAATCTCTGCCCTTTTTTTTCTCTCCGAAGGTGAAAAAGTCCTCATGGACTATCCTCTGCTCGGGGACGCGAAGGAGTGTGCCGGACACTTAACGGCTAAAAAACTACCTAAGCGTTCGTCATCTGCCTTTCCGGAGTACCGGGTCCTCCCAATTCTACGGTACCCCCGGGTACATCTCTGCCTGACCCTACGAAGACTACCGGGGTCATGTTATATATGTACTACATCTAAGAACCAAGTTCAGCTTCAAAGCCATTACAAAGTTATTAAAACTAAAGTTGTCGAAAAGCCTCTTACGAGTTTCAAATTTTCCATAGGATCCCAAATCGGACCCGTATTAGATGCTACAGTCGTTAAACTTTACAGACACGTTTGAACCTAGGAATACAAGTAGTTACCCTGACCCTGTACTCATAAAATTTTATTTAAACACTTCTCGTACTACCGCAAAATAGTGTTTCATTAGTTGTTTGTATACCTTTTAAAAACATTATTAGGTACCTATATGGATTTTGATGATGATTGGTTGATAGTTGTTCCAACCGATTTCGGTCATGACGACTACTTTAAGACCTAGTCAGCTCGTCGATCATATGCGTAAAAATGGCTTATATGGCCAATCTTCGCTGAAAATGCTCGTGCGCACTGAGGGCACGTAAGCATTCCGTTCACGCAATGGTACTAAATGCCTGCGGGTTGATGGGCTTTCAGAGCTCGTCGCGTTTAGAATGGAAGTCTGCTTTGCGCTGTTCCTGGAAATCGCTTACTCGCCTCTGCACTATTCCTCGCCGTTTTGGACGTTTTGCTATGGATTTTGATATAACACTGACAGTAGACACAAGTTGACAAAACGTGTTTTTTTATATAAAAAAAACGTTGCTCCATTCTAGGCTTATACTTTTTTTACTCCTGTATCATGGGTACGTTTACAAATATTTAAACTTACATATACATACAGCCAGATCCGGAACAATTAGCTGTAAGCTATATAACATATAGAATGTTAAAAATAAGACCCTAGATATCCAGGTCAGTCTGTCTATACTAAGTTCGATCCGGCGCTGTCTCTGCCAAAATTAACTCGTTATCTAAAGAGACTAAATCACAGATTCAACCTTATTTTGCCCACTAACAATATATGTATATTTTTTAGAACCCCCACAATTCTTCGTAGCAATCTGCAAGTCTCAATTATATTTATGTAAACGTGTTATTTGTATAGTTGTAATACAAGGTATATAATTTAGTCTCAGCATTCCATAGCTCACCTAAAACTCTCAAACACCCATAAGGGGTCGTTATTGTCCAAATTGAGAATCTATGGCCTAAATGAATTCAGTTCTAAACTCCATCATCGTCATCATGTAAGCCACAGGAAGTCCACGGATTTCCTAAAAGACCGGTTAGACGCGGCCTGCATCCAGCACTTCCCTTTCTGCTCAGTTCTAGACTTACAGGCACCGATTATATAATATTGTGAAATTATTCGCAAAATGTCTTCCGCGCGGATAGCAACACGCTTTTTGTTCATCTACGGTAGAGTCTAAAATTAGGGTCATGTTTTTAGATGGACTTCCACTGTCTGTTCAGGCAGTGTGTCCTCTCTCGGTCCCTTCTTTGTGTGGGTTTTCCCTGCGGCGATTGTACCAACTCAGAAACTTTTACATGCTTATATAAATTCACGCCTCCATTCCATTGCTGTAGGCAAACAGTACAGAAAGGATTGTGCTACATTCTTTTTTCATTTACGAATACAAGTTATATCAAAATGGTGAAGATAAACATCGTAATGAAACTAACATGTACAAAAAATTACAAAGGGTGTATCTGACATCGACGCTTTACACGACATCGACGCGGGATTAGTCCCAAAAAAAAAAAGGTCGTCGATCCACTTTGTCGGGGGCCTACCCACGCTGCGCCTTCTGGTGCGTAGTCGCCACTCGAGAACGGGCCGACACATCGGGCATCGGTCCTACGGGCAATGTGTCCGGCCCACTGCCACTTTTCACTGCAACACTAATGTGTTTTTTTTAGATTTTAAATTGTGACATTAATTATATTATTGAATGATGACATTGAATTAGGGTTATTGTATTTATTGATGTAATTATATCTATAGTTTTTTTTTTGACATTGTTATAAAAATCATGGACATTTTATAAATTGACATTAATAAGTAATATATAATGGGATGACTTTAACATCGTAATTAGGTAAATTTCAATATTTGCACACCACATCCAATGGTAGAATGTAAAGGGGCCTATTTTAATTTTTATGAACAACATACTATTTTTGTACACCTATATTCTTGCAAATAAAGTATTATTATTATTAAAGTAAAAGTTAATTAATTCGCTAATTACACAAAAAAGCACAATGAAAACAAAACTCGTAAAACTGTCACATTAGCTGATTTAATAAAGTTCACACCAGGGATCAACGTCATACCTACAAACCCGCACGGCGGCACGCTTGCAACGTTCAAAGGCCGAGCCGACACTTTTTTTAAACACTGTTTATTCTGTAACCGTTCATTAACGACATAAATGACTATCATAATTTTATTAGTGGCATGCGGTCTAGCCTTTTCGCAAAGTTTGCGTTACGATGTCAGATACACCCTGTAGGTAGTGACATCTGGCAACCAGCACTGAGCCCACGTGGCGGATTATGGCTCACACGTTCTCACCGCCCATTGTTCGAGCAGTGGGAATATTAAAGGCTAATAATGAAGTTGATTGACAGCCTCCGCGGCGTAGCGGTAGCGAACGCTGATAATTCCCGCGCAGTGCAAAAATTTTATGCATGAATATGAATATTTGAACTGGTCTGGACGTGCCTTCGAAAGCACGTTAAGCCGTTGGTCCCTGTTGCCATACCAACATCTAATGGTAGTCTTTACGTGTTGTTAGAGCCCTCAAAAAGTTCAACAATTGATCTAACTGCAATACTTCGATATTGCCTTCGGGTTGTGGAGGTCAGACGTTAGTCGCTTCACAAAAAATATCGTATAACCAAAAGACAGCAGTTAGACTGGTAAAGCGGAGCTCCAAAGCTGAAAGCTTAGGATGCGACTGGGACTAACGCTGAGATGATGATGATGAATAATGAAGCTGATAGTCTGTTTACGAGCAGTATGCACTTGAACTTACTGAAAAACATCACGGATGAGGTCATACGTCCTTTCCCACGTGTAAAACTTCTTCTGTCATCAAAACAACTCTAAAACCGTTATCAAAAGTATGTCAATCGTCTCATTACCTTGAAAGTCTGCGAGACAAGTCTGACCGTGGCTATCGTAGACAGTTTTCACAAAAGTTGTTTCGGCAATTCCGGTACGGAACAGCGAAATCCGACTAAAGCAGAGATTTATTCATGTTTCGGTGACAAAAAACATTCGTAATCTTTCAAAAGCGGGTCAGCAATCAATCCTTGCTCCCGTAGTGTCCCCATTCTACCCTTCCAGACCGTTGGCATATCTCATAAATCCCCAGTACTCCCCACATAACAATAGGAACATTCCGCCCTTGAGGGGAAGGTCGGCTTAAATGGACCACTTCGTATATTTTTATTAAGGTCGAAATGATAGTTCTCTTGGGTTTTGTTTGTACGAATCTTTTGTATTCATTGTTCGTTCTTCAATGAGTAAAATATCGAGTTGATATTATTTGAATATAATAGTTATAGATTTATAGTTCATAAAAAGAAAATTCATGAGAAAAATATTCAAATTCATGATGACGTTGAATATGGATGTATGATAAAAAATGTCTCATTTTGTCACTTCAGCTGTGATAATCACATTATGATTTAAATCGTTGTGGCCTAAGTAGATAAAACACCAGCCTGTCAAGAATGAGTGTGCGGATTCGATTCCAGATCAGGCAAGTAGGTACCAATGTAACGTACGTTAGTATGTAACGTAAGTTATATGTACTCTCTAACTATATCTTAGATACCAATGACTGATTATAAGGTGAAGGAAAACTGCTTGAGGAAACCTGGACTTTAAGTCTGAAATCGCCAACCCGCATTGAACAAGCATGGTGATTAGGCTCAATCATTCTCTGCATGAGATGAGACCTGTGCACAGCAGTGGGATGATAAAAAGGTTGATGATGAATTAAAAATGTTTAAAAACTAGTTCGATTCCCATTCAACGACAATAAATGTCAAAAACTTTTCAAATAAATATGCAGGGAAATTAGAAATATTTTGACCAATCGAGGCTATTATCAGAATATGAACGTTCTTAGAATAGCCCCTCTGACATTTTCTTACGTCATGGTTGGATGAAATAGTCAATAAAAACTTTGTAGGTATTGTACGGACGACAGCAGGGCAAGCTACCCAAAACTGTCAAATACTTCCAATCAACTTTGAGCCTTAAAGCTTTACGGATAAAGTTGAAAATCGAATAAAAACATCTGACAAATTGTAATAGCTTGATGTGATGTCGTAATTATAGTTCAAATATTTGAAATTCGAAGGGCGGGTTCTTTTATCTTATATTTTTACTCGGTGGTAGGCTATAATATTGGCTGCTGGCAGAAGTTAAAACCCACCAGACAAAGTCTTGCCGCCAAGCGATTCGTCGTGTTACGATGTGTGCCGGGTCCGATGCGCCAAAGATTGTTGTGTCAGGAGTTTGGTCGGGGAGGGTATCCAGATCCATCTACCTCTGACGCAGCATCGTTGATCGTGTTGTTGGGTTTAATATTGCATCACCTCGCTCAACTGCTCTCTTCCTTTCTATTCATTCGGTTTTTACGACTGAATATGCTCTTAGTAAACTAGCGCGCTTTACCAACAACGATTGCATCACTGTCTACCATCAGGCGGCATTGCAGTCAAGCACTAGTTTATAATTATAAAAAAAACTGTAATTTCGACGTTAATAATGATTCTCAACCTAATTTAAATAAATAAATTTTGACTTAGAATATTAAATTATACTGTGACATTAAAACTAAAGTAGAAAAAATTCAAAAACTTTTGGTAGGCACTGTACCTCATACATTTTATGGGACAAACGTGTGGCATATCTCTGCTAAATACATTAAATACAAGGTCGTTTCAAACAGCTATTTCCTCTGTTTGAAAATTATCACGGATCGTAACTTGTACCCAAAACCCTAGAGTAAAATCCTTCACATAAAATGGCTGGGATTTCACACGTTACATCCATTTACCGAGAGTAACTACATATACCTCCAAAATGTACTGAACATTCTAATTATATAAGGCCATCACAGCTGCAAAATATAATCAGCACCCTGATTGCGTAACACAATATAACTATTTTTTCTCTATTACTATTCACTCGAGTAAGACGGAATTAAAGAGCCTCTGAAGGACTTTTAGTGCCGGCGTTCCGCCCGCTTTCAGAAGCTCTGCTGTAATTCCGTCCTCATCCGGCGCGTTGTTGTTTTTCAGCTGTTTAAGGGCAACCCTAATCTCGTACAAGCTGATGTGCCGGATGTCCTCGGTATGATGTCGGGTAAGCCTAGCTCTAGCCCAGCTAGATTAGTTCTCTGAAGTGGCAGTGGGCGGGGCACATAGCTCGTAGAGCCGATGGTCGGTCGGATAGAAAGGCTCTTGAATGACGACTACGTACTGGCAATCGCAGCGTCGAACGTACACCGACCGTGGTCGGAGGGCCTGACCAAAATCGCAGGGATGCGCTAGATGCGCGCAGGCTGCGTTCAGCCGTTCTTTTTGGAAATTCTTGGGGGAGGCCTATATCCACCAGTGGACTTCATGTGGCTTAGATGATGAGATAATGACTAGTCACTTTAAAATCAACCTGATTTTCTCATAGATAAAATTCATTTTTGTAGTAGCCCAGTAGTGAATTTTTATAAGCTCATCATTAGAAGTATAGAAAGGTAAACGCTGAATCTTTAAAATAATGAAATCAACCAATTCCAACCAGAATAAGAAACTTCTAGATATGTCAAGATGGCTGCCATGAAACTTGGCGTTATTACAAAGGTCCGGCGGTATTTCACACCGGAATGGCTTCTAATGTTATGTAAAGCATAGATCCGTTCGTGTGTGGCGTACGGCGACCACATAGAGGCTGGTGCTTCAAAATGCCACCTGGCAACTGTGGACTCAGTGGAGAGGCATGAGAAGAAGCTAATTGGCAACCCAGAAAAAATACCATGTATTTAAAAGTTATACATCATTATTTTTCGGTTATGCAAAACCGGAAACACGTGTCCAGTATTTTTAAGTAAATATCTATGTACAAAATTTCAAAAAGAAATAATGAAAAACCACAAAGTTATGGGCTTGTTATCCTACTTGGCTGTCCCAACAAACATATGGTCCACGCTCCGCTCGGGCGGACAAACGGTGCGTTGACCTCTGGCACCAGCTGTTGCACGGCCGTGCGCTATCATAAGCTGCGCGGTGCACAGTACCCATAATGTAACAATTTCCAAATGTCATCATCATCATCATCACAGCGTTAATCCCAGTCGCATCCGAAGCCTTTTTCAGCTTTGGAGTCTGGGGTCCGCTTTACCAGTCCAACTGCTGAAATGGCTAAACTTCGTCATTTTCCGTGAAACGACTGCCGCTTGACCTCCACAACCCGAAGGCGACACCGAAGCATTGCAGTTAGACCAATTGTTGGACTTTTGAGGGCTCCAACAACCCGTAACGACTGCCACTAGATGTTTGTATGGCAACCGGTACCAACGGCTTAACGTGCTTGCCGAGGCACGACCAGACCATTGCAAGTATTCATATTCATGCATACAAATACTTGCACTGTGCGGGGATCGAACTCGCGCCACCTTGCGCAGCGGCCGCGTCCGCTACCGCTACGCCACGGAGGCTGTCAAACAATTTCCAAATGTATTTGTGCAAAAATATAACATGGTGAAAAATGATTGGAATCGATTCAGTTGCTTATTCTGAACAAACTATATTCAGGTTTCGTATAATCAAAAAATATCGTCGTATAGCATGAAGAGAGAAGAAAGATTCTAGAAAATCAGTGACGCTTAATTTCATCAATTATAAAATACTGATCAATTTAAAAACACAGCACGAACTTTGTAAACAATAGGAAACAAAACACTCCAGTATCATAGAATTCATTAGCTCTAATTATTACTTACTATACAAAACACGTACTACCAGTATTGTGTATCGCTTTAATTAAAACAATAATGTTCAATATAATAAACTGGCTATATTTCATAATTCAGCCAATTTGTTGCGTCGCTTTTGTGCCAGTGACCATTATGATGTGTTCATACTATAATTTGTTAATTAGCTTTTTAGTATTCCGGAATTCACGTCTCAGAATCTGTATAGTTTCATTATGTCTATCTGCCCGGTTTACCTTCTAAACGGCTAGTGCTAGAAAGATAAAACTTTGCATTTACTGCGTCGACAAAATTCATTAATAAAGTCCCATATTTTTTTTCTTTGGGTACCTTTATTACTCATATTATAATTACAACTGCTAAAGTTGGTGTATTAAAGATATTTTTTAGCCTAGGGGTGAAGTATAATTAGCAGGTCTTTTAAAATATTGAGTTTTGTGAGATATTGAACAGAAGCTACTTTTTTAAATTTAAAATAGGTTTTTTTTAAAAAATGGCATATTCATATAAGAATCAGTTGGCTCGAAAAATCTGACTAGAATGATGCTAATGGATGTAATGTGTGAAATTTGTAGGATAACACCCATAACGGCGTAGATAGCTTGGTTAATTCTTAGTTGGTTAGTAGTTAGTGAACTATAGAGGCCTTACTTGTAAAATGCGCTTACTATGGTACGAAAACCTTCGTGGGCCGATCCGACTTGCACTTACACAGGTTTTATTAGGGATGCTTATTACTCGCCTGCTGAATAAAGGGAGGATATTTTTTTTTTTTTTAATTATCATGGTAAACAGTGCTGCAATCGTTGATGATAGAACGCGCTAGTTTTTATGAGCCTATTACTCTAGCCTTGAAGGCACTTAAATTGTAGTCAGACGGAAATACCGCCATTGGCAAATTGCTCCAGTCTCCCGATGTACGCGGTATAAAATACGAGGCGAAACGCTTCGTGCGGATCGTAGTGGTATCAGCAATGCAAAGGATACTTGCCGTACGAAAAGTCGTGTGATGATGGAACGGAGATGGGAAATTAAGTCATGCAATTCCCGCGCTCACTCCAAAATGCATCCTATAGAACACCAATAGGCTGGCTACTCTTCGTCAGTTCTCCAGGCCTTATCTGGGTCGCTAATTAGTCTCTCTTTATTCAATGGTTTACATTTTATGTGATAAATTATTTATCATCATAAAAATAATAATTAGCAGGTCTCAAGCGTCACATTTAAAAGCTATTTCAATATTAATACACTAATTGTATACAGACAAACTATTCTGTGAAAGATCTGGTCGTGCCTCGGAAAGCACGTTAAGCCGTTGGTCCCGGTTGCCATACGAACATCTAGTGGCAGTCGTTAAAGGGTTGTTGGAGCCCTCAAAAAGTCCAACAATTGGTCAGCTGCAATGCTTCGATGTCGCCTTCGGGTTATGGCAGTCGCTTCACGGAAAATGTTGAAGTTTAGCCATATCAGCAGTTAGACTGGTAAAAGCGGACCTCAGACTCCAGAGCTGAAAAAGCTTCGGATGCGACTGGGATAAACGCTCAGATGATGATGAAACTATTCTGTGAAAATCGCATCGTAAAAATGTTGGTATACCTATTTGTAACAATCATAACGTCAGCTATCAATGTTGTCGATTCCTAACATTAGATAGAATGACAGCTCACTCACTAACAGTCCATTTGGTATAGGATTTAAGATTTAAACAAACCTTATTTTTACAATTCGTTCAGCCGATTTTGCTTTCTATTCCGTAGGAATAAGGACTGCATTAAAAGCAAAAAAGTAGCAACAATACCAACTATTTACTACAGCTGCCATTTGTCTTATGTTCAACGCAATAAAAATCAAAATCGGTTGAACTGACTCCAAAAATAAATCATATTTATAAATAAATTCATTTAAATAAATCTTATTCTAAATGGAGTATGAGTTTTTCAGGATATACCTTTAGGTTATTAACCTAAAAGAAATCCGCTACATAATATTTTATTTTCAGTTTGACCTGATGTTTATTTCATTTGTTCCTTTGTACTTATAATAGGATCTATTTATAAGCGAAGAATAAAGTTAAGCAAAATAATTTTGCTTAACTAATTAAGCTTAGCTTTAATTAATCTTATATTTTGGACGTTTGAATAATTCAAACGTCCAAAATATACAAAGGAGAATATATCTCCTTTAAATAATATGTATATAGTCAAATGAATTATTAAAAATTAGAAAACAGCGGTGGCCTAGTGCTATCGGCCGCGACTTACAAGTTCTAGGTCATAGGTTCTGTGGAGGCATGAGGAACAGGGAGTAAAGTTCACTCATCCTCAATAGAAAAGGGAGGATGCTCAAACCAGACGGGTGTTATGTTTGGCGGGCACTTGCCCAATGCTTGAAATTGGGAAGTTGTATGTATGCTAGTTGCACGGTAAACTCTGATTGCGAGATGTAGAATTCGTGTGACGTCAGTATGAGGCATTGTTCCATGTGGCGTTTGTAGGTACCACTACAGTTCGAACCTTATCCGGGGTTTTACTTTGTGTAAAATATTTTCATTACCACTGCTTTCAAAACGGTGAAGGAAAACATCGCGAGGAAACCGGAAACCAAGAACCTAAAGCCAAAACTTTGAAGACATGTGACATCTACCAACTCAAACTGAGTCCGCGTGATAGATTGCGGCCCACGCCCTCTCGCTGAGAGTAGGCCTGTATGACAGGAGTTGGAAACATTATCATCATCATTATCATCATCAGCCTTTACTCGTCCACTGCTGGACATAGGCCTCCTTCATAACACGCCAACAAGCTCGATCCTGAGCAGTTCTTTGCCAGCCACTACCAGCCACCTTTTTGATGTCGTCGGTCCATCTCGCCCAAGGGCGTCCTACGCTACGTTTGCCGAAACGCGGTCTCCACTTAAGGACTCGTTTACCCCAACGGTTGTCGGACCTGCGGCATATGTGACCAGCCCATTGCCACTTCAGCTTGCTAATCCTCTCAGCTATGTCGGTAACTCTGGTCCTCTGTCGGATCACCTCATTTCAGATGCCGTCCTTCAGAGAGACGCCCAACATAGCCCGCTCCATAGCTCGCTGAGCGACTTTAAACTTATGGACTAGTCTGACCGTTAGTGTCCACGTCTCGGCTCCGTAAGTCATGACGGGTAGGACGCACTGGAAACATTATATAAATAAATAAATATATACGGACCAATCACAGATTGAGCTAGCCCCAAAGTAAGTTCGAGACTTGTGTTATGGGATACTAACTCAACGATACTATATATATAATAGATACATATATAGATAAACATCCAAGACCCAGGCCAATCTGGAAAGGATCGTTTTCCATCATGACCTGGCCGGGGATCGAACCCGGGGCATCCACGTCGCAGGCAGGCGTGTTGACCGCTGCGCCACGGAGGAAGACAAGCGATGATTATAAGCTGATTATGTTGTGTGCATTGATCCATATTCGTTGGGTACTTTGACAAATACTTGGATGAAAGGTTTAAGTGATATATGGGTTTATGGATTAATTTATTATCGTCTGTCCAATACAATATAGTGTGTCACTTAGTTTAAGGGGCCGGTGTCAAATAGCGGGCACAGCTGATACATCATCATTATTGTATTAACTCGTAGTTCTGTCGTTTGAACAATGTGTCTGGATGGCGGTATCTTGTGATGACCGGCCGTCTTGCTCGCCATGGCTTTATTGTTGTTATTAATATTAACTTGTTTATTCATTTTACTTTATTCGGAAAGTAGGTCCTTATTACCCCCAAATGGGGTTTATATGTGGCTAATTAGAGCTCTAGGACAATAATGTAGCTAGAAAAGTCCTAGGGCGGTGCGCGCGGGCGGTGTTTAATAACTTAAAAAAAATTACGCTTTCAAAAAGTTCGTGTACATTTAACCATCATATTAGTAATAGACATTATGCATTCAGCCTATAAACAAAAGAGACCGCTTCGCTATTCAGTATTGTCTTCTTATAAGTATAATAGCCATCAATTTTAAATATCGAACGGCGAAGCTCCATTTCGTTCTTGTCTAAAGTCAGTAAAAGTCTGACACGCCCTTCCGTTCCGCCCAGAGCGGGAGAGGTCGTTTGATGATTTTCCATCTACAACAAAAAAGAATTTCCTATAAGGACTTTATAGGACTTAGGTACAGCCCTGACCTACCATTATAGTTAAATAAATATATGCATAAGTGCGGGATGTCTGCACCAAGAGACCTAAGGTAACAGACGGTTAGTGGGTAGTCTAGCAGACTCACAGGTCTAATCAGAGATGGTTAAAGGTGTCTTGGCCACAGGAAGGGGTAATAAGACAAGAATAAATTCTAAACTTATTTATCTATCTAACTTATTTATCTACAAACATCTTAGTATTCTATGCGTGTATTCTGAAACTATAACAATATTTGAAGTAGGCCGCGCGTCAGCTGACGGAATGCTAAATCAATGTACAACGGTAGCATTGAACAGACTTCTAAAGCCTAATCTTGATAACAACGTCGTTATTTTTTCCTCATCATCATCATCATCAACCTTTTTATCGTCGCACTGTTGGGCACTGGTGTCCTCTCATACAGAGAAGGACTGAGCGTGATCACCATGCTTGTTCAATGCGGGTTGGCCATTTCAGACTTATAAAGTCCAGGTTTCCTCAAGATGTTTTCCTCCACCTTCAGTCATTGGTGTCCAAGATATACTTAGAAAGTACATACAACTTTAGAAAAGTTAGATTGGTACTTACCTGACCTGGAATCGATTTTTTTACTATTCAAAGGAATATACCACTTCGTCCACAAATAAATCATTTGTCAGTTTCTAACTACATTAATTGGAAGACAAAACCGTAGAACTCGATACAAAAGCAAAAACAAAACGCTTAAATGGTGGAACAAGTTAAATTATTTTCCAATGCTAGTTTAAAAAGTTGTATGCGCTCAGTTTGTTGTTCAACTCGGTGTCCGACATCGATAATGTAAAGGAGAATTGAAATACACCACGATTTACGGTCTACTTGGATTCAATACGGGATCGTGGAGAAACTTAGAATTCAAATTTCTATAGTCAGCTTCCAATCTAACCAGCAGGGTGATTGCGTAACACACTATAATGATAGTGCCATTGCTAATGAGCAATGGGTTTCATTCTGACAGTTCAACAAAATTCATTGCGTTATTTACGTTGTTGAGCAGACACATTTTTCCAACATATGATGCAATGGATTGGCAAAATGCTTCGAAATGATTCTAACTTATAGTAAATGCAGCGAAGGGAGGCCCCTAACAAGGTGGATCGATGACCTGGTGAAGATCGCTGGAATCCGATGGATGCGGGCAGCACAAGACCAGTCATTGTGGAAAGCCTTGGGGGAGGTCTTTGTCCAGCAGTGGGCCTTTATAGGCTTAAGAAGAAGAATAACTGTCTCTATGACCTCCATACAACAGTTGACTGTCTCATGTCTTTTAAAAGCTTTACGTAACTCCAACACTTGATACTAATCGATATTCTTACCTATGACAAAATAACAATAGGAATCTAGATTTCTCGTCTAGAATAACAATGTTAGCCGCTATGAAATAAACCCCAAATTAACTTCAAAGGCGCTTAATATTTTGACGACACAATATTAATAGTCTCTAATCTGGGTCATTTATCAAACCACAATATTTTACGGTAACTATAAATCATTATTATGACACACATACGACTCAAAATGGCCGCGTTTTTATAGTTTTCCCGCCATTTAATAATAACTTTCGATTGGCCGAAATATCATAGGAAATTAAATATTACTCTGTGTCCGGCGCGCGGGCACTGTGATGGAACTAGAATTTGCTGGAAGTGCCTATTCATTTTGTTTCCACTAATTTGTATTGAAGAAATGTTTTTTGCACTTATTTAGATCGTATATTTACTTCTCCTTCTTCTTCTTCAGCCTATAGAGGACCACTGTTGGACAAAGGCCTCCCGCAAGGCTTTCTACAATGACCAGTCTTGTGTTGCCCGCATCCATCGGCTTCCCGCGACCTTCACCAGGTCATCGGTTCACCTTGTTGGGTGCCTCCCTACGCTGCGTCTTCTGGTACGTGGCCGCCACTCCAGAACCTTACTGCCCCATCGGACATCAGTTCTACGAGCGATGTGCCCTGCCCACTGCCACTTAAGTTTAGCGACTCGAAGAGCTATGTCGGTAAAATAACCCAACAAATAAATTGAATACAACAAAATGTTAATACATGCATTCATAAAGCTCTATTCTTAGCTTCAGCTCACCTCCAAAGGCTTTTTAATAATATTAATTCGGAACACTTCCAGTAGCCATCTATCTAGGACCAGCTGCTGACCTGCCGCACAAGTTTAAATAGGCTTTTCCTGTCCGTAATGTTCAGTTCTATATTGTACAGTTCCAATTCAGTATTGTATAGTTTTAGTTCACTATTTGCCACCCACGTTACGCCTGTATTATCTGAGCCGAGGAATCATACTGTATTTTTCTTTGAAAGCAATAGGTTCAAAAGGTATTGGATTTTGTAATAATGTTTTAGCATTTCCTCTGAAAAAGCAAAGCTAGTGTATAAAAAGTTAAAAAACTAAAACCCAACTACGACAAAAAACGACGCTGAAAAAGTATAAAACAAGATTTTCAGAATACTGAACTGAACAAAGTTGCTAATGTAGTTGCAAGTAAATGGACAGAGTAGTAATGTCATACAATACTATTCTGAAGTATGCAATATTCACTATGTAGAGATATATTTTCATGTTTGGAAAGGCGTAGTCACACGTTACATATACCTACCGTTCACACGTTGACAAGGTGCTACGGTAGGTAGGTAACGTGTGACTACGCCTTTCCAAACATGAAAATATATCTCTACATAGTGAATATTGCATACTTCAGAATAGTATTGTATGACATTACTACTGTGTCCATTTACTTGCAACTACATTAGCAACTTTGTTCAGTTCAGTATTCTGAAAATCTTGTTTTATACTTTTTCAGCGTCGTTTTTTGTCGTAGTTGGGTTTTAGTTTTTTAACTTTTTTTTATTTGTACTATTTTGGTGTTAAAGTGTATTTGTGGCGCATATTATTAACAAAAGTTAAACTGATGAACTAAAAACTAGGTACTTGACATATTACATCTACACGCACATATAACAACATAAGCCCGAAGGCATATAGTGCAGAGGCCTTTTTATGGGAGATTTAGCCAGTTATCAAACTGTTTCCGCCTTCACCGCGTGGAGTTACTCCCAGCTTATGTCGTTTTCATTAGTGCATTACATATTCTAATAATGTTCACACTGCTCTACATTGCATAAAGCGATTCACAGTTCCCTTGATCCGCGCGTTACTCTTATCGCTCATATTTAACATCATTAAAGCATTCTTGTAATTATGTACAAGCATAAAGCACTCGTGAAGCTCTTTCACGTGATACCAAACACGGTATATTTATTTTAAATTTATATTAACATAGAACTTTTTGTCCGCTAGAGGGCGCAATACTAAATTTGGTGACAAGCTTTATAGCTCATAACTAACAGAATATCAAGGCCCTTCTAATGGTACTGCAGTGGTATTATTCTGTTAAGTAGTAAAGAAGCTATGAACGAAAAGATGTGAATTATATGCAACCAGCCCATGAATACAGGTAAAGACACACGCAAATGCTAGCAATATATATATATTCAAAATGTACAAGTGAAGAGCTTTCAAATGATACCAAACACGGCATATTTATCTTAACTTTATTTTTTTACTCTGTATGTTTTGTCCGCTAGAGGGCGCCACAGTAGATTTTGTGAAACCCCATATAGCCTATAACCAGCGGACAATTAAGACGCTTCTAATGATATATCATTTGTCGAATTCTGATAAGTAGTTTAGAAGTTACAAGGGAACAGATGAACATACATACATACATACATACATACATACATACATACATACATACATACATACATACATACATACATACATAGCCTGTGTCAAAATCATAACCCTCCTTTTGCTTTGCCGTAGTCGGGTAAAAATGGTTGGTGTTGGCTTGCGACGACGGTCAAAGGTTCAGTGACAAAAAAGATCTTTAGTATTGATGTGTCTGTATATAATATTAATTAAGTACTTATAGTCAAAGCCTCATACGAAGGCTCAGAGTCACACAAAGGTCGATGGAAAGAGCTATGCTCGGAGTTTCTCTGCGTGATCGAATCAGAAATGAGGAGATCCGCAAAAGAACCAAAGTCACCGAAATACCCCGTCGAGTCGCTAAAATTACGTGGCAGTGGGCAGCGCACATTTCTCGTAGAACCGATGGCCGATGGGGCAGTAAAGTTCTGGAGTGGCGGCCACGTACCGGAAGACGCAGCGTAGGGAGGCCCCCAACAAGATGGATCGATGACCTGGTGAAGGTCGCGGGAAGCCGATGGATGCGGGTAGCACAAGACCGGTCATCGTGGAAAGCCTTGGGGGAGGCCTTTGTCCAGCAGTGGACCTCTATAGGCTGAAGAAGAAGAAGATAGTCAAATAGACCAACATAGTCATGCCTGACAGGCTCTTTAAATAAAGATTTAAAAAAAAATACAGTATGTTTCTACATGGTAGTTGTGGTAGATGGTAGATTATTCTAAATAATGATGACAATTTCTTTGTTGGTTTTAGAACTGTCTATGACTATCTGTTTTCTTCAGCCTGTAGAGGTCCACTATTGGACAAAGGCCTCCCGCAAGGTTTTCCATTACATTGGGTGGGTTTGCCATAATCCCCATGCTTGGCAGACGGGTTGGGGATCGCAGTAATTTGGTATCCTACAGAAGAAGCGCTGCTGGCCGCTTCCCTGGTGAGAGTTCCCTTAGACGCCTCTTACGACACCCACGGAAAGATATGAGTTGGTACTATTCTAAGCCCGGTACTACATGGAGGGTACTATCTGTTTTATTGGATTATATTTGATCATGAAACTATTTGAGTACCGTAGGTAGCAGATATACGTCTACTGCAAAACGCATTTAGTGATTTGAATTGTAAGCGGAATCGAAACTGTAAATATCAGTCTGTTGACTCGTATTATCGTCGTTAATTGGGTAAAATTGGCGGCAAAATACCATCGACAAAATTGTTACGTAAAAATTGTACTCAATCTGAAACATAGTTGTCTGTTGACATTTGAGGCCCATATGTCCTCATGTCACGTTTTGCCAACATGTTTTAACCACTTACTATTAGGACTTTTAGTCTCAAAACATCTTCTTTTGGCGTTCTTGTGCGTTTTGTTTGAATTATCATCTTTTTATAGCATTGCAATCTGCCATCGTTTTGGGAAATATTCCTGATGACAACGACGACATAGAATAAAGAGAGGGAAGTACGTTATCTTCATACAAACGGACCGCGCGCGGCTTGTATGTGTGCGCCATAGTATCTATGCGTCGCCGCACGCACACCTAAACACAATATTAGAGTGCCTATGACTGCGCTAGTCGCGGCTAGCACGGAACGAAGTTCGCGCGTCACGGCTTTTCGGCACATTAGCTTTTAAAAAATGATCACATAAACTGCAAAGTTGGTATGTCTATTTTTGAACAAATAAAAGACTTATATTTTTCAAATTATATTTCTAAAAGTTATTTACAAGGATACGGATATATTACACATTAAAGTTTAATAACAACGCGTTTCGTAATAGTCGAAACCGAAGAAAGTAGGTATTTTTCTGTAGCTAATTTGTAATTTTGTATTAAATGTGTGATTCAATAGATGTTATGTTTGTATTATTTATATTTGTATTAATTAAAAATAAAAATAAATATGGTTCTTTATGTGTACAAAACTAAAAATAAAAATTACAAAAAAAAAAACTGACTAGTATATGTAAACTAAATACTAAGCAAATAATTTAAACATAAGCTCTTAGTCTATAAATATTTGTTAGCGGTTTGGGCGACAACCGTAACCGACGAAGCGCGGACAGTTGTCAACCCTAAGACAGTAGGCAATTAAATCGCGGATTGGGTCGCAGATAACCTACTTCCCCTCTTTATTCTATGACGACGAGCACGAGTTTTTTCACATTTGCTTATTATTATGATAAATGTTAAGTTTGTTATTATATAAATTTATTTATTATCATAACTTTATAGGAGTTTTGAGTTGCCCCTCAAATGTATAGCTAGAATGGGATGACGACTAAAGGAAAACACTTATAATTATTTATTTAAATATGTATAACCAGCATATTATCTCCCCATTGCTGGGACACACACGTCTTCTCGATGAGAGGTAATGATTGCATAATCGTAGGCTCAGTGAGAGTTGGTGGACGTCATACAGTATGTTTTCCAATGTTTTGGTTCTATAGCCTGCCGGTTTTCGCACGAACTGAAAGCAGTGGTAAAAAATTAAATAATTACAGTAAGTGTCAAAAGTGGAGTACCACTTTTGACACCTATTGTTATTACAATAAAGTTCAAAAGTGGTCATCCACTTTTGACCCGTAACTGTAAATATATTCAGCCACGAAGTCAGCTTGGAATCAAGGTGACTTTTTTTTATTTTTATTTTTTTTATTATTATAAACTAGCGCTTGACTGCAATCCCGCCTGATGCTAAGCAGTGATGCAATCGTTGATGGTAAAGCGCGCTAGTTTATTAAGCCCATTCACTTAAAAAAATCTTAGTGAATAGGAAGGAAGGCGGTAGTTGAGAGAGGTGGTTCAATGTTAAACCCAACAATACGACAAACGATGCTGCGCCAGAAGGAGATTGATGTGGAGACCCTCCACGACCAAACTCCCGGCTCAACAACATTTGACGCATCGTACTCGGCACACATCGCAACACAACTGCTCAGACCCGTCCTCAGACTCTTTCAGTCGAATGACACCACTGCACCACCAGTGTTCTCATAAATTTCATTATTTGCGTAGCCTTTTTCCAACTGTGTTGGATTCGGCTTCCATTTCAGTTTAACCGAATGGAGCTGAAAACCAGTAATAAAAGATTCACGAATGGCGACCGGGATCAACAGCTCTTCATGCTTTCCGAGACACAGAAGGGTTTTGGAATGTAAAGATCAACCATACATGGACCAACCGCGCCATGTGAATAACCGCCAATGGTCGCCATGGCGCACGCATAATTGTCTACTGGAGGGACTGAGTGTGGTAATCAAACCCGTAACATAGAACATAGAACTGCGGCAAGCATCGCTTGACCTAAAGCCGATATAGCCAATAATACAGCCACACGGCTCAATCGTTTAGGACCTAAACGATGGAGCCGTACGGCTGTATTACTTAAATAAAACCTTTTTAAATCCGCTTCTCATAAAAGGCGTTTATGTTAATAAAATACATGTACCTTTACCAAATTACACATTTACCAAAATCCGAACTATTTCCATTATACAATATGTTAAGAAAACCCTGTCCGACCCGTAAGGATAATAAAGGTTAGGTAAACACATGACCAAATATAATACAAAATTTTACATAATCATCATAGTAACAATAATAATGAATTTTGAAATAATCTTTTTTCCCGGGAATTAATTCCAATTTCCCCGAAATTTGGTAATTTTTAAAAAACTGACAACACCATTTGTGACGGAGCGAATAGCGATGCGACCACGTGCCGCATGCCCCGCCCCCCTTCACCCGCGCATGTATGCCTATCGGGTTGCCTGCCGCACATGCATTACGTTACCTCGCTTTTTTGAAATAACATTTATTTTTTTTGGGGGATTTTTTTTTAAGTTTAGCCCGGCTTTGTAGGCATTATTAGAATCAGTTAACGATACCTAACAATACCTTCACGGATCGGACAGGGTTTTCTTTACATATTGTATAGTAGGCTAATTGCGCAACACACTGTTAGTAAGCATAGGGTTTTATTTTGTCAGTTAAACCACATTCATTGCGTTATTTACGTTGTTGAGCCAACACATTTTTCGGACAAACAGAATCCATTAGAATTAGCAATCTGCTTAGATGTTTTTTTTTTTTTTTAATAATTATAAACTAGCGCTTGACTGCAATCCCGCCTGATGGTAAGCAGTGACGCAATCGTTGATGGTAAAGCGCACTAGTTTATTAAGCCTATTCACTTAAAAAAACTTAGGAATAGGAAGGATGACGACAGTTGAGCCAGGTGATGCAATGTTACTGCCGGCAGTAGTGCGGAGGATGGCCGGCAGCGCAGAGTCGTGGGGCGCGGTGGTGTCCTTCTGCGAGGACGTGATGTCGCAGAAGGAAGCTGCGGAACGGGAGAGGGAGATCTCAACTCCCTTCCCGGGCCGCAGAAGACGCACCGGGCGCCGAAGAAGGGCGGATAACGCCCTCTTCCGCCCCCCATGAATGGGTCCAGGGGCGAGGGACATGGGGAAGTCCCCGCCCCCTATTCGATGGACCCCGAGGCGGAGGCGCGCGCGAGTGTCAGCGCGCGCCTCTGAGGCGATGCACGGGGTAGCTTAACACCCCACTACCCCGTGCCGGAGACGAGGCCCGGGCAGACCGGGCCAGCACGAGAGTGTGGGGCTGCGGAAGAATTTAAACTCCCGCGGCCCTACGCGCGCTCGTGATAGAAGAGACACCGGGGTGGTTTTAGTCAGTAAAAGTCTGACAGACCCCGTCGCCCACCCTAGGGCGGCGGACATCCTATGAGGATATCCCCGAAAAAAAAAAAAGGTGATGCAATGTTATACCCAAGACCAACACGACCAACGATGCTGCGCCAGAGGGAGATTGATCTGGAGACTCTCCACGACCAAACTCCCGACACAACAACATTTGGCGCATCGTACCCGCCACACAATGCAACACAACTGCTCAGACCCGTCCTCCGTACGGCTTCACCAGACATCATGCCGGAACACGATGAATCACTCGGCGGCAAGACTTTGTCTGGTGGGTGGTAACTTCTGCCGGCAGCCGATGTTATGGCCTACCACCGTTATCCCGTTACCGTTACCGTTAATATTCAAATTGGTTTATATAGTGTTACATTATTACTGTGTTGTGAGGTAATTTATTGTATAACACACTATCAGTAGCAATGGATTTCATTTTGACAATTCAGCTACATTCGCTTCATTAAAATAAAATATTTGTATTTGTAATTATTTGTATTCATTGCATTATTTACGTTATTGCATTGGTTTAGCAATACGCTTCAAAATTATTCCAACTGATAGTATAGTGGGTTACCCCATTAGGGTGCTGGTCTATACATGGCTTTAATTTTTAATTCAACCCATTACCTAAAAGATAATAAACACGAAAATAAATCTAACAAAGGGATGCATGTTTATTTTCATAGAGGATTGGCCTGCCCTTGAACTAAAATAGACATTTAGTAGACTAGCTATCATCGTCCCCAAGGGAGTGGTTTCCCAAAATGCCATACGTACATATATATTATAGCCATTTCACGGGAATTTGCTCTTTAGCAGTTTAACACAAGTTATGAAATTTGCCCCGAAAGTTGTTGTTGAGAAGTTCAATTATTCTGTGAAGATTATTACAGAAGTTTGTTTTCTTGTTTCTGTAGTGGACTGTCGTTTAATAAATTGCTGTTATATTGTTGTTCAGTTTCGCTGATGTGACGTTTTGTTTGTCTTGTAACTTGAATATCATAGAGATAATAAGTTTATTCAACACCTCAATCGCTTAACACGTTATCATTTCGAAATGATTTTCTCGATGGTAGGCCACAATATCGGCTGCCGGCAGAAGTTACCACCCACCAGACAAAGTCTGGCCGCCAACCGATTCGTCGTGTTCCGGCCTGATGTCTGGTAAAGCCGTACGGAGGACGGATCTGAGCAGTTGTGTTGCGATGTTTGCCGGGTACGATGCACCAAATGTTATTGTGTCGGGAGTTTGATTGTGGAGGGTCTCCAGATTAATCTCCCATTGGCGCAACATCGTTGGTCGTGTTGTTTGGTTTAACATTGCATCACCTCGCTCAATTGCCGTCTTCCTTCCTACTCACTAAGATTTTTGAGTGAATACGCTTAATAAACTTGCGCGCTTTACCATCAACGATTGCATCACTGCTTACCATCAGGCGGGATATCAATCAAGCACTAGTTTATAATTATTAAAAAAAAAGAACTATCTGACTAATCATTGCTCCATTCTATCGGCACAACAGCGTAAATAATGCAGTGAATGTTGTTGAACTTTCAAAATGAAGGCTTTTGCTATTGGCAATATGTTCCGCAGTTACCTTGCTGGTTTTCTAGATTACACCCGCAATCTTAATAAAATATTAGTAAAAACCGGGCATAGAATAGTACCAACCCATATCCCGTGGGTGTCGTAGGAGGCGACTAAGGGAAATCTCACCAGGGAAGCAGGAATCAGCGCTTCTCCTGTGGAATAACAAATTACTGCAATCCCCAAACCAGCCTGTCAAGCGTGCGGATTATGGCAAACCCCTCTAATAGAATGAAAGCCTTGAGGAGGCCTTTGTCCAGCATTGGACCTCTATAGGTTGAGTAGAAGCTTTCAGTGTAAACCGATGGTGCTGCATATGCGGCAGCTGCCAATCAGACCACTACAATCTAGTTGGTTTTGTGCCACCTTTTGGGTGACTACCAATTGGTTGTCACATTTTTGAGGGGCTCGTGGTTGAATAATAACAGCCGCACGGGTCGATCGATCAGGTTAAGCTACCCTTTCAGACACCAGTCTGAAGATGGGTGACCATTTTTTACATACCGAAACATTTACATGCCCTTCGTGCCTAGAAAAGCACGATAGTAAAACGCCGAAAATTTTCTTCAATATTAACTGGTACCAAGTTACTGGTGACATTGCCATGTTGTGTGGCCTTTGGCAAAGGTAAAAGCTTCTAAGTCAATATCTTTATAATATAGAGTACGTTTTACCCACTTAATAGACAAACATCGCAAAATGTTGTACTGTGTCTGACGTTTCTAAACATTTTTTTTATTAATCTCCTTTGACATAACGAATTTTTTTCCTAAATTTGATATCATGATTAAGACCGTCAAATCCAAGTCCCTTTAAGAATTTTGATAAGTTATAAGCTACCTTTTACAAATCACTGGGTATTTGATTGAATGTAAGCAGCCATATATCTTTTTTTTTGCCATCTTTTAGTTTTAATAGTTTAAAGACATCTCTGAACTACTAAATCACTCAAGCCCATATCCAACCGTAAACACTCACTGGTTGGTACAAATCATATCCACAGACAAATAAAAATCATTGTAAACCACGAGAATTTTACCCAATAAATATACACGACCTTTTACCGTGACGATTTGCCGTTTTATATTAGAATACAATAGAATACTCTTTATTATGTACAACATATAAAGATTTTACAAATGGTGATACAATGGGCGGTCTTATCGCCAAGAGCGATCTTTTACAGACAACCTTTAGATGGAATACCCTTAGTATTCCATCTAAAGGTTGTCACATGTTGTGTAAAAGGAGAGAGAAATAATGTAGGTACGTAGTCTACAGTGTACTATTTACATAGATTAAACAATAAATGTATACATAAAGTGTGTATCATACTTGTGTAAATATTATATACATCTTATTAATTAACTTCACACAAGAGCAAATATACAGAGTGGAAGTGATTTTTTATCATAATTTTTAAAGTGGACAGAGTTTGAGCATGCCTTACGGACACGGGCAAGTCATTCCATAGCCATTGAATTATACTGTAAAGGAATTATCACAGAAACTAGTGGAATGCATCGACATCTCTATTAGGTATGAGGTTCTCCGATGACCTCAGATATCTATAACTAGCGGCCGCCAGCGACTTTTTCGCGTGGTTTAGTTATGCTTCGCTCCTATTGGTCGCAGCGTGATGTTATATAGCCTAAAGCCTTCCTGGATTAATGGGCTATCCAACGCAAAAAGATTTCTTCAAACCGGACCACTAGTTCCCGGGATTAGCGCGAACAAACAAACAAACAAATATACAAACAAACTCGTCAGCTTTATATATTAGTACTAGCGGACCCGGCAGACGTTGTCCTGCATTTGATATTTCAAGCGATTAGGGTATTAAAAAGTATGAAAGGAAAGATCAATAATATTATTATTATTCAGTGGCAAGTGTTGTTAGGTAATTTGGTTCCCTTCAAAATGGTTGAGCTAAGTGGGGCTAATGCGCGCGTCATGCTCGTGAACGGGGGCCGTCAGTGCAGACTGGTCATCTCTTAGCTGCCAGTGGGCTTAATTAATTTTCTATCTTTTCATTGATTTTTATAATTATACATTGTGCTCACACGATAGAAGCAACAGAAATATGTAATGAAGATATATAATCCATATTATGATTTTAGAAGAGTGTTCATGGAGTCTCTTGCACGTTCTTCTCCATAGAGATCTACGCTTTGGAAGGTGCTATATAGCTTCACTTTTCTTGGACTGACCGACATTGACTATTCAAAAGTACCAACTGTTGGTTAATTTGAAATAAACAATTTTTATTTTGATTTTTTGATTTTGATTCTTTATTTTGAAACAACATCAATTTTTCGAAAACAATTCGTTATAATCAATAATTGCACGAAAAACTTGTTAAGATGCGACGAATGTTTTACAATAACCGCTGAAACCTTCAAGTTTTGCATCAAATGCGGTCACAATTTGAGCCAAATAATACGAATTAGTAGGGCTAAGGAACAAAAATATCGAGTGAAGAAACTACTTGTTAAAACGGAAATACATCTCAACAATGTCACCATCATCTTCTGAGGGAATAACATTTTCAGAGCTTAATTTAACTGCCGAAGAACTAAACGATTTAAATGAGGTAAAAAAAAAGTCAAGAGCGCAACATCGGCAATATTCTGGTTCAGCCAGACTTGTCCGAGTCACCGAGGCCTCCCGCCACGCTGTCAAGTTCGGCGAGCCAAGTTAAGACATCATCAGCAAGCCGGGTTCGCCTGTGATGTTTGATTAATTACTATATGTTGCCAGAGTGATTAATATAGTCTAGGTATAATAAAAAAAAATGTATCAAATTAAAAAAAAATCGTACAAATCGGTCCACCCGTACAGTTGCAGTATAGATAAATAACCTAAATACCGACTACAGCGCCATCTGCCGAATTGTTTTTTTGTGAATGTAAATTTTTCAGTAAAATGTATAAACAAAAATTCATTCAAATCGATCCAGCCGTAAGGGATAAATAACATAGATACCAACTGCAGTGCCATCTGCCGGGCCATTTGTGAATCTAAACCATCCAGAGCGTCACCCAAACGCAAACAAAAAAAATCATTCAAATCAGTCCAGCCGTTTAGGTGCAGTAGGTATAGATAAATAACCTACATACGACTTGAATGTAAAAACAAAAATTCATTCAAATCAGTTCAGCCGTTTACGATAAACGACTGCAGCGCCATCTGCCGGACTGATTTGTAAATCTAAACAATCCAGGGCGTCACCTAAACGCATAAAAAAATCATTCAAATCGGACCAGCGCTTTAGGAGGACTTCAGTGGCGTACACACGTACAGCAGATTAAGGAATATACTCACGGAAAGCATTGTCATCTACATTTTGTAACAAATATATCACACCTCTCTCTACCCCTAGAGCTCTTGTTTCAGTCTCTTAAAGTTAAATAAAAAATTTAGAATATTTATTTGTTTCTATTTTTTTTTCTTTTAGTTCTTAAGTACAATTTTAATTAAATAAAAAAAAAAATATATTTATTTTTATTTTTTCCCCTTTCAATTCTTTTATACAATTTTCTTTTTAAGTAACTCCAAAAACAAAAAAAAAAAACTATAAAATTGTCTAAAAACAAAAAAATAAGTACTTGAGTCTGCCTGGGTTTGAACCGAGGAACACCAGCCATCGCGAGTAGAACCATACCTCTATCAACCACGCCACAGCCGCAATGTCAAACCGCGCGAAATTAGCGCCCATATTATGCGTGAAATATAGCGAAAGAGAAAACTCGAAAACATGCGCTTCCGCAGACATAAGACTGAGCTAGATCGATTTCTCGTCCCCGAAAACCCCCACATATCAAATTTTATCGAAATCGTTAGGGCCGTTTCCGAGATCACATGCTTTTTCAAACAATCAGCGCCATCTGCCGGGCTGATTTGTGAATCTAAACAATCCAGGGCGCCACTCAAACGCATACAGAAAAAATCATTGAAATCGGTTAAGCCGTTTAGGAGGAGTTCAATGACATACACACGTACAGTAGAATTATATATATAAAGATAGATGTGTGTCATGAAGGAACTTGAAACGCCCTTAAGAGGGGGTTTTAGGATTGAACGATTATATTAAACAGGTTTCCGTCATATGGCGAGTATTCGCCCTTATGTTACTGCCACCATTAAGATCCGGACGAAGCGTTTCGCCTCGTCTTTTATATATAAGTATACCAAATACATCGAGGGACTGGAACAATTTGCCAGCGGAGGTGTTCCCGTCTGACTACAATTTCATTGTCTTCAAAGCTAGAGTGATTGAGCTCTTAATAAAGTAGGTCAGTAGTCAATCAGGCAGGATTACGGTTGTAGCGGTACCTACATACGTCACAAATAAACAACGCGTCATACTGACGTCACAAAAATTCTACATCTCGCAATCAGCGTTTACGCAACTAGCATACCTACAACTTCCCAATTTCAAGCATTGGGCAAGTGCCCGCCAGACAACACCCGTCTGGTTGGAGGATCCTTCCTTTTCTCTGGAGGATGAGTGAACTTTACTCCCCGTTCCTCATGCCTCCACACTGGTGACCCCGACGTGATGATGACGATCAAGCGGTCGTTTATTAAAGAGTAGACTTTAACTCTCATAACTCATCTCAGTATTCTCAGTGCTTTTTCCTATTATTGTTACCTATCGTTAAGTTACGCCTATTTGTGATAGTGATTAAACTGTTTTTCCGGTATCCCCGACTTTTATTTAGGAGTGTACCTCCAAACGGCCAAGCACTAGTTTATTATTACAAAGTAAATAAACGATTTTATTCCAGTTTTTTTCATCTAAGGCTATAAATACAAATGTCTAGCGCAGTATCGTCTACCATCAGGAGATTAAGTTATAAATCACTTGTCTTAACGGATCGGCTTAGATAAGTTAAATACTTATATTTTATTTTTCGTCTGACGGTGTTACTTTTAAGGGCGAGCAGAAAAAGTATTTTATGTTTGACTAGCTTTTTGCCCGCGGCTTCGCCCGCGTGGAGTTCGGTTATATTTTTTTTTTATATATTATAAACTATCGCTTGACCGCAATCCTGCCTGATGGTAAGTAGTGACGCAATCGTTGATGGTAAAGCGCACTAGTTTATTAAGGGAGTATTCACTCTAGCCTTGAAGACACTCAAATTGTAGTCCGACGGAAACACCGCCGCTTGCAAATTGTTCCACTCCGTCGATGTACGCGGTATAAAGGAGGAGGCGAAACGCTTCGTCCGGATCGTAGTGGTGTTAAGAACGTAAGGCGGGTATATCGCGCATTTTAGATTACCCATGGGAATATAATTTTTTTCCAGGATAAAAAGTACTCTATTATTTAATCTGGACTTCTAACTTTACGTCTGCAAAAAGCAATCGGTTCAGTAGTTACGGCGTAAAAACGGAACAAACAAACTCACTTTTCCATTTATAATATTATTAAGGATATACATTAATATTTTGTTGTGTTTACTTTTTAATATTACGATATCAGTTTTATATTAATTGAAAAAAGTACCGTGCGTGTTTTGGTTTATATTCCCTCGATATATAGACTTTGAAATAGGCGCACGTAGGTATATTACAACTGAAATACGGAGAGAAACCATGAGCAAGCACTCCCAAATAATGAAGAGATTGGACTTACAGGGGGCTTCAGGCGACGTACTCCTGGTGTGCTGGAGTAGATGGAGGCCTCCACCGAATGTTCACTTAGCGCTATAAACTTGCTGATAAACTCACCGGTCGGTGGCGGTTTGGATTTAGGTTAGTTGATGTTGTTCAAACCAGGGTTATGGAGAGAGAACCCCGTTGTACTGCTGGTGAATAGAAAACTTCTTGAGCTCCGTTCGTTCTCCATTCCTATACTCTGCCGGGCAATGAGGTTGAAGGGAAAAATCGCGGGAATTTTTGAATATGCTTAATTATAGATATATTTAATTGTTATGTATATTAACAGTGAGTTCAAAGAAGTAGTAAAAAGCGGCCAAGTCTTTTATTTTTATTATTTGTTATTAAAGTTGAAATAGAAAAAACACAATTTGTGATAATTCCAACTACAACCAAGATACAGTCCGTAGACAGAGCAGAGGCTTAGTAATAGAGTTCAGTAGTCCCTTTGGGAACGGTAACCTAAATATTCACATCAACAACGCTATCTCCGAAAAAATAATACTACTTTCATTGTCGTTATTATCTTTTGTTTTTCTTTGCTCGTAATCGCCAACACAACAAACAATGAAATAAACAAAATACACTCGTAAAACCGTTGTAACTAAAAGTTGGTTACACAGACAGGAAACTATTTTATTGTCCGACAACATTGTATTCACCGTAGGAGTACAAACATAGTATGTACCTATATAGTTTATTTGATCAATACAAAGTAAACATTTGGTCCAAAAATCTATGTTTACTCATAGATTTTTGGGACCAAATGTTTACAAGTTAATCTAATACACAAGCCTCACAATATGTAAATATATAGGCTGTATCTGACATCGTCGCACAAACGAGTATTATGGATCCAGTACATGATTCTGAACCCCCCAGTTGTGGAATTTTTCGTAGGCTTTATCTTTAATAAACAAAAATATATGCAATTTTTTTCACTTTAGACCGTTCATAATTGCTGTACTTTTATAACCCAATAAAATTTTAAAGTAAGAATTAATTAATTCGCTAATTACACAAAAAAGCGCTATGTAAACATAACTTTAAAAACTATCCTATCAGCTGATTTAATGGAGTTCATATCAGGGGTCAACGTCATACCTACAAACACGCACGGCGGCACGCTTGCAACGTTCAAAGGCCGAGCCGACACTTTTTTTTAAACACTGTGATTTCTGTAATCGCTCATTAACGACATAAATGACTACCTATCATAATTTTATTTGTGGTATGCGGTCTAGCCTTTTCGCGAAGTTTGCGTTACGATGTCAGATACATCCTGTATAGCAATAATTGAAACGACAAGAATAATACCTAATAATGTAAATAAACCTAATATGTCAACTTCAATAGCACGTGTTTAAAGAAAAATATTGATGAAAATGCGACTTGGAGCTGACTGAGTTCAATCAGCCCCGAGTTAACTTCATAAAAACTAGAATCCAAAATTTCAACGCCAGATGTTTCCATAAATTGGCCATATTGTACATGAGTTTGATGATATTTTGCTGCGCAAAACGGGCAATATAGTTTCGTTCAAGCCCCTGTAGGAAGCGGCAGCGTAAAACATAAAATTAATGGGTACTGTGAAACATTTGGTGCAGAATATACTTACGAGAATATAATATTGTAGAAATTTAGTGAAGCTTGTAGTAGTTTAAAAGCTTAAAAGTGCTTTGTGGAAACTGTGTAGGTTTTATTTTGAGAACTATCAACCTCCACTTCTTATTTCTAAGAATATGCTTCTAGTGAGCTAAAAATTCATTGGTATTTTAAATTCATTCATACTGCAATTAGTTGTGTAATTACTTATGTATAGATAACTATTTACATTATACCCTGTTCATTAATTTAACCTTTTTTTACAGCAGCAGCTGTCCTAAAACGTACATATTCCACATTACGGTGTTTCCATCACATTACAATTTGAGTGTCTTCAAGGCTAGAGTGAATAGGCTCTTAATAAACTAGCGCGCTTTACCATCAATGATCGCATCACTGCTTACCATCAGGCGGGATTGCAGTCAAGCGCTAGTTTATAACTTATAAAAAAAAAAAATACGTAACAGTAACAGTTAATTTTAAAAAATGCGTAATGTAATAAATACGTTAGCCGCTATACCTAATTGAATTATTTTATTTATGGTATCCTACAGGTTTTATAATAAACCATATGTGTATCAATCAATGTTAATAGATTGATTGATATACCTTATGTGGTATATTGTATTCATCCATAAGAAGCCTTATGTTCATGTTATTACATTGATTGATATAACGATTGAGTGTTGCTGTGATCACTTTTGCAATCTGTCAAAATGAAAGTGTCAAATGGACAGTGCTTAGGTATTAAATTGAATGACTAAATAAAGAAATAAATACAAAAATCAAATGACACCTAAATATTGAAGTGTTCGTCCGCATCTCTGTTATTTGGAAACGTGCCCAGACAGCTGGCTTGCCACGTTGAATGACAATGCAAATTATTGGTTTATTAAGCTGCGCCTAGCGGTTTCACCCGCGTAGGTTTCGATATGTTTTATTTTATATGCTCCGGTTCTATTGGTCGCAGCTTGATTTAACAATAGCCTAAAGCCTTCCTGGATTAAAGGGTTATCCAACGCAACAAGAATTTTCCAAATCAGACCAGTAGTTCCTGAGATTAACGTGTTCAAATAAACAAACAAACTATTCAGCTTTATATATTAGTATAGAGTATAGATTTGTCTTAGTGCAAATTTTCTAATCGCCTGATTTTCTTTTATTTGATAACCAAAACTGTCTTTTAACAGTTTTTCTTTAAAAAACTCTCGATATTTCAAAATTATTTCATGAATAATATTATTGGCTGATAGAAAATCAGCCCTTAATTATCAACTGTTACTTTTCGGAACGTTTAACAATTGCTTATTATATGGATAAAATTCAAATCAAAATAAATCATTTTAAATTTATTTCTTATCCAAAAATTTAACATAGTAATTGGAGCCTTCAGTTAAGCAAATAATGGATGGATAAAGGGTGTAAAGTATTACATAAATATTATTGGAAAACTTATTCAAATTTATCAAATTGTTCATTCAATTATAATATTTTTATAACATTAATTATATGAACTATTATAAAAGCGTTTCTCTACGTTTTCAGTCGATCATAAAGTGCGACTGTAAAGAATGATAAATGTTAAATTTACATTGTTTAATAGGTTCGATGCGTTGTTTTCATTATAAATTCGAAATGAAGTTCGAAAATTATGTGATGTAAAACGGTTCAATGAGGTATCAATTTTTTCTAATATAATGTAAACTAGCTAACTATTGATGATCATAGTGCCATCTAGTGGCTAAAAATGTGAATTGAAGCGACGCCGACAACGGTGGCGAAACAGACGCTACATTAGCAAGATTTTCATCGTCTTCTGTGGCACGCCGAACATTTCGTGCAAATTCTAACCGCTAAGTAATATATTATGAAAAAGGAGCCGTCTATTGCATTAACGATCATTAGACGTCATTCATAAGCAGGCTTTTGTCTAATTTTTAACAATGACCCTGTGATGACCTGGCCCACATTGCCAAAAGAAGTGTTTTTTTGTATGAGACGTTAAAGCTAATATATAGTCATTCCCGTCAGCTTTTTATAAAAATAATTACAAATGTTAATATGTTACTATCCGTAAAATCTAACCTATACAACCTGTAACATAAAGGGTATATACATAACAAAGGCATGGCATCTTTATATGATATCAAACGATATTGGAAGGGTTTTTTAATCCTATCTCTTTATGTTAGGAAGTTATGAGGAAAAACACCGCCTGTGATAGGCTACTAGCATACTAGTCGCACAGAGATATTGAAGACATTTATCGGATTTTGGCAAGTAACCTGACGGGTAACGACTAGTTATTAACGTATGTAGTGTGCTGCCACGTTTGTTATGATTTGATTTTAAGAAACACACGAAACCGAAAATTTGGTACCAATTTTTTGAGTATTTTATTTTGAGTTGAAACCCTTCCGATATCGTTTGATATCATCTAAAGATGCCATGCCCTTGATATGTATATACTCTTTTTGTTACACGTTGTATACAACATGTAAAGAAAACCCTGTCCGATCCGGGAAGGTATTGTTAGGTTTCGATAACTGATTCTTCTAATGCCTGGCTAAACTTAAAAAAAAAACCCCTATAAAATAAATATTATTTCGCAAAAGGAGGAAAATTAATACGTGTGCGGTAGGCAATACATGCGCGGGCGAAGGAGGTCAGGTCACGCGGCACGCGATCGCTTCGCTATTCGCTCATAATAAATACCGTCAAAAATGGTGTTGTCACTTTTTAAAACTTACCAAATTTTGGGGAAGTTAGAATTAATTTGCGGAAAAAAAGACTATTTCAAAATTCATTAGTAAGTATTGTTACTATGATGATCAAGTAAAATTTCATATTTTATTTGGTCATGTGTATACCTAACCTTTATTATCCTTATGGGTCGGACGGAGTTTTCTTTACATATTGTATATCTAATATTATTTATCTATAGTAGTAAGTAAAAGCTGTCCATACCTAAATTATTTTACACACAAAAGTGTATTTCTTGAAGTATCATAAGGAAAATGAAATTAGTTGAAGGATTTCAAGGATCATTTTTATTTGTGTTTATATAAAACAGTTACATAAAACGTGATATATTTCAAAAGAGTACACGTCTCAATGTGATATTCGTCAAAAGTACAAGTTTTACTCAGTCTCTCAATTCAATTGCAATATATAATTTTATCAAAAAACATTTCCTTTGTTTCAGAACAACGATGACCTGAGCGGAACGAAACCTTTTAGAATATGAAGAAGTGAGAACAATCGAAGATGCGTAATGAAATCTCGCTCAAAAAGTTTAGAGACGAGGCGGTAAGGAAGAAAATGAACGAGAATATTTCACTGAAATGTGTTATATTAGAAAGTTTATAAAGGAGTTGCAATAATGTGTGAAGATAAAGAAGCTGTGGAATACACCGCGTGTAAGGTACGCGGCCGGATTGTCAGTGAAACGAAGATAAAACGAGCGAGATAAAGGTAAGGATGACGGAGAGGTGTCATATTGTGGTAGGCTTTGTACACACTGAAGGGTATGATACATATATTAAAGCCACAGTTTCAATATCTGCTGTTAGGGAAGTTGGCAACATAAAGCTTGAACCCTATTCGTAACACACTTTTAGTTACAATCCAAAAGTTTTCTAGGATATGGAAAATCGATTGCAGGTTTAAAAAATTCGAACGTAGGTGAACTTATTATCAAAATTAAACCCGTTGTGATCAGTGTTACGCAGTCACTTCGCAGGACTAATGATAGAACTTAGCAATAAGGGACAATCATTTTAATTTTATCCATATAATATCCATATCCATACTAATATTATAAATGCGAAAGTAACTCTGTCTGTCTATCTGTCTGTCTGTCTGTCTGTCTGTTACGCTTTCCCGCTTAAACCTCTCAACCGATTTTGATGAAATTTGGCACAGACAATCTTTGGACCCTGAGAAAGAACATAGGCTACCCTTTATCCCGGAAAAATTTGATGTTCCCGAGGGAAATCTAAAAAGCGCGATATAACCGAACTCCACGCGGGCGAAGCCGTGGGCGGAAAGCTAGTCTTTCATAAAATCAGATGTTAGGTAAGATGTAGGATATTCTAATTACGAATGTTATCTTTTTGACGCAAAAACAAATCAAAAGATTTGGATAAAATATGACACATAGATAGTTTTTTTTTATTAAAAAACTAGTGCTTGATCTTAATTCCGCTTGATGGTAAGCAATGATGCAATCGTTGATGGTAAAGCACGGCGCCTATTCACTCAAAAAAATTGTGTGATTAGGTAGGAAGGCGGCAGTTAAGCAAGGCGATCCAATGTTAAATCCAACGACACGACCGACACTGCGCCAGAGGGAGATTGATCTGGAAACCCTCCACGACCAAACTCCTGACACAACATTTGGCGAATCAAACCCGGCACACATCGCAACACAACTGCTCAGACTCGTCCTCCGTACGGCTTTACCAGGCATCATGCCACAACACGACGAATTGCATGGCGGCAAGACTTTGTCTGGTGGGTTGTTACTTCTGCCGGCAGCCGATGTTATGGCCTACCACCGAATGGTTTCCCTGATGCATCCCGATATTCCAACAGGATCGAAACTTATTCGAGTAAAATTGCGGGGCGCAGCTAGTTGATTATAATTTCTAAAAGCTAGCAGAAGCCTCAGAGGATTCTAATAAAGTCAGTACAAAAATATTACAACAGGCGAAGCATAAAATACAAATTCAGGAACCATCGGATATAATCCAGCTTTTCGCTTTTCGACTAAAGAAAAACTCATAATTCCTCTTTTTTTTTTTCGGAGAGAAGTGAACACTTTACGAGAACATTATGAGAAGCCACGGAAATTTTCACTTTTTATTTCGTCGTCTTTTTAATTTCTCGTTTTGTTCTTATTATGAATGATTGTCTTCCCCATAGCATTTTACGTTTAGAGAAATGAGATTAAGCGTATTCAATCTAATGGCTTATTTAACCAAAATCGAGATATCTTTGTGTGGATCATTCGACGTCTAAACTCTATGGTGTATAAGTGTTAGTTCCGAAAGCCATTTTATGCAGATGGAAAAACTATAGTTGATCCTCGTTTTACTAAAACTACGCTGAAATGATTCAGCTCGCATATCGGTCCTAGAATTTATGAGTTTGCCTACAGTAATAAATTTAGAGATCAAAGGAGTACTTAGCTTGAAAACGTAGGAGTGAGCTTACAATAGAATTTTAGATGGAAAAGAACATATCAATTTGTAATGTAAACCCCTATTTTTGTATAAAAAATCATCATATCAACCTCTCCCGCTCTGGGCGGAGCAGACTTTTACTGGCTAAACCCACCGTGTTTTTTGCCTGCGTGCCAGGGGCTAGGGTATTGCTTTATCGAAAAACTCGCGGCGGTGCGGCGATATATGGCTGCTTTCACACGGAAACCATTCACGTCTGTGTGAATTATCTAAACATATTTTTTAGGATTTACTTACTAGTTATACTTATTAAGGCTTACGTTGCCTCTGTGATCTAGTTAGTAGCTGCCACCTCAGTGCACCTTGGGTAGGGTTGGTTTTTCCAACTGGAATTTCGCATTAGTAGACTCCTGAGAGTAGAGCCCTGATGTTGGTAATAGGGTCTGACCTGTTACTTGGGACTTAAACTGGGTGAATTATAAGTACAGTTCTGTCCGAACTTTCGAGAAATATGTACGTTATGTTAATGATAATAGATATAACACGTAAGCTGTTCTTAGATTTTACAGTCATGTTATAATTTCATTGGTTCGTATATCCTAAGGTGACTGGAGAGGTATGAGAAGAAAAAGAAATATTAATAGGGTAAACAAAATGCGATAGGGGCAGGAAAATGGTGGAAAAAATGATTTATATGAACAGACGACAACACATCAAGCTTCTACAATCAGTGAGATTTTTTAATTCGATTTTGAACTTTATCTAAAGTATTAAGGTTCAAGGTTGATTTGGGGTATTTGGAAGTGTCGGGTAGCTTGAGTCTGCTGCTGTCGTCCGTGCAACATAAGTTTGTTATACTATCAAGTGTTATTTTTTGTGTTAATTTTTATTTAATCACATTTTGCTTTGCTTTTTCCTTTGCCCCATGTAAAATTGGGGAAAATAGTCTATTGTAATATCAAAACTAACGTCATTATTTGACGTGAGCTGAATAAAATGGCTGTAACTGTGCAAATTGACGCAGGGTGTCATTTCCTGAACAATTCATTTCTCATTTCCTTTTAGGCGTCCCTCGTTTTCTTTTCCTCTCTTAATTTTCTTCTTCTTATTGGAAAAGATCGAATTATATTTTGAGCATTTCTACTTTACCATCTTTTGTATGGCCTTCATAACCTAGTTACTTAATAGATATTATATTTATTTATTACCACTAAGAATTCGGTACTCCTGTGCCATAAGTGCGTTTATAATCATTTTAAAACTCATATACACAATCAGTATTATATGATATGCTTTAGTAAGACTATTGTCTGACTACCAGTAATGACTGTCAAAGATCACGATACAAATGACAGCCGGAATCAATGCGATGGTTTAAAATGATCCGTGTCACGAGGGCTCTCGATATAAAAGATAGGCGCCAACTGACGGATCGACCTCGCTATGGTAAGCTTAAGGGTTCCTGCACACGGTGCCGTCGCCGCGGCGCCGCAAAGCCGCCACCGCGCCGCCTCCACGCCGCCACCACGCCGCCTCCGCGCCGCCACCGCGCCGCTGCCGCCCGCTACCGCCCGCGTAACCTCTGTTTGTTTCATTATATTGCCGGCCGCATACCAATTTCTTCTTAGCAGATATACTTGCTCGTATATTTGTGTGTTGCAGTTTCTTTTTTAATAAATCTAATAATTTATCAAATGTCTTGTAATTCGTTCGAAAATAATCACAAAAGTTATCCTCATCTTTTCGGAGATCTTCGTAAAGTGAATGAAATTCACCATATTGCTCCCGTGCCGACAGCATAGGATGAACCCACAACTTTCTAACTTGACGTTCTTTTTGCCATTTCCTATACATATAGGAAGTTCAAACAAACAAACCTCTTTTTTTCGTTATATTAGACATGATTGCGTCCCATATGATCTCGCGGTGAACACGTTCGTAAGCGGCCGGTAATAGAATGAATCAAGCATACAGGGAGGGCAAATCGCGCGGTGGCGGCGCAGTGGCCGTCTTCGCGCGACTCGTATGTACAGAGTAATTGCGCGGCGGAGGCGCGGTGGCGGCGCCGTGTGCAGGAACCCTAACCTTCGATAAGTGATACTATTATTATTAAGCTACAAGCCAATAATTTTCACTTCTGTTTAAGCTGCAAATCAGAAAACAATTAAAAAAAGATATATAATATCTAAAAATACGTTTATTATTTGCAGACAGACCTAGTTACAAAAAAAAAGAATTCTGTCAATCGAGAGACTGGTTTGTTGGCAGCTGTAGCTCCCATATATAATTTTATGTTTTGTATGTAGGCATTGATATTTTCCATCAATGTTCAATACATTTAACGCCACACATTACCTATAACTAAACACACGTGTTTTACATCGTACAAAGGCTAACTGCTTTATGCTAACAACATTTTGAATTGCGTAATAGCATTCCAATTCACGTACGCGAATTTACAATTTCCGAAGGCTCCCGAATACTGGTTGTATTTACAATCCAACAAGCACTTACAATTTCACAATGCCTCAATATTCTCTCATCATTAATAATTACTAAGAGACTTCCCTATCCTTCCAATTCACGTTTCATTTAATAAATTCTTTATAACTTTCAACTGAATGGACGTTAATCAAAACGTTAACAATGTTTCGTAACTTGCACAATCCAACGAAGTTATTTAGGTAAACGTTTTATTAAAGTCAAAATTGATCGTTTAATCTAAATTGAGATTGTTACTTTTCTTTATACTTAGTAGGAAAATTGCGGATCATTTCTGTCCAACTAAGTTTTTAACAGTTATACTCTATTGATAAAAAGATCACATACGTGGTCGCAATTCCAGAGCATTTCTGCTTCATCGGCCATCGGCTCTACGAGCTATGTGCCCCGCCCACTGTCACTTCAAAGAGCTAATCCGCTGGGGTATGTCGGCGACTTCAGTTCTTCCACGAATCTCCTCATTCCAGATCGCAACGTCGGACACCTACCGACTAGATGGTCTGATGACCTGACCAAAATCGTAGGGAAGCGCTGTTAGTATAACGGGTGTAAAAAGACACGTAACTAAGCCGGGGGTCACTTGTTCTCTAAGTAAATTTACTTATTACATGTTTTTCTGAGAACCGACTGGTTACGGATATATTGAATTCAAAATTCCAAATTTTACTGGCTTGTTTATGAACACTTGATTTTTTTGTTATAACTCGATAATATAGCCTCGTGTCATCGGTACTATTTGCATGCACTCAAACACGCATCATACATACGCGTTTTTTGCGATATCATTGCGCACTACCGTAGGTATACATGGTGGGTAGTCGTGGTGGCCTAGTGATTAAAACACCACTCTCAAGTATGAGTGTACGGGATCGATTGCAGGTTATATGTACTTTCTAAGTATATCTTGGACACCAATGACTGATTAAAAGGTGAAGGAAAATATCTTGACGAAATCTGGACCTTAAGTCTGAAATCGCCAACCCGCATTGAGCAAGCGTGGTGATTACGCTCAATCCTTCTCTGTATGAGAGGAGACCTGTGCCCAGCAGTGGGACGATAAAAGGTTGTTGATGATGATGATGATGTAGGTATACAGATAATTTTATGATAAAAATTTTAATTAGTTAAATGTTTAGAATGGATTGATGGATAAAAGAGGACATATAAAAGATACAATACATCAGCAGTATGATTATGTAACAATCTCAACTTCAACTCTTGATCAATGGCCCCTGTGGTATAGATACCACAATTTTGCCAATAACACGTGTAACAAATTATAGAAATTCTTTGAAAATTTTATTTCACAATAATGGCAGATATCGTCAAAGACAGTCGATAAAGACGGCCGCGTGAAACGTCTACGAGGGAGGTTTGAGGCAAAGTCATGATTTGGCCACTATTCTGAGATATTTCAATGTTCTTTATGAATTATTTACTGAATGCACTTTTTACTACATAAATCACGCGCTTTTATTAATTAAATGACACTATAAATAATTTAAAAGTACAATGAAAAATGAGCGTGACACTCATCTTAGCTTTCCCGCTAAAACTTTGTAACAATCACATCGTAAAAAGTTAAGTGAATTGACCTGTCAATAGGTTGTGTCAATCTTTAAAATTAGAATGATAGTTCACTTCAACTAAGTTTTTAAATAAGAGATCGCATGATGAAATAGAATCAATTGGCTGATACATAGATTTAAAAAAAAAAACAAAAACATATACTATAATAATAAAAAAAAAAACCGGCCAAATGCGAGTCGGACTCGCACACCGAGGGTTCCGCCGTACAAACGTAGCGGTTTACAATTTATGACGTACTAGCTTTCCGCCAGGGGCTTCGCCCGCGTGGAGTTCGGTTATATCGCGCTGTTTAAATTCTCCTCGGGAACATCAATTTTTTCCGGGATAAAAGGTAGCCTATGTTCTTTCTCAGGGTCTAAAGATTGTCTGTGCCAAACTTCATCAAAATCGGTTGAGAGGTTTAGGCGGGAAAGCGTAACAAACAGACAGAGTTAATTTCGCATTTATAATACTAGCATTGATTTAGAATTTTTCACAGTTTAGAGGCAATTAGATTTAAGAAGTGTTTGATATGGATTTCAACTTTAATATCTCTACGCGTTCATGTGAAAAAGGGTAGGTAGTAAGTTTATAATTATTAAAAAAATATTTCATGTCATGTAAGCAAAAATAATATTTAAATATTTTATGTAACTTCAAATTTATCATTTTCACAATTTTTCCTTTATTTGTCTGTACTATAATATAACGTTGCTTCGTGCCGAATTTCAAGATTCTGAGTTCACGGGAAGTACCTTGTAGGCAAAGAGATTTAAGATATATAGAGAGGGCATGTGTCAAAATGGCATAGAAAAACTGTGATCCCATGACTCAGTTCCGCCATCTAGTACAATATAGCAAAATTAGATCGACAATTGGAGACATCAAATAGTAAAAATGAAATAAGTTCATATAAAATATATTCAGCTACTTCCCGGTAGGTGGCCAGTGTGGTCTATGTTGCCACATCCGATTTAATACCCTAGTATAGTTCAAATCGGGTAAATAAATATTGAAAAGTAAACAAATTAAGTGAAACTTGTCTTGTACAAACAAAAACTGTTTTAGAATTTTATTCGCTACTATTCATTTACCGTGACACCGTCTATTGGCATTTTAGATGTTTTATGCTTACGAATTATTTTAACGCTCAGTTTATTGTGATTTTTGAGTGTAATAGACCTTTTAGGCCATAAAGCGCATTTTGTTTTGCAATTTTCGTTTGCATTTCGTTTTTAGCAAAATTATTCTTTTTACACGTCTGTTTGCAAATATTTTTAAATGGCAATGCAAAAAACTGTGGTAGGGTTTGTATCATTTCGATATAAAGTTATCGATAATATTCAAAGAAGTTATTAAGACGATGTTTTGTCGCATTATGATAGCTTGAAACAAAAAATTAGGAAGCAGAATAATTATGGGTAATTTCAAGTTTACAAGTTTCTTATTTATATAATTCTTTTAATATAATAGGCGTTAAAGTTTAAAATTGCCGATTAGTACTGAAAATCTAAATAATTGCTTATTTTTTAATTTTTTAATAATTCATTTATAATCAATATATAGGAAGGTTTTTTATGCCTTTGTGATAGAACTCTGAGGATCTCGACTGCACAAACTGTGTGAAAGCAGAACTGCCTCCTGGAAAGAAAACTTCTTGTCACGTAGATAATTGTCCAAATCACGACAAAAATGGTAGTCTGCTCCAGCAAGACCTTTACCAGATACGTACGCCATTATCTTTAAAAACGGCAAAAAAATCACGGTTATTGTATGGGAGCCCGCCTTCAGTATTTATTTTATTTTAATTATTTATTTGTAATTTGAATATATAACCAAATATTCTGTGAACATTTTAAGCGTCTATCTGTTTCCGTTATTAATACGGAGCAAAAAACGGCAAAAAATCACGTTTGTTGTATGGGAGCCCCCTTAAATATTTTATTATTTTTTTTCTTAGTACTTGTTGTTATAGCGGCAACAAAAATACTAACATAATCTCGGGAAATTACAACTGTCTCGCTATTACGGTTTATGAGATACAGCCTGGTGACAGACGGACAGACGAACAGAGAAGTCTCATGAATAGGGTTCATTTTACCTTTTAGGTACGGAATCCTCAAAATCACAAAGTAGCTCGCAATCATTGTACTACATATACGTACCTACATATTTTATGAATATATTTCATTATAAATAAGTTTTGTAATCTATGTACTTATCCACTTAACCGTAAATTTTATTCCAATTTTTACGGTTAAGTAGAAAAGTACTGAAATTAATAACTTACTATTTCATTTCTAATACAAGGTACCGATTCTTTTTTTTTAAATTTGATCGACAAGTCTTTCCAAAGTAGATAACTTCTCTTTTAAAATGCATTGAGCATAATTTTGACGAATGAGACGGAAGCCAATTTTCTTCTCTACGGTCTATCTGGACAAATCGTTTCCACTTTTTCCCTACAACATTATTTTTATTCGGAAACGAAAAATAACAAAAACCTAGATAAATGAATAGTAATTGTTCTTTCAATTTTGTTTATTAATATGATATGATTATGTTTAAGTAGAGTTAATAATAAATAAACTTGAAATATAGTAATATTTTAAGTTTATTTAGCTATATTTTAAATGTCAATAAAATGCAACAAAATGTATTCATCTTAATAAGTATTATCGATAACTAAATCGATAAACAACATTACTAAATCTCTACAAGATAATAGTAAAACTACTCAACAATAGAGGGCGCTTATTACAATAATGGAAAAGGTTCTAGAAATATTTAAGATTTTTTTAAAATTTGAATTGCAGACGAAATACAAATAATTCATAGAAAAACATTCCGAAGTTAGGTCCAGTCGTTTTACTATAACGAGATGTACAGTAACACAAAGCGCAACATGGCATATTTCCTTAGAAAATGTTTATTCTTGGTGGACACAAATTACGTCCTTACGCGCAGACTTGACTGAGCGACTTTTAACCAAGTCGATAAAAGTATTGGTTTACGATTTTGTTCGTGATGTCCTGTCTATTGTAAATATAATTTTAATGTCTTTGCTTGTAGGTTTTGATTCCCTAGCGTGTGACGGAAATTCGTCTAAGGTGTCGGTATAAACTGCTGTATCTTTTGATCGCTTTAACGTAGAAGTTTGATTTTTTCACTGCTTAAAGGGACAATAGACCTAGGTATTTGGTATAAATTTCAATTTGATACCTTTATTAGTTCGTGAGAAATAAGGTAGTAAGTTTCGTTTTATTAAAATATGTTTATTATATTATATAACTAAAAAATGTGATTTTCGCAATTTTTCCTATATTTGCATTATATGACAATCCTTCATGCCAAATTTCAAGATTCTGAGTTTACGGGAAGTATCCTGTAGGTTTTAATTCCTTTGCGAGTGTCGAAAATTTGTTGAAAATATCGACATATCGGCTGTATCTTTTGATTGGCTTGGCTTAGAAGTTTGATATTTTGACAGCTTAAAGGGACAATACACCTAGGTATTTGGTATAAATTTCAATTTAATAACTTTATTCGTTCGTGAGAAATAAGGTAGTAAGTTCCATTTTATTAAAATATGTTTATTATATTATATAACTAAAAAAATGTGATTTTCGCAATTTTTCCTTTATTTGCATTATATGACTTCATTCCGAATTTCAAGATTCTGAGTTTACGGGAAGTATCCTGTAGGTTTTGATTCCTTTGCGAGTGTCGAAAATTTGTTGAAAATATCGACATATCGGCTATATCTTTTGATTGGCTTGGCTTAGAAGTTTGATATTTTCACAGCTTAAAGGGACAGTAGACTTAGGTATTTGGTATAAATTTTAATTTGATAACTTTATTCGTTCGTGAGAAATAAGGTAGTAAGTTCCATTTTACTAAAATATGTTTATTATATTATATAACTAAAAAAATGTGATTTTCGCAATTTTTCCTATATTTGCATTATATGACAATGCTTCATGCCAATTTTCAAGATTCTGAGTTTACGGGAAGTATCCTGTAGGTTTTGATTCCTTTGCGAGTGTCGAAAATTTGTTGAAAATATCGACATAATCGGCTGTATCTTTTGATTGGCTTGGCTTAGAAGTTTGATTGTTTCACAGCTTAAAGGGACAATAGACCCGAGTATTACATGTGAATTTCAGCTTGATACGTCCACGCGTTCTTGAGATAAAGGGTCTTGACAGACAGACAGACAAACAGACAGACAGACAGACAGACAGACGGACAACAAAGTCATCCTATAAGGGTTCCGTTTTTTCCTTTTGAGGTACGGAACCCTAAAAATAAGTTAAGTGTAAGAAAATGTGCCTTACGGCAGCTCTTAAAAGACCTGGTTCAGTTTTATACTGCAACATATTCAACGCATGGTGGAAAGCACAGGCGAAGATTAGCCAGCCTATCGGTGTTCTATAGGATGCAGTTTGGAGAGTGTGCGAGGGAATTGCAAGATTTAATTCCCCCATCTCCGTTCCATCATCGAACGATCCGTAGTACGGCGGGTTTCCACCCTTACGTTGTTGACACCACAATAGTCCGAACGAAGTTTTTCGCTTCGTCTTTTGTACCGCGTACATCGAGGGACTTGAACAATTTATCAGCGGTCGTGTAAACACGACCGCTGATAAATTCGACTTAAAAGTCGAACTACAATTTAAGTGTCTTCAAGGCTAGAGTGAATGGGCTCTTAATAAACTAGCGCACTTTACCATCTACGATTGCATCGCTGTTTACCATCCGGCGAGATTGCTCTCAAGCACTATTAAATAATTTATATTAAAAAAAATCTCTACAAAGGACGGTAATCATCTAACATCATATTCGATTTATATGCATTCATGGTCATTACAGCTTAATTTACAAGACATATCTAAATTACCTAGCCTCGCCAAGCATCACCACATTGACCACTCTTAAGATTCTCGCATATAGCGGCTATTTGACATCCAATAATAACCAAATTACAATTCAGATTCTCTTCCCCAGGCCACCACATATGGATCATGAAAATTTAACTTACCACGCGGCACTGAACGCGACGGTCAACGCGACTGGCAACGACACAGTCGCGGGGACCGAAGATGATGACCTGACACAGAGCATATTCTACAAGCTGAGGATGTCGGTGTTGCTGCTCATTGTGATCATGGCGGTGCTCGGCAATATGCTTGTCATCGTCAGTGTTATGAGGCACAGGTACGTCATGTAACTATTTATTGCATAATTTTCGATTCCACAGAATTTAACTTGTGTGCTGCCATCTATCGGACAAATCAATGTCACGATTAAACTGTATTGTAATATTAGTTATATTGGAGGCCGACAGATGGCACTTTTTATTTAAGTTCTGAAATTACAAGTCTGTGTCAAGATTCTCCGCCAATATTTTTGGAAAAATAAGGTTTCATCATAATCATCAACCTTTTTATCGTCCCACTGCTGGGCACAGGTTTAATGTCATACAGAGAAGGATTGATTGATCAAATAAGGTTTATTAGGAAGCCTTGCCCGACGAAACTGAGCTTGCTACAGCTGAGCCAGTAAAGTCGTATTCATCCCGACAATGACCTCTGAGTTTGTTTCGACGATTCTTCTCAGAGCTAGTACTAGAAAATGCCACGGCCATCAAACCGAATTATTAATTTTTTTCTCCTTCTAGTGATGCCCTAAGCCATTAAAAAAAAAACTAGAGAGTTATCGTTTAGTTTTTAAATGCCCCTGGCTGGAGTAGGATAGACCGGTTAAATACTCACGACCTCTTAAAGTCAACTACGAGAAGCCATTATAAAAAAAAGTTTAAATTAGTACCTAATTTTTAATGTATTAATGAAAGATAAAATACACATTGGATTTAGTACCCTAAGCTTTTCGCCTCGTCTTTTATATCATCAAAGAACTGGAACAATTTGCCTGAGGCAGTCTTCCCGTCATATTACCATTTAAGTGGCTTCAAAGAATGAATAAGCTGTCAATAAACTAGTACGCCTTCATCATCATCATCAACCTTTTTATTGTCCCACTGCTGGGCACAAGTTCCTCCCATACAGAGAAGTATTGAGCGTAATTACCACGGTTGGTGATTTCAGACTTGAAAGTCCAGGTTTTCTCAAGATGTTTGCCTTCACCTTTTAATCAGTCATTGGTGTCTAAGATATACTTAGAAAGTACATATAACTTAGAAAAGTTACATTGGTACTTTCCTGACCTGGAATCGAACCCGCAAACGCATTTGGAATCGAACACTCATACTTGAGTGGCTGGTGTCTTAACCACTAGGCCACCACGACTTTTTATAGCGTTTCTACTTGTAGTACGCTTTACCATCAACGATTGCATAACTGCATCACATCAGAAGGGATTGCAGTCAAGCACTGGTTTATAACATGATAATAAATAAAATACCTGTTACATTAAAATACCTATATAATCGGACTTCGAGCGATTGATCTAAACCCACTTTAACTCACTCATCCATCACACTTCCACACAATACACAGTAAACCATAAAAGCTCAAAATCGTAAATACCCACTAAATAAGTTTCTCGGTGGTAGGCCATAACATCGGATGCCGGCAGAAGTTACCACCCACCAGACAAGGTCTTGCCGCCAAGCGATTAGTCGTGTTCCGGCATGGTGTCTGGTACGGAGGACGAGTCTGAGCATTTGTGCTGCGATGTGTGCCGGGTACGATGCGCCAAATTCTGTCTCAGGAGTTTGGTCGTGGAGAGTCTCCAGATCAATCCCCCTCTGGCGCAGCAGGTCGTGCTGGTCTTAGGTTTAACTTTGCATCACCTCGCTCAACTGCCGTCATCCTTCCTATTCCTAAGTTTTTTAAGTGAATAGGTTTAATAAATTAGTGCGCTTTACCATCAGCGATTGCATCACTGCTTACCAATTGATCTCAAGCACTAGTTTATTAAAAAAAATAAACATTTTTTTTTAAATAAAATTTGTTATACCTAATCTTGTCACATCAAAAATCAATACCGACCGATGCTATGTATGAACCTATCTAATAATGTTGTTAAACGACGGAGACGACACAGGTAATCCTAGTGTGGAGGCTTGTGCTATTTAAATTTTGTAATGTTTTTCTGAACAATAAAGTTTTATTATTTTTTCGTTTATTTATTTTACATACATATAATTCACATTTTTAAATACTTCTACATAAAAAATACATAAAAAAATAGTAGCCGAACGGTATCGGGAACAGGGTCCAGGCTACCGACGGTCAGGGCTCTCTCTGGAGAGTGGAATCTCCTGACAATGCGAGCCGTGTCCAGCAGTACCGCTTTCTGAATCAAGCCCTTGATCCAACTGCCTAACGAGAGTCTCCTGAGGTGTTGATCGAGGCTCTTGGCTGGCTATTAGCTGACACGACTATTGGTACTATGATTGCTGGATCCACTTCCCACATGTCGTCAACCTCGCGAGCCAAGTCAAGATACTTGATTTGTTTATCTTTTGGCTTTCACGAGGTTCTCATCATGCGAGATAGTTATGTCAACAATCATTGCACGCCACTCTGATCTATCCACCATCACTATATCAAGCTTATTGGCGACAACAGACCTGTCAGTGATGATGGATCAATCGCAGTACAATGTGTTATGGCCATTTTCGAGAACTGGGTCGGGCATAATATACCTGATTATGCTAGGGCACCTCCGATTCCACAAGATTGTATTTAAGAGCAAGTTGCTGATGAGTTATCCTGGCTACGAGGGTGTGTCTATGCAAGTACTCTCCGTTATTATTTTTACTATTATTACCTACGATCCTCACAATATATTCCTTTTGCCAATAACTCATTAACGCGCGTGACCTTTCTGAAGAACGTCACCTATAAGGTCACTATGATGCCCTAGAACAATGTACACATCATTCTAGGGCGTCCCTCCCTACATTTCAATTCACATTTGCCTAGTTACCTATTCTTTTGTATTGTCTAAGTAACTTTAAGTGCCTTAGAAGGAAACATTAATTAATAACAAAATGTTTTTCTAATACTAGTGAACTAAAAGAAAAAAGATTCAACCAGACAGGCATAATATTAAATATTTTTTTGAGCCCTGAGAACATTCACAACAATCCTACTTAAAGATTGACGAAAGTCTATATTTTTATGGTACCACTTTTTAATAGCATTTCTACTTGTAAGTGCCTCACTTACAAGTAGAAATGAGCTTATTTTTTATAGAGCACTAGCGGCCGCCAGCGACTTCGTTCGCGTGGTTTAGTTATGCTCCGCTCCTATTGGTCGCAGCGTGATGTGATATAGCCTAAAGCCTTCCTGAATTAATGGGCTATCCAACGCAAAAAGAATTTTTAAATCGGATCAGTAGTTCCCGAGATTACCGCGAACAAACAAACAAACAAACATACAAAAAAAACTCTTCAGCTTTATATATTAGTACTAGCGGACCCGGCAGACGTTGTCCTGCATTTGATATTTCAAGCGATTAGGGTATTAAAAAGTATGAAAGGAAAGATCAATAATATTATTATTATTCAGTGGCAAGTGTTGTTAGGTAATTTGGTTCCCTTCAAAATGGTTGAGCTAAGTGGGGCTAATGCGCGCGTCATGCTCGTGAACGGGGGCCGTCAGTGCAGACTGGTCATCTCTTAGCTGCCAGTGGGTTTAATTAATTTTCTATCTTTTGATTGATTTTTATAATTATACATTGTGCTCACATGATAGAAGCAACAGAAATATGTAATGAAGATACGTAATCCATATTATGATTTTAGAAGAGTGTTCATGGAGTCTCTTGCACGTTCTTCTCCATAGAGATCTACGCTTTGGAAGGTGCTATATAGCTTCACTTTTCTTGGACTGACCGACATTGACTATTCAAAAGTACCAACTGTTGGTTAATTTGAAATAAACAATTTTGATTTTGATTTTTTGATTTTGATTCTTTATTTTGAAACAACATCAATTTTTCGAAAACAATTCGTTATAATCAATAATTCCACGAAAAACTTGTTAAGATGCGACGAACCTTTTACAATAACCGCTGAAACCTTCAAGTTTTGCATCAAATGCGGTCACAATTTGAGCCAAATAATACGAATTAGTAGGGCTAAGGAACAAAAAAATCGAGTGAAGAAACTACTTGTTAAAACGGAAATACATCTCAACAATGTCACCATCATCTTCTGAGGGATTAACATTTTCAGAGCTTAATTTAACTGCCGAAGAACTAAACGATTTAAATGAGGTAAAAAAAAGTCAGGAGCGCAACATCGAGGCCTCCCGCCACGCTGTCAAGTTCGGCGAGCCAAGTTAAGACATCATCAGCAAGCCGGGTTCGCCTGTGATGTTTGATTAATTACTATATGTTGCCAGAGTGATTAATATAGTCTAGGTATAATAAAAAAAATGTATCAAATTAAAAAAAAAATCGTACAAATCGGTCCACCCGTACAGTTGCAGTATAGTTAAATAACCTAAATACCGACTACAGCGCCATCTGCCGAATTGTTTTTTTGTGAATGTAAATTTTCCAGTAAAATGTATAAACAAAAATTCATTCAAATCGATCCAGCCGTAAGGGATAAATAATATAGATACCGACTGCAGTGCCATCTGCCGGGCTGATTTGTGAATTTAAACGATCCCGGGCGTCACCCAAACGCAAACAAAAAAAATCATTCAAATCAGCCCAGCCGTTTAGTTGCAGTAGGTATAGATAAATAACCTAGATACCGACTGCAGCGCCATCTGCCGGGCAGATTTGTAAATGTAAATTTTCCATGCCCCTACTTGAATGTATAAACAAATATTTATTCAAATCAGTTCAGCCGTTTAGGATAAATAACCTATACACCGACTGCAGCGCCATCTGCCGGGCTGATTTGTGAATCTAAACCATCCAGAGCGTCACCCAAACGCAAACAAAAAAAATCATTCAAATCAGTCCAGCCGTTTAGGTGCAGTAGGTATAGATAAATAACCTACATACGACTTGAATGTAAAAACAAAAATTCATTTAAATCAGTTCAGCCGTTTACGATAAATAACCTAGACACGACTGCAGCGCCATCTGACGGACCGATTTGTGAATCTAAACAATCCAGGGCGTCACCTAAACGCATAAAAAAATCATTCAAATCGGAACAGCGCTTTATGAGGACTTCAGTGCCGTACACACGTACAGCAGATTAAGGAATATACCCACGGAAAGCATTGTCATCTACATTTTGTAACAAATATATCACACCTCTCTCTACCCCTAGTGCTCTTGTTTCAGTCTCTTAAAGTTAAATAAAAAATTTAAAATATTTATTTCTTTCTATTTTTTTTCTTTTAGTTCTTAAGTACAATTTTAATTAAATAAAAAAAAATATATATTTATTTTTATTTTTTCCCCTTTCAATTCTTTTATACAATTTTCTTTTTAAGTAACTCCAAAAACCAAAAAAAAAAACTATAAACTTGTCTAAAAACAAAAAAAGAAGTACTTGAGTCTGCCTGGGTTTGAACCGAGGAACACCAGCCATCGCGAGTAGAACCATACCTCTATCAACCACGCCACAGCCGCAATGTCAAACCGCGCGAAATTAGCGCCCATATTATGCGTGAAATATTGCGAAAGAGAAAACTCGAAAACATGCGCTTCCGCAGACATAAGACTGAGCTAGATCGATTTCTCGTCCCCGAAAACCCCCACATATCAAATTTTAGCGAAATCGTTAGGGCCGTTTCAGAGATCACATGCTTTTTCAAGCAATCAGCGCCATCTGCCGGGCTGATTTGTGAATCTAAACGATCCAGGGCGCCACTCAAAAGCACACAGAAAAAATCATTGAAATCGGTTAAGCCGTTTAGGAGGAGTTCAATGACATACACACGTACAGTAGAATTATATATATAAAGATAAATAGATTAATATTCTTAAAGCTTGTTAACGAGAGTAAAAGGTATAATAGTTTTAACATTGTATACGGTATTAATAAGTTTTGATTCCTTTCTAATGAAATTAAATTTACCCAAGACTGATTTTGACTGGTGGCATATCTATACATCTTTATTTTTTCTTTTTGCGTAACCTATATGCAGTTTGTTCAGAATAAGTAACTGAATTGATTCCAATCATTTTTACATCATGTTATATTTTTTCCCAAATACATTGGGAAATTCTTACAGTGTGGTTACTGAGCGCGCCACCCAGCTTTTGATAGATCATAACACTGTGCACATCCGCGCAACAGCTGACGCCAGAGGTCAACAAAGTGACACCATTTTATGCAGTACATTGTATTGTTATGCACTCATAACAATACTATGTACTGCAATGTGCGGCTTATAGGATTTAGTAGAATCAGTTATAGATACCTAACAATACCTTCACGGATCGGACAGAGTTTTCTTTACATATTGTATATACATTGATATCAGTTTCACAGACGAATGGAGGTTGAATTACACTAGACGCGGTCACACACATTCCGAGGCGTGGAGGGATCTTTGTGTCTCGGAATGCACGCTAAGCCGTTATAGCCGTCACAACTGTCATTCATCCTTGATAGAATTTTAAAATTGTGACGACCAGTCTTGCCGATGTGGTATCGCGTTACCCAGTTACTAGTTTATGAACATCATTATAGACAATCACTCCATGTATTGTAAACTATTACTGCTATTCACCTTCATTTGGTTAGATTAGATGTAGATTGATCGTTGGTTTTTTTTTATCGCCTATTCCTCCGACATTGTGGTCAGAGACCTCATCTGCTTACACACTTGCATAGCAGTTCTTGCAATTTTGCTTCTTGCACTTTTATTCTTCATACTGTATCTTTCTTTCATACATTCTCTATCACACATTTACAGGTGGGACGCCTGTCTAGCCTAGCTATTCTCTATTATGATACTCTTTGTTTGGGTGTGGTTTAATAATTGTACAGTTTTCCTTTATTATTTTGCAGTTAAGTTTTACAATTTTATTTAAGCTCATTTTTACAACTACTACATCATTCTTATATCTATTACATACTTTATTTTCTTCATAGCCTTACAATATTGTATAATATACTAATACTTATTTTACTAAGGGTACTTAATTTGCTATTATTTACTTATATTTTAATTTTTATCCATTTCAGGGGTATTTCTAACGCTTTATTTTACAATTTATATTAATACATTTCTAACACTATAGCTATTTTGTGTTTGAGAGACCTTATTGAAAATACAACTTCAATATTGATTTACTTATGGAATCATCATCAGCCTGTAGTAGTCCTCTCCTGGACATAGGGCTCTCCAATTTTCTCCTTTCAACTCGATTCGTGGCGACTTCAGTCCCACCTCTTGTTTACCGATTCGGGATCTCCACTACTCTAGAACACGTCTATTCCAACGATCATCAGTTCTACGGCTAATATGGCCGGCCCATTGCTACTTCAGTTGGCTTATTTTGTAAGTTATGTCGACAACTTTGGCTCTCTGCCGGATCGCCTCGTTGTGGATTCGATCCCTCAGAGAGACTCCAAGCATAGCCCGTTCCATAGCTCGCTGAGCGACTTTAAATTTCTGGACTAGCCGTACAGACGACAGCATATCAATCTACTACAATCTGTTAGATTTCTTGATTACATTTTCAACTTTATTTTAAAAGCATTCGGGTAGCTTGACTTGCAGCCGTCCATGCCGTGAGTGTCCACGTTTCTGCTCCGTAAGTCATAACTGGCAGGACTTAATTCGCACCGCACTGGTTGAATAGTTTTTAGGCTCAGTTTTTTTTTTTTTATGAAGTGTAATTACAAATTTAGGAGTTTCGGATTACTTCTTATACTTGAAAACTCCTCACAATCCTGAAAAAAAAAGGTCTTGACTGGATAGACAGATAACGAAGTGATCTTAAAGGGATTCCGGTTTTTAATTTATACAATATCTCTACAATAGGCTTGTTGATTGATATATTGTATAACTTAAGCCTCTCAGAAGATTGATTTATACATTGCGACCCTTTTTATTTAAGTCTAGAATTAGAATCTAGAACTATCTGCAAGTTGATTACCAGCATCATCATATCGGTGGCGCGGGTTCGATCCCTGCACAGTGCAAGTATTTGTATGCATGAATATGAATATTTGCACTGGTCTGGTCGTGCCTCGGAAAGCACGTTAAGCCGTTGGTCCCGGTTGCCATACGAACATCTAGTGGCAGTCGTTACGGGTTGTTGGAGCCCTCAAAAATCCAACAATTGGTCTAACTGCAATGCTTCGAACATATCGAAGTTTAGCCAACTGCTGATATGGCTAAACTTCGACATTTTCCGTGAAGCGACTGCCATCTGACCTCCACAACCCGAAGGCGATATCGAAGCATTGCAGTTAGACCAATTGTTGGACTTTTCAAGGCTCGTTGATTAGAAGCATTGTCTAGAAAAAGAATAGACAGACAGCTTAATTTCACGATTAATTATAAGAATCTTTTAAACGAAAGTTTTACAAATTAAGTTAACAAATGTAATTTAAGGATAAATTGTCTGTTACGTGTAATAATTGTGCCATCAAAGTCTAATTAAGTTACTGTTAAAGTATTTAACAAAGTGGGGTCATCTCGCACTGGCGACGTGATTCGAATTTGCAAATTATAAGAAACTTTTGGAAGTTAATTTAATAAGTTTTAACCCTCCGCACATCCGCGGATCCACGCAAGACTCAATGGCTTTTTAATTGTTTCTCTAATTACCGCTTTCAACCGGTTAGTAAAGATTTGATGAATGTTCCATTTGCTTGAAATTGCCTGAACATTACTGTGTTGAAACCATTTCGAGCAAATGGTAGCATTTTGATGGTAGTGCTTTAAAAGTTACTAGGTACTTTTAGAGTAGTACCATCAATCTACTTAGATCTGTCCTAAATAAGTAAGTAAGTAAGGAGTAAGCTTTCGGTATATCCTCCCGTGGATGTCGTAACAGGTGACTAAGGAAACCCTCACCAAGGAAGCGGACAGCAGCGCTCCTCCTGTGGAATAATAAATTACTGCGATCCTCAACCCGCCTGCCAAGAGTGGGGATTACGGCAATGGCCCCCAATGGAATGAAAGCCTTTGGGGAGGCCTTTGTCCAGCAGTCGTGGATCTTTAAAGGCTGAGAAGAAGCAGCAGGACCAGGCAAGAGTCGAGGTCGCGTTGTGTTTCACACGCGCCTCAAAGAGATGTCAGCACATCGTGACGGGGTCCATGAAGACCGATGCCTCCTGGGTCAGGGTTGCAGATTGGTTCAACAAGAAATCGTGGCCCTGGCCGTCGCACAGGGAAGTGAATAAATACGGGTGGGTTTTAGTCCGTACAAGTCTGACGCGCCCTTCCGCTCCGCCTAGAGCGGGAGATGTCATTTTGAAGATTTCCCAACCCAAAAACATATATACAACGTGTAACAAAAAGGGTATATACATACCAAGGGAATGGCATCTTTAGATGATATCAAACGATATCGAAAGGGTTTCAACTCAAAATAAAATACTCAAAAAATTGGTACCAAATTTTCGGTTTCATGTGTTTCTTAAAATCAAATCATAACAAACGTAGCAGCACACTACATACGTTAATAACTACTCGTTACCCGTTACGTTACTTGCAAAAATCCCATAAATGTCTTCAATATCTCTGTGCGACTAGTATGATAGTAGCCTATCACTAGCGGTGTTTTTCCTCATAACTTCCTAACATAAAGAGACAGGATTAAAAAACCCTTCCAATATCGTTTGATATCATATAAAGATGCCATGCCTTTGCTATGTGTATACCCTTTATGTTACACGTTGTATATATAACTTAAAAATGTCGAAAAGGAATTATAATTTTGACAGTAATGCAGATGCAGCAGATGACAGTAATGGTTGTCAGACTTTTGGCTTGAGTTACCAGCAACGACTGTCAAACATACAAAGATATACAAATAAAATGTAATTTTTTGTATATGCGAAACCCGAAACACGTGTCTAGTATTTTTATGTAAAGAATTTATGTACAAAATTTCAAAAACATATCATGAAAGTTCACAAAGTTATGAGCTTGTTATATTACCTGGTTGTCCCTACAAAAATATGTGGCCCTAGAACACTATGATCCGCTGTGAATTGTAATGTGCGCTCGGTAACCACACTGCAACATTTTTTGAATAAATTTGGGAAAAAATATAACACCGTATAAAAATGATTGGAATCCATTCACTTGCTTATTCTGAGCAAACTATATATATATATATATTTTTTTATTAGTTATAAACTAATGCTTGACTGCAATCCCGCCTGATGGTAAGCAGTGATGCAATCGTTGATGGTAAAGCGCACTAGCTTATTAAGCCTATTCACTCAAAAAAATTGAGTGAATAGGAAAGAAGACGGCAGTTGAGCGAGGTGATGCAATGTTTAACCCAACAACACGACCAACGATGCTGCGCCAGAGGATGATCTGGAGACCCTCCACGACCAAACTCCCGACATAATAACATTAGGCACATCGTACCCGGTACACATCGCAACACAACTGCTCAGACCCGTCCTTCGTACGGCTTCACCAGACATCATGCCGGAACACGACGAATCGCTTGGCGGCAAGACTTAGTCAGGATCTAGGATCCAGGTTTTATATTAAGAAAAAATAACGTTGTATAAAAATACGACCAACAAGCTTTCCAAATTACGAAGAGATTTTGATTTCAAAGGAAGTAATGTTCCAAGTAATGTTGTTAAGTACTTATGTATGTGCATAGGTACTAAAAGAACCACTAAACCTTATTCAGAGAGCAGCGGTGACCTAGTGGTTTCGATCGCGACTTATTTCTTGCACGAGTTAACTGTGCACCTCGCTGGAATGCGACCCCTCTCCCGCTTTCCCTCGCGGCGCCCCGCATTCGCCGTTAGCGATGAGTAGCGTTAGCAACTTTATTACAACTGTCTAAATACAGTTTAAATTCCCTGTTGTTATTACTGTTTCTGTAAAGTTTTTTTTATTATTATTTACCTAGTTTGTTTTTCACATTTTCAACGCGTTAGTGAAGCCTGTTGGTTGCACCAACGTTATATTTCAATCCACATGTATCAATTTAATTGCAAAAAGTCGTGAGTAAAATGATCTAGTATTATGACGCTTTATCATCAAAACGACCTTTTCAGTTTGACATTTTCAGCTATAGTGACGTGCTAGTATTTTAACTGCCAAACAAGTTTCTGATATCGAGCCGTCGACACACAAAGTTTTACGACTTGCAGTGACTGAAGCCGCCAACCTAGCCCGCCGCCGAAATGTTGCCGCCATAATATGCCGCCGGGCTGGCGGCTTAGGTGTGTAAAGCGCTTAACAGAGACAATCTCGGTCGAAGGATCCTCCTTTTCTATGGAGAATGAGTGGCCTTTACATCCTCATACTTCTGAACCCTAAAAATAAATCTTGAACTCAGTCTTAGAATATAGTTAAAATATCTATCTATATTATTATTACTACATACAAGCCAGTTTCAGTAAAACTACCAACATAACAAGAACTCTTAAAATGCCTCCCACGCTGATAGTGTGGACTGGGCCTGTTAGAACTTTCGTTGGAGCAATCAAAAGTTCTTTTGCCTTTTCTCTTTAACATTAGTTATATTCCGATAAAGTACCAGTCGCTGAAATGATTGGATAAATGACTTTATTATTCTCGGACATTTCAGTATTCGGGTTATTTCTTCCATGTTTATGACATCTTTAGTCAAAGAGGTTATTGGCGCCGATTCTGTCAAAATAAGATACTCCATAGACAGTTTAGACGCGATTAAAAAACATGGCGACTAAAATTATGCTAGTTTACGACAGGAGCGCACTACTTTGACAGGTCTAAACTGACATTTTATCTTCTGTCCTTTTCTTAATGAAATCGAAAGAATAAGATGCATTGAACTTAAATTTAATTTAGTTTGTAAACAAGGAAATCGGGGCCATTGTTGATAAAATCGATCTGTAAATCTAGATCTAGATAGAGCAGCGGTGGCTTAGTGATATCGGCCTCGACATACAAGTACATTCGAACCCCGTCAGGCGCTTAACTTTGTTTATATTATTTCATCACCACTGCTCCCAAAACGGTGAAGGAAAACATCGTGATGTCTTTCAGGACAAGCCAGTTTCGTCACGATGTTCTTTCTTTCTTTCTTTTTTGGCTTTGCACGGTTTTTGCATTTAGCCAATGTCACGTAATGGAAAATTCATGTCGAAAAAGACGGCCGCGTGAATCGTCTTACGAGGGAGGTTTGAGGCATAGTCATGATGTGGCCACTATGCTTCGATATTTTCCTGTTCTTTATGAATTACTAGCTTTCCGCCCGCGGCTTCGCCCGCGTGGAGTTCGGTTGTATCGCGCTTTTTAGATTTCCCTCGGGAATATCAAATTTTTCCGGGATAAAAGGCAGCCCCTGTCCTTTCTCAGGGTCTAAGGATTGTCTGTGCCAAATTTCATCAAAGTTGGTTGAGTGGTTTAAGCGGAAATGCGTAACAGACAGATAGACAGACAGACAGACAAAGCTACTTTTGCATTTATAATATTGAAATTTTATTTCTGAAATTTTATTTAGTAAACAACACTAAAAAATTTTAAAAGTCCAATGAAAAATAAGCGTGACACTCAGCTTGACTTTCCCGCCAAAACGCCCTCACGATGTTTGCTCTAGTCAAAAAACTTCGAAGACATGTAACATGTACCAACCCGCACTGAGCCCGATATTAGATTACGGCCTCTCACGGAGAGGAGGCCTGTGTCCCAGGAGTGGGAAAATTATAGGCTGATTATATATGTAAATCTAGATTTTGTGTTCCAAATCTGTTTTGTTTATGGTACCTACCTTGCTTGTTGTGTGGGCGACATTATAGAATCTAACGCCATGTTTTATCTCCTGGGCCTCATAAGAAAGGATCATGCCTTGTGAATAGGCAGCAGGTGTAATACCTTCATTTGTTCCTTATGACTCTCATGAGTATAAATGGAACGGTCATTTTATTTCCTCTCATTTTCTCTCCCACCATTAAATACCAAAATTGTCCTACAATTTGTATACAAAAGTAGGTTTTTAAATATTTTTGGAAATATATTACATTTTTTATAGTAAATCTTCAACCAGTGCGTCCTACGCGTAACTCGCGCGTCAAAAATGTGGCTGGTAGTGGCTGATGGAAGAGGCCTATGTCCAGCAGTGGACGAGTAGAGGCTGATGATGATGATGATGACAGTAAACCTGACATACATCCAGACTGTGGGAACAAAACAGATCCAGAAGTGCCTAAACGTAAAACTCACTCAACTTGAGAATCGAATCTTTGTGCTCAGTAGCTGAATATGCGATCACTAATCGAATACGGCGATCTGTTTAACAAAACTGTATTCGAATCACAAGATTGGATTCTTTATTTTGAAGTTATTTCTTTTAATAATCCGTTTTTGTACTTGGTAAAATAAACAATTCTTCATTTAATCTTATGGTCTTCGATACCCATGCTTTCACACATTTCATTTCTATTAACATAACCTTTCTCTCGAACTTCTTATACGTCGAGTTCTTTTTTTTTGTGCCGAGTAATTCATGTGACCTCTCCCGCTCTCGGCGAAGTGGCAGGGTGTGTCAGACTTTTAGTGACTAAAGCCCACCGCTATTCTTTCATTTGTCTATCTATGCAGGGGCCAGGGGCCCGCACAACGTACAACCCGCAACCTTAGCAATATATGTCGAGTTGAGCTGAACGATTCCCAACAAATGCTTCAACTGTCTGGATTGGTCTTCTCAATCTTTGTTATTCTTTCAAACATTTCATTTCCCTTTATGCATTGGTATAACCCTTCTCTCGACCTTCTTACATGTCGATTTCTTTTTTGTGGTCAATTCATCAAATGACTTCTCCCGCTGTGGGTGGAGTGGAAGGTCGTGTCATTTTTTAGTGACTAAAATCACACACTGGTGGGCTACGGTGGCTCTATCGTGTAACCCGCGACCCTGGCAGTATATGTCGAGTTGAGCTGAACGATTTCCAACAAATGCGTCAACTGACTGGATGGGTCTTCTCAAAAGACCATCTCAACCATCGATGTTCTTCTTGGTTTGACCAAGAAAGATGTCATTTCAGTCAAATATTATTTCGGCCTTTCTTCTTCTAGAGTAGTCCGAAAGGAATCAATGAACTCATTTAGTTTTTATAGACAAACTTTTTAAAGTGTTTGGACTAACCTGCTTCATTTCTCATCCACAGGAAACTCCGAGTCATAACCAACTACTTCGTGGTCTCCCTCGCCTTCGCCGACATCCTCGTTGCGGTTGTGGTCATGCCGTTCAACTTCAGCGTCCAATTTTACAACAGCTGGCTTTTTGGACCCACCATCTGTGACCTCTGGAACTCCTCAGATGTCTACTTCAGTACGACGTCGATTTTACATCTGTGCTGCATATCAGTCGACAGATATTATGCTATTGTGAAGCCACTGAAATATCCTATAAAAATGACAAAGAAGGTTTGTTTTTTTATTAACCTTTACTTTTTTACTTTGTTCAAGTCTTCTTAGAAATACATTATGTTAATAAGACTCCTTTGTCGATTATAAACAGCTTATACATATGGTTTAATATCAATAAATGCTTTGGATTGAGCACTGCACTGCACGCTTGTAAGTGCACAGACCCTTAGTTTTTTTAAAAATATATCTATACTAATCTATATCTATACTAATATATAAAGCTGAAGAGTTTGTTTGTATGTTTGTTTGTTTGTTCGCGCTAATCTCGGGAACTACTGGACCGATTTGAAAAATTCTTTTCCCGTTGGATAGCCCATTAATCCAGGAAGACTTTAGGCTATATAACATCACGCTACGACCAATTAACCAATTGGAGCGGAGCATAACTAACTCCACGCGAACGAAGTCGCTGGCGGCAGCTAGTTGTAGAATATAGATCCATCTTAATCACTCACAAACCATAATGTTTTGAAACGGCAGCCTATTTTGACAAACTAGGCAGCTTTCTTTTAACATAATGCGCTGTAAATAATATTCTCTTTCAACAAAATCCATGGCGATACTAACGCTGTTAGGTAGACAAATTTTTCGAACTATGAAGCTATGATTTAGCAATGACCTTTTACCGAATGATTTAAATTTAGATTGATATGCAATCATGGTATTGGATTCATCTAAATCATGTAGTCTTTTCCTAGATCAATTTCGTTATCTACAATTTTATTTGGATCATCTTTTCATCATCAACCTTTTTATCGTCCCACTGCTGGGTACAGGTCTACTCTCATACAGAGAAGGATTGAGCGTAATCATCACGCTTGCTCAATGCGGGTTGGCGATTTCAGACTTAAAGTCCAGGTTTCCTCAAGATGTTTTAATTCACCTTCAGTCATTATTTTAACATTTTAACTTCTCAAGTCATACTTAGAAAGTACATATAACTTTAGAAAAGTTACATTTGTTCTTGCCTGACCTGGAACTCTTATTTAACCTTAATTACAAATTTATTGAGAAAACCACTTTTTTGCAATACTTGAAACAAGAATCAATTAATAGGACAATGCACTGTTCATCTTAACGGACCAATCAGCTATTAATTTGAAAATATTAACGTCAATGAATACAGCCATAAAATTATATACAATGAAGTACCAGTCCACAAATACGAACAAATTATCGGTAATTTTTATATTAATGATCTCTTTGTTTTACGGGACAATTATTATCCATAATTTTGATAATGATTCAATCTGAATCACATCAGAATATATTTAGATATCAATCATTGGCCGTAATAAATACCCACATGATTGTTGGTGCTATTAAAGCTATGGGTTCACAATTTTAATAGCGCGTACTGCATTAATTAATCAGAAGTATATGGGAAAACTAAATAAATTTCTGAGGAAATTAAGATTAATTGATTCATGATGTTTTTTTTTTTCAGATGGCATACGTCATGTTAGCAGCAACATGGTTAAGTCCAATTACAATATCATATGTACCAATATTCATGGGCTGGTATACCACCAGTGACCATTTGAAAGTGGCGAAAGAAACCGAGTGTGAGTTCATAGTCAACAAGCCATACGCAGTCATATCCAGTTCTATCTCATTCTGGATACCATGTACCATAATGTTGTTCACGTACTACGCTATATTCAGAGAAGCGAACCGACAAGAGAAGAATTTGCATGCTCGAGCAGGCAACGCTATGCTAATGCACAGGCATTCTCGAGATGTGGGCGACAAAAATGGCGCCCTTCACATAAACGCAACTACTCCAACCAAGGATCGAAATATCCTTAAGATGAAGAGGGAGCACAAAGCAGCCAGAACTCTCGGCATCATCATGGGTGCTTTCATTCTCTGCTGGCTTCCATTCTTCCTCTTCTACGTCTCTACATCATTGTGTGACTCGTGCAGGTGCCCCGAAGTTGTAACAGTGATTATGTTCTGGACTGGTTACTTCAACTCAGCCTTAAATCCTATCATCTACGCATATTTCAATAGAGACTTTCGTAATGCGTTCAAGAACACTCTTGCATGTGCGTTCTGTAGTTTTTGTAGGAGAAGTGCTTCAGATCTGGATGCTCTGGAGCGCTTAGATAGACGAGGTTCGGCTCAACTGAGGGTACCACTACCTTCTCGAAGAACTTCAGACTTAGCATCGCTTTGAATATTGCGAAAGTGCGAAGTGACAGCGGTTTGAGAGGCCTAGTAATGTCTCAACGAAATATTTAAGAACATTTGCGTACTTATTCCCAAAGTTGATGTGATTTATTTAGGATCGTATTACAAATAATATGTATAGAACATATACGTATGTGTCGTATTTAGGAATAAATTATAGAAATATATTAAATTATTTTTGCAAAAATGAATCAAACAATTGCTAGTACTTTAGAGTTTTAGAAATAATACACATCAAAAGCGATTTTTAGATACATTTTTGCAAGAAGTTAGATAATGCAATGAAATAATTTTGATAATTATCAATTCTAAACCAAAGATGTGTATTTTCCTACTTTTGAAAACTGTTTCTGGTTTAGCAGTAGTCTTTTTGTAGCACAATCGGATATGTTTCCTTTTTTATTTCAATTGAATGCATTAATAACATATTCGCCATAATTCATTAATATTGATGTCATTTCTTGATTTTATATGTTACATCTGAAATTCATCTAATAATGTAAAAGGCAATAAAAGTTTCAAATACCGAGTTTGAAATAAAATATAATTATATCCATATAGATACGCTTTTGATGTCTGAGGCTTTATTTAGTCTGAAATTGAGTCGTAAAACGAAAATATTACTGCAAATATTTCTTCAAATAAAGTGTCGATAAATGATCAAGTTGTAAATATTTATTAGACTCATAAAAACATTTTTAAACGAATCAGAAAAGTTTTTTGTGCTGTAATGACTATTATTATATTATATCAATTAATAAAAATATTTCAAAATCTTATTAAAACATTGTATTTCAAAAGCTAAATTAAATTTATTTTATTTTATTTTAAAATCTAAATTTCATTTAGAATTTTGTTGTTTTACATTTATAATTCTATTAAAAAATGTTCTGGACTTTTTTTCATATTACTAAGTATCCAAAAAATATTGTATAATAGAATCATTCCATATTAGAACATTTTGAAGTCATTATCTGATAAATTACATAACGTAGGCTGTTTTATATTTACGGGCCTAAGTATAAGATTTTACTAATAAAATGAGGCCAAATTGTTGTAAATATTTAGCAAATATATAGGCGATTTAATCTAAATTATTGTTAGGTTTAAAGATGTATTCAGTAGTTAGTTTATGTAAAATAACTATTAAAGTATTATTAATAAAATCAAACAACTGCTATTTGACTTTTATAAAAGTATTGTAAATCTTAGCGTAGGTTTTAATTTTGTAAAAATAATTATCACTTTTTTTGCGCAAGTACATCTAAGTAGTTTAAGACTATTAGCAAGTCAATAACTATGTGTTTCATCCTCATTCTTCATTCAACAACTTCACGTTGTTGCATTATACGAAAAAAAAAATCATTAATAAATAAGTTTAATTTAAAGTTTTAACTAGAAATATACGTAATTTAATATTGTAATAAAACTGTAACTAGACATTTTTGTAAGTGGAATTTAAATAATAGTCAGTCTTGTAGATAATTTAGCCTTAAAAATAATTATATTAGTCACTTAGTATTAATAATTACGATTTTATTTAAATTAAAATAGGAAGATACTATAATGGGGACAAATAACGCTTCAATAGAGAAAAAAAAAAGGATTTTTAAAATAATTATTATTAATGTGCTACGGTAAATAACAAACCGGTTAGTCTTGATGTGTCAGTGTTGTGTCAAAACTCATGGTTTTAAATATTTACATATAGTTGTATGGAATTACTAACTTGACTAATAATGGCACTGTCTGCTTTTCAGTACTTTAGACTTTATCAAAGATTTTGGAAACACAAAGGAAAAAGAAAAGTCTTATTTCAATAGTTATGTTTATCAAAAATTAAATTAACCAATAAATATAAAATACATAAAAAAAAATATTTTATGTTAATTCTCTCAGCCAAGTAACCATAGATAAAGAAAGTTTATTTATTTATTTTATACCGAATACTTCGATAGGGTCTGTACTGTGACTTATTATTTCCTCTTGCGTCCAAGGATATCTAATATTAATTTCTGTCGTGTCAATGTCCATAATAACCACATTAGCTTGTATTTCCGCGTTCTCATAAAATGTCGAGAAATTGTTGTTTGGGAAAAATTATACTAAAGATTAGAAATGAATTATCATTATTGAGATGATTATGTTGATTTTATTTTTTTAATTATTTTATGTAAAAAGGTTTGTACAACCACTTTTTTCAAGTCTTTGTTTCCTCCCTTTTTTACTCTGAGAAGCACATCTTTGTTGACTTCAGACTTCTTTTTTACAAAAATGTAAAGCATCTACACAAATATATTTTACGTATACTTTTATTTTTCAAATATATAATTATAGTTTACTTAATTTATTATTAATACTTATACTCGATGAAATTACAGATAAGACAATCTTGAATTAAAGTCAATTTTACCTAATTTTATTCAAACAACAATTTCAGTATAAAATTTGCTATTGTAAATTCAATGTGTCTTCCTTTTGAATAAGTAACATAGGCTCAAAGTATATGTAAAAATTCTAGATGATTAGCGTGTATAAATTTTAGGAAACCATAATACTTTACTATAGCCAATTTTAGTGTGTATAGTATGTGTAAAATTGTAAAGAACACGTACGGTCTGTAATTGTAAAAAAAAAAAGTAATAATAAATGGTTGTGACTTCTATAGATATTACAACTGAACTTTTTAAAAAGTTATTTTTCAAAACAAAACATCCTGCTTATTTCCTAAAACCGTAATTTCTACTGTATATATTTTGGTCAAACCATGTATTAAAATCTAACCTGAATACCTTATCATGTGTTTTAAGTTTCGAATTTTCTATATCTATTTTTCTTTTGAAATCCGTCCATTTTGTTTTTCTTTCGTTGTGATCTGTTTTCCACTGGTTAAAACCTATTAGCTTGTTGTGATTTCGGAAAATAATATGTGTTAGTGATTTGTAGAGGAATATCAATGTGGAATTTCTGAGAATATGTACATAAACTTCAATGTTTGTCAGTTTTAAAATTGTAGATATTAATGTATATTAGTATTTATTTTACGAATTAGGTGAAATCCACTAGAAGTTACAGTGACTTAGATAAAGAAAACAGCAATATTATGTAATTTAAAGGAACCATAATGTTTAATGATAAGTAGCTCTGTGTATAGAATAGTTTCTTCAACATACTTTTGCATCACATGAATATAATTTTATGAATTTTGCGATGCAAACGGAGGCGTGTTAGCGAAATATTTTTCAAAGTTTTTTTAGCTGATTTATTTAAGGTTTTAAACTCGTTTAATTTGTCTGTTGTATCCTATGATACTGTGATATTAAATCATCGTTCGTGATTATTATTAAATGTTACATCACAAATCCTATTATTTTGATATACGTTTAATCTAGTTTTATTGAGATTTTACTAAAAGTATATTATTAATTTATTTTATGTAAAGTTGTAAATATTCTGTTTATTGCCATACGTGATAAATATAGAAAAAAAAATATAATTAAATTAATTAATATATTATTATTGCTATTGTAAAATTGTTTAAATTATTTAAAAAATAATGATGCGTGGTGCGACTTTAACCTTTAGGTATTTACCTAATATGTGTGTGTAATCAAATGCTTTTTGCAAAAATAAACGAAAATTGTTTCGTATATAATATTCTGTCGTTTTCTTTAACACCTCTAGAACAAAATTTATTTACTACCAAAAGTTCCAATAAATATGTTCAATAGCCATTAATGAAATTACAATTTATTCTTATTTTAGCAAGATTATCGACTCGAAATACTTAACACAGTTTCAAAGCTATCCGTAAATAAATAAAATGTTAGTTACTACGATGCCGCAATGTCCACTTCTGATGAAAAAGTCATTATCGTATAACCCATTGATAAACTTAGGTGAATCCATTTGGGCTTGCGGCGAGCAGTGGGCAGCTCGCCGCCCGGTAAGAATTAGTTCCAGGTTGACAGCGCGTTGTGTTTCACACGCGCCTCAAAGATATGTCAGCACATCGTGACGGGGTCCACGAAGACTGATGCCTGGGTCCGGGTTGCCAGGTGGAACACGGGTGGGGTTTAGTCAGTAAAAGTCTGACACGCCCTTCCGTTCCGCTCAGAGCAGGAGAAGTCATTTGATAATTTCCCATCCGCAAAAAAAGTAATGGATAATCAAACTTTGTAGCTATGTCAACGGAATCAAGAGATACGGGCGCTTATGTTTCGAAATCAAAATCTATAGCGTACCTACGTCCCGCAACCTAAAATCGTGAAACTTGGTAAAAAGCAATGCCTATATACAATATGTAGAGAAAACTCCGTCCGACCCACAAGGATAATAAAAGTTTGGTAAACAAATGACCAAATAAAATAAGAAATTTTACATTATCATTATAACCATACTAATGAATTTTGAAATAATCTGTTTTTTCCGCGTATTAATTCCAATTTCCTCAAAATTTGGTAATTTTTTAAAAGTGACAACAACTTTGTCAACAGTATTATTATGAGCGATGCGACCGCGTTTCGTGTGTCCCGCCACCCCTCGCCCGCGCATGTATTGTCTACCGCACATGTATTAAGTTATCTCCTTTTGCAAAATTAAGTTTAGCCCGTCATTGTAGGCATTAGTAGAGAATCAGTTATGGATACCTAACAATACCTTCACGGATCGGTCAGGGTTTTCTTTACATATTGTATATAAGTCGCACGAATTAAGAAAAATATCCGGCCCCCAGTTTACAGTTTATGACACTAACGTTTCTTTTTCCTTTTTGTTTTTTAATAATAATAAACTAGCGCTTGACCGCAATCCCGCCTGATGGCAAGCAGTGATGCAATCGTTGATGGTAAAGCGCTCTAGTTTATTAAACCCATTCACTTAAAAAAAACTTAGTGAATAGGAAGGAAGACGGCACTTGAACGAGGTGGTGCAATGTTAAACCCAACAACACGACCAACGATGCTGCGCCAGAGGGAGATTGATGTGGAGACCCTCCACGACCAAACTCCCGACACAACAACATTTGACGCACCGTACCCGGCACACATCGCAACACAACAGCTCAGACCCGTCCTCCGTACGACTTCATCAGACATCATGCCGGAACACGACGAATCGCTTGGCGGCAAGACTTTGTCTGGTGGGTGATACTTCTGCCGGCAGCCGATGTTATGGCCTACCACCGGAAAATTTTTCAGTCTCTAGAGGTACAAAGGCCTCCTTCAAAGCTTTCCACAGTGACCTCCATCAGGTCATTGGTCCTCCTAAACTTTAAACTGACGCTAGACACTGAAAAAAATATACTCCCAAATATTATACACCCTAATAGTCAACAATACAAGCTGTTACGCCCTACATAGGCACAGAATATACTCGTACTGAAAACACGTTTAATACAGAACAGTGAGCTCTTTATGACCGACAATGCATTAACGCGTGGAACCGCTTTATGGTCAGTAATGCAGTTTCAAAATCACAAAATGTTGATTTTAGAATAGTTTAATGGGGGAAATATTTGTTCAAAAGGTAATTACGAGAGGTATGAATCTAAATATAGAAGGTTATAGGGTCTTGAGGTTAAATTATAATCTGGCGACAACACCAAACTCCCAGCCACCGTAAGCGCGTGCCTACGGGCGGTGAGCAGGCCCAAGTCGACTGCGCGTCGTGTTTCACGCGCGCCTCAAAGAGATGTCAGCACATCGTGACGGGTCCACGAAGACCGGTGCCTCCTGGGTCAGGGTTGCGGGTTGGTTAAACAAGAAACGGTGGCCCTGGCCGTCGCACAGGCAAGTGAAGAAACACGGGTGTCAGTAAAAGTCTGACATACCCTTCCGCTCCGCCCAGAGCGGGCGAAGTCCTAAGAAATAGGGTGATCATCTTTATATATGGAGTATAAGTACCTCGGAAAGTACGTTAAGTGTTGATCCCGGCTGTCATTCTTAGATCTCTAATAGTCTTTGCGGGTGGTCTGAAGTCTGAAAACAGTCTTACCAAGAGGTATCGTGTTTACTACCTATACTATAGCCAAATTCGATAAAGAATAGAGGTAAACTAAACGTTGCTAGGCAACGAGCAGTTTACGCATAAAAGACAAAGATGTTAACAACCTTTTCTAGATAGATGATTTTCATAAAAGTAATAATTCTACTTCCTACTAATGTAAACAGTTTATTTGTTTAGATATTTATGATTTCCATAGAACGCTTAACCGATTTGAATGAAATATGATACACATGTAAGCTAATTTCCTAATAGGTTAAATTTTATGATAAAAGATAATTTAAAGATAATTTTAATGAAAGTAATTAAAATACGCAAAAACGTATTGACAAATGCCTCAACTTTATTCATTGGTTAAATTCCACAAAGTGTGTTTAATACCTGGATTTCATCTATCTTTCCTTTTTTGTAAGGCTATCACGTAAAATTATATCGACTGTTTTTATGGTTTTTCGAAATACCAAGTTATTATGCATGTTATTTTAGTGATTCTATTGAAATTTGCTGCAAAAGGAATTGTTAATAAACAGTTAGCATGTAAAAGTCGATAATCATGTAAATGACAGGAGATTTGTAAAACGTGAGTTGTGATAATCTTAAATTGGTTTGAATACCTCTATTCTTTATGGAGTTGGGCGTTGGTATAGTAACTGAGTTGAGGAGGTTAGATAAGTGGTCGCATGCAAAATACTGGTATTCAGCTATGTGCTTGACGCACCTTCTTCGTCTTTTACTACTGGTGTGTTTTTTATTATCTATGTTTTTTTTGATAAGCTTTTGTTTTTCACTGGAGTTGACAATACATAATAATCCCTACCAGCGGCCTTTTCATACAGTCCTTAAAATATATATCCCACAATTAATATAGTGGTCCTTCTCCCGTTTTAAGCCATGGTAGGGACGCGGTTAAGTGCCGCTAAAATGAAAGCCGCGAGTGCGACTCAAAACATTTCCAAAAATTTTGGAAACAAAAACGAAACCGCATCTACGGTTCAAAAACCAGCTGGTTTACCCAGCTGCGGAAGCAGCTCTGTTTCAGGATCTGGTACGGTAAGGAGCCGTACTCTTTTCATTGAAGCGGACTACGCTCAAAAAATTGTAATGCTAGAGCGAGCTACAGCGGAACGCGAGCGTGATCGTGAACGTATAACTCTTGAACATGAGCGCGCTGCTTTAGAGCTACGTAAGCAGGCAGAAATTGCTGCTTTGGAAGAAACAGGTAACATGTGTAGTGATAGAAGTCGTCGGTCAAGTCGTGTTTATCACGGGGATATACAAAAATGGGTAAATGATTGCGTAAACGTAGCTATACCAGATACAGAAATAACAAAGGAGTCACAGAACGTTAATATTTTAACAGATCTGTCTGTCAATAGACCAAGTGTCCATTTCACACAGCGTTCTACGGTTGCATCGGTATCTCCAGTAGAGGTACCTAAAAACAGTTGTATCTCAATAGCCAATAATACTTCTAACCCGTCAGTCCCTAGTAACCTAAAACACCCTACATGTTCCTCTAATAATATAATACTACCTTCCACAGAAATAGCTCAATTAGCTCAAGCGATAGCATCACTGTCAAATAATAATTCATCCAGACCCAAATTTGGGGACGGACGTCTACCATCTTTTGATGGAAAAGCCATGGATTGGTTAATACTAAATAGAACGTACGAAGACACAAAGGTAATGTATTCGGCGTCAGATAACCTAACGCGCATCAATTTGGCGCTAAAAGGAGCAGCTCGGGAAGCGGTCTCGGTACTGTTAGTCTCAGCGCGGGACCCTTCCGAGGTGATGGAAGCCTTAGCAATTAGATTCGGGAAACCTGAACATATAACACTACAAGAGGTTGCAGCCTATCGTGCCCTTCCAAAAATTAACAACTCTGAAGGGGAAGATTTGCACAAGTTTGCCTATCGCGTCCGTAACTCGGTGGAAGTATTGCGACTTTTAAATGAAAAACCATATCTAGATTCACCTGATATCTACCAAACGGTTTTAAGTAAGCTTCCACTTCTGTTACGAACACGATGGCAAGACTACGCATACATTCATTTCCCCACAACGAGCGGGGACAGTAAGCTGCAGCTACTAGCTCGATTTCTCGCACGTGAAGTAGACCTTCAGCTCCGATTTGGTCTAATTAATGAGCCATTGAGCCTTGTCAGGAAAACCGACAAAGTTCACGTAGCACAATATGATGGTACCACCGACAATACTATAATTTCGCTTCCTTCTACCTCTAAAATTCATAAAAATAATTCAATTTCATCTGCAACAAAATTTTGTTATTTTTGTAGTAAAAATCATGACTTATGTCTTTGTGATTCTTTCAAATCATTGACAGTTACTGACCGATGGCAGTTTGTTAAAGATAAAAAACTATGCCATAAATGTCTTGTCAAAGGAGCTCATAGTTATAAAAATTGTAGAACTGACAAAGATATTTGTAATATTAAAAAATGCAACTCCGCGCATAATAAGTTGTTGCATATCGCCTATATTGTAGAAAATGAGGACGACCAACACGAGGCGACCTCATCAATATCTGAGCAACCTGAGGAAGCCAGTAATAATACAAATGAGGTAACAGATTTTATTGCCCATGCTAGCAACTCAACTACGCAGTCTAAAAATCTAGAATCATCTCGACCCGTGCTTAAGATTCTCCCGGTTACAGTTTCAGGCCCGGCTGGTAGCGCTGATACTTACGCTCTCCTAGACGATGGCGCTACCGCCACGTTTATTGACTCTGAACTGGCAAGACAGATAGGTGCAAAGGGTCCAACAGTGGAGTCCCAGTTAAAATGTGTTAGTGGATTGTCAAAGAATGTACGAGTTGAATATGTAGACTTCGACATCCAGGGTCACCACACCTACAAGACGCACCGAGTCTGTCAGGCACGATCTATAAAATCTCTTCAGCTAGCTAAACAGTCAGTTTGTCCTCAAGATGTCAATGCCTATCCTTATCTTTCTGATTTAAAATCCATTCTTTGTTACGACAACGTCCAGCCTAAAATTGTAATAGGGATTGACAACTGGCATCTGACCTTACCCCTAGCCGTACGTAAAGGTTCCGACGCTCAACCTGCGGCCATTAAAACTCACTTAGGATGGGTTCTATTCGGATTTTGTTCCAGTAGGACAAAACCAGTTGTGTTCGTCAAAAAAATGCACTGGAAGTCAAGGATCAATTTCCACAAGCAGTACACGCTATCATTCATGACACCTATATGGATGATTTTATTGGATCTGTGACCTCCAGTGATGTAGCAGCTCAGTTAGCTGCCGATATAGTACATGTCCATGCTCGTGCGGGTCTTGAAATGCGCGAATGGGTATCGAATGACCCACTAGCACTGAAACTTTTACCAAGAGACCTTATATCGGAAACAGTGGCGGCTCATGTTAATCTCGTTAATTTTCCACCTTCCACACCTTGTGTCAGAGTATTGGGACTATACTGGCATCCATCGACTGACTTATTAAGTTTTAACACTCCGACCAAAATCGGAGAAGAATTTCTGCCTCAACTGCTTACCAAGCGGATAGTACTTTCTTTAATTATGCGTATTTTCGATCCACTGGGTATCCTCGCTCCCGTTGTTATCCGTGGTAGAATTTTATTTCAAAATGCATGGCGAATGAATTTAGATTGGGATACCGAACTCCCTTCATCTGAAACCAAATCCTGGACCAACTGGTTCCAAGATCTCATTTCAACATCACAATTAAAAATTCCACGCTGCTACAATCCATGCAGAATGGAACCCAGTCAAGCCGAACTGCATGTCTTTGCAGACGTCAGTGCGCAAGCGTACGCAGCTGGCGCTTCCTCTTTTCAAACGGAGACATTCAGCTCGCATTGATTTGTAGCAAATCACGCGTAACTCCTCTAAAACCATCTAGTATCCCTAGGTTAGAGCTACAAGCTGCACTAATAGCTGCTAGACTAGGTACGTCCATTGTAGATGCAGTTAGATTAAATATTTCTAGACGTATATTTTGGTCCAATTCAATGAACGTTCTGGGTTGGCTTAGGAATGACGCACGCACATATAAGCCTTTCGTTGCTCATCGAGTGGGTGAGATAATAGAACTCACAGAAGTGAAAGAGTGGCGGTGGATCCCAACCGGTCTTAACCCTGCTGATGATGCGACCCGTCTAGGTCGTGGTCCAATCACACCAGAATCTCGTTGGTTTAAGGGGCCTGATTTTTTACTAGCTCCAGAATCTGAATGGCCTATTATCGCACCTGGTACTTCTCATAACACAACCGTACTCGAAACTCAGACCATGAGATCAATTCATGAGGTTGCAACTCATATCATCATTAACCAATCATTCGATCAACCACTCTCAGCGGATTCACGACGTTTCAGTTCGTGGTCTCGCTTAATCAGAGCCACAGCATACGCTCATAAATATCTATCATTGCTGCGACTACATTCACTACGAAAGAAAGGTATCCATGTTAATTTCAGCCATAAAGATCCCAATCTCATTTTCACGTTTCATTTAGAATCAACACCAACTCCAAACGTTAAACATAATCACGGCCTTCTGCCCACGATGCTAATCTTCGATGATTTACAGTTAGCGACAACACACGTTCTACGTCAAAGTCAGTTAGATTCTTTTTCTGAGGAGATCAACTCCATTCGAAACCAACTACCCGTATCAAGTCATAGTAGATTGGCTAAATTACCGGCTACGCTTGATAATGAGAAAGTTCTGCGTCTGTCAACTAGAATTGTTGAAGCCGTCGACGTTAACGAAGAGGTGAAAAAGCCAGCCCTGCTCGATGGTAAACATCCTACTGTCCGACTCCTCGTCCTCAACTACCATCAACGGTCGGCCCACGCAAACACCGAATTGGTTGTGAACGAGCTTCGCCAGAGATTTTGGATTTTGAGCCTCAGAAACACTGTAAGAACAGTAGCCTTTAACTGTCAATTTTGTAAAATTCGTCGAAGTATCATCTACCAACCGCCCATGGGAAATCTCCCAGCTGCCAGGCTAGCCCATCACTGCAGACCCTTTTCGTTCGTGGGCTTAGATTACTTCGGTCCCACAACCGTGACCGTCGGACGAAGATCTGAAAAACGGTGGGTGGCATTGTATACCTGCTTAACCGTTCGAGCTATCCACCTTGAAATCGTACGCTCAATATCATCCGATGCTGCGATAATGGCTCTTAGAAGATTTATAGCTCGTCGTGGTACTCCAACTGAAATCCACTCCGACAATGGCACGTCTTTCGTTGGCGCTAACAGAGAATTAAAAACGCTTTACGCTCAAGCTGTACCTGACTTTGCTGCTAATGAGATGATAAAATGGAAGTTTATTCCCCCATCGGCTCCTTTCATGGGAGGTTCCTGGGAAAGATTAATCAGGTCAGTCAAGACAGCCTTAAAAGTAACCTTGGGGGCTAATGTACGTACGCCGACAGAGGAAGTATTCTCCACACTTCTCTACGAAGTCGAAGCTTTGGTGAATTCACGCCCTTTAACGCATATATCATGTGATCCAGAATATCCGGAAGCACTCACTCCATCACACTTCATCATATGAAGCTCCTCCGGACGGCCTATCCCAGCAGTACTAAATGACAGAGATGACTGCAGCAGATCGGGATGGAAGCGGGCAGTACGCATGGCCGACCGATTTTGGACAAGATGGGTTTTGGAATACCTGCCAACCCTGTCACCCAGGAGGACAACTGGACAGCCTCCTGCAATCACCCTCGGAGACCTAGTGGTAATCGCCGACGGAACGTTGCCGCGAGGGTCCTGGCCCAAGGGACGTATAGTTGCCACCTACCCAGGCAAAGATGGCGTGATACGGGTGGTTGATATAGCCACTCAGGCAGGCGTGCTCCGTCGGCCCGTAAAGAAAGTTGTTCCTTTAGTTTAAAAGGGGGAGCATGTGCTTGACGCACCTTCTTCGTCTTTTACTACTGGTGTGTTTTTTATTATCTATGTTTTTTTTGATAAGCTTTTGTTTTTCACTGGAGTTGACAATACATAATAATCCCTACCAGCGGCCTTTTCATACAGTCCTTAAAATATATATCCCACAATTAATAAGCTATGACCGGTTAGACTGGAAGCCAACCTCGACAGGAAAAGACTTAGCAGAAGATTTGTTCACAAGTTAACTACCATAGCTATGAATCTCAATATACTTAATTCACATTAAAGATTTCGGCTTGATTGTCAACATGTTATCAATCTTAAACTGTATTCTTTTAAACTTGTTCCTTCGCCTTTGTGTCAATGTTCTACATCGAACTGTGAATTTGAACAGTCCGCACATCACATCTTGTGGGAGTGTATTCTTTGGCAGAATGAACGCAATATTATGTTGGATAGTGTACAAGTTACATCCGGAGTCGTTTATTATACGGACCTTGTAGAAACTAGAACTAATTTCCATGCGTTCAGGCGCTTTTGCCATACCTATCATTGGAATCAATTTTAACAGCACATACCTACTTAGGATCCATTAACTTAATCAAATTTTATTCCGTAGTGCTTGGCAATCTGGGCCACTCCCAGTTGCAATAATGTCCCTTTGTGCCGATTACCCTAGTTCTGTTCTGTCTCCTGCTTGTTATGGAGGGAAGTGGAAAAAATATCTTTTTTCTTACTCCTACACTATTCTTTTCTGATTAATTTCATTGCGGGACCCAACACAGTTGAATCGTTTCTCCGGGACTCGTCGAGCTTTATTGCTCGGCGTTTTTCTGGCGGTCTCCACCGTTGATTCTGGCTTTCAGTTGCAGTGGGTGGGAAAAGTGGGGCGGGTTTTGTCCTAATTAAAAAAAAAATGTTATCAATCTTGGCTGACTACATGGTTAGCGCAGTGGTTAAGCTATTTACTGCTGCGCTGCGTGTCGCGGGTATTTATTTGACCTACAAGTAGTTGTTCCGATTCTCGCTGTTTGTGTATCTTCTTCTTTTCCTTAAGCCTATAGAGGTCCACTACTGGGCAAAGGCCTACCCCAAAGCTTTCCACAACGACCGGTCTTGTGCTGCCCGCATCCATCCGCTACCCGCGACCTTCACCAGGTCATCGGTCCATCTTGTTGGGGGCCTCCCTACGCTGCGTCTTCCGGCACGTGGCCGCCACTCCAGAACGTGAGTTTAGTATATGTTTCCAAACGAACCCGTGATACAGGAGAAATTACTATTGTGGGGCAATGTGGGGCATTGACTCATCATATTGCAATCCATGTCATTACTATTCATAAACTTATCTCAGGCTATCCCGTTCCATGCCTTCTGTACCCAGTCTGTTCTAGCCACTTTCTCACTCATCGGTTCATCTAGGAGACATACGACACTAAAATTTCCAAAATGAATACACACTACGCCTACTCTACAAGCTATATCTCCGGTTCTTTTCCATATAAATTCGTTTTTGGTTTTAGCCTTTTATGAAACTTCGAGAACATGCCATGGATAACAACATAATATGTATAACATACATCCATAATGGGGATGAAAACTTATGTATGTAGTTAACAAAGTTACAGCAACAAAGGCTACGCATCTGCCCTTTGATACACGTCAACTCATGTGTAGGGAATGTGTTGCAGAGAAGTAACTAATATTTAGTTCGGGAATGGAATATTTAGTTTATATACTTTGCGCGAAACTTTGCTGATAATAATGACGTCACTCAAGCGCTCGCGGCTCAAAGAGATGTCAACACACAGTGACGGGGTCCACAAGTACCGATGCATTCCAGGGCAACAGATTAATTGAAAGACTTATTGTAGCCCCCGCAAAGGAACACGGGTGAGTTTTAGTCAGTAAAAGTTTTCTGACACGTCTTTCTGCTCTGCCCAGAGCGAGAGAGGTCATGCATACTCGTATGATGATTTCCCATCCAAAAAAGAAGTCATCATCATCATCTCCGCGTTTGGTCCCGGTTGCATCCGCGGCTTTTGCGTTAGAGCCCGGGGTTCGCTTTCTTGCTCAATATTCTCCAGTTCGCGCAATCTTTAGCTTTCTGTGGTGTGAAATTGTTGGCACGCATGTCATCTCTTACAACGTCATGCTACTTCTTTAGTCTACCCCAATTGTTCCAGCCAGATTATAGCTATATAGCTATTGGAGGCACCATAGCAATACATTTGTTACCCACGTAACATGTGTGGTGTGACATGACCGTACCAACGTAGGCGACCCTCCTGCAGTTTATCTGCTATATCACGGGCAAGAAGACTGCCACGAACGCGGGAGAAATTCCACCATCCAAAAAAGAAGTAGTATGTTCAAAACTAACAAATATTGAGAAAACTAAAGAATTTTAAAGTACAGAACATGTAATAATTACATGATATCGCAATGACGTTGCTTATGGTACTGACAAAGCGACTCAGTGGTGCAGTAGGCGGTTTTAGAAGGATATGCGTATTCCGCAGATCTGCAAACTTAGCATCAACGAGTAACTAAACTGGATGTGAAGTTTTCGGTTATAATGAGATTTATCTATACTAATATTATAAAATAAAATATCTGCGAAAGTATCTGTCTGTCTGTCTGTCTGTCAGGCTTTCACGCCAAAACTACTGAACCGATTGTAATGAAATTTGGTGCACAGATAGTCTAGAGCCTGAGAAAGGACATAGGCTATAAAACATCCCGCTATGACCAATAGGAGCAGAGCAGGAACAAAAAATGTTGCGAAAACGTGAGCAAATGCGGACAATTATTTTAACAGGCGCTTATTTTATATCAACTGAGCTCTTTCGCTTCGAAACTTACGCTGGTGAAACCGCGGGGCACAGCTAGTATGCTATATTTTGGTTCAAGTTATCAAAAGGTTTCGATAATAAAAAAAAACGATTAAAAAAAGCCCCTTATTTTTTTTCTGAAAATCATAGATAACCCACATACATGGGTAACTTTTCTGAGTTTATCCAATTGAAATAATAAATGACCTCAACCACATTCATATAAAAATAAACGCCCTCAATAACATTTTACGTAGGTATTATGTGTTAAATAAAAAGTACACAAAACAGGACTTTAAACCCCACTTAAAATATTATATGCCACTACTTATATTTAAAAGGGTTGGCGAATGAACAACGTGTGGAAAAAATATCTATTTGAGGATGTGAGAGGTATCCAAATAAAGATTTTTATGTAGGCGACGAAACTTTTTTATTTGGAAATATTTGGATGGACAAAAGCGAGGAACGACAAAACCTAGCAATTTTCGTATAATTTTTTGAAAATGGTATAGTGTACAGTCCCGTATACTCAGATTTTTCGGTCACGTATCAAAGCGCAATAATGACTCCATAGAACGTAAGTCGACAGTGGGGACCTGTTAATAAATGTTCCAGATTGTCGTCCAACAGAGATAGGTGGAGAGAGATCGTGCGGCGTGTGATGTCTCGAATTATGGTTTTGTTCGATCCTAGAGATATCAGGCAAGGTGCATACGAGAGGCGCAAAACCAGTCGAAGTGTACCTAATCTCTAATAATTAAAATAATTATTACCAGCTAGGCGAATTACTCTTACTCGGCACACATACTCCTCTGCGTATACTCGGAAGAGCTGTTTTCCAAGTAGTGTAGGTCTTCTAGCTATACATAAAAGGTAATAATGGTAATGTTTATAAATTGTGAAGGATTATTGGCTTCATATCCAAAGTTTTGAGGAAAGCCTTAAAAACAATGAAATCAAATCATCTCCAGAAAAAGAATTCGAATTTCATTTTTCTTATTCCAAATTACGAGTTTATCGTTCTTTAGTTAACGATTCTATATAAATCAATCACGTTTTCTATGTAGATAGCAAGACAAAAAGAACTGTCCATCCCATCTCGGAATAAATTTGCGAAAACCATAAATCTTTAAATCGGTCTTCCCCAAATTTTGTTTGGGAACTGATATGAACCTTATTACAAACGCTTTAAAGGCTAGAATGGTGAATAAAAATTTTAAATTTTACCCAATTTTTTACGAGGCTGCTTTTAGATATTTATCACTTGTCAGAGTTTGATTGGTTTTTAATACTATACATTTAAGTATAATGTGAAACTAATTTTGCTAGCCAAATATTTGAACGGCTGATACATCTAATTCCGTAGATACAATACATCATCATCATCATCATCAGCCCCTACTCGTCAACTGCTGGACATAGGCCTCCTTCATAGCACGCCAACAAGCTCGATCCTGAGCAGTTCTCCGCCAGCCTCTACCAGCCACCTTTTTGATGTCGTCGCTCCATCTCGCCCAAGGGCGTCCCACGCTACGTTTGCCGAACAATACATAATCTATACTAATATATAAAGCTGAAGAGTTTGTTTGCATGTTTGTTTGTTTGTTTGTTTGTTCGCGCTAATCTCGGGAACTACTGGTTCGATTTGAAAAATTCATTTTGGGTTGGATAGCCCATTAATCCGGGAAGGCTTTAGGCTATATAACATTACTCTACGACCAATAGGAACGGAGCATAACTAAACCACGCGAACGAAGTCGCTGGAGGCCGCTAGTCAACTATAAAGTTCCCACTCATGGGAAACTCATAAGAGATAGATATATACCGTCGCGGACGTTTCTGTAGACCTTTCCAATGTGTAAAATATTTAGTACATTCTTTTGAAAAATATCTTAGGGTTCAGGCAGCGTTTCACTGCAAACGCGGAAAAAAAAAATATTTACGACATCACATTAGAAACCATTGATAAAATATTAAACTAAGGTAGATATGTCAGTAGCGCACTAAAAATGAAGCGTACAAAAGGAAGTAAGTCCTGTATCTCGCTTTAGTCACTCTCGATACACTCGTAAAAACAAACGACAAACACTAACAGCGCAAACGACAAACACTAGCCATCTTTTTCTTCTCTATGCTTTAGATTGCGCCCCATCTCACTCACACTGTACCAATGTATGCCGAATAAAAATATGCATGTGTGCTGCTGCTGTGTTCGGCACATTTTTTTTGGTCAGTTTGTTAGAATATATCGTATCTGTTTAATATTTTATCAATGTTAGAAACCTAAAAAGTAATAGTATTTCTCTACAATTTAATGGATATAATCCATCACTATGAAGTGCGTATGTTTGTATGTCTGTCTGTATGTATGTGCCCGAAGTTGCTCAAAACCCTCACCACTATAGATAATCATATAGATCTGGATGCGCTGAGTTCAAAAAAACACAAACAAAAAAAAAAACAAAACAAAGAATTTTGTTTTTGTCTCGGTCCTGCATATAAACATTCTTCTGGAATCACTCTATCTATTAAAAAAAACTATTAAAATCCGTTGCTTAGTTTTAAGGATTTAGTCATTCAAGTGAACACTGGGAAAAAGAAAGTGACGTTGTTTTATAATAGTACAGAAATATTAATGCTTTATCAGTTACCTAGTCAATTAATAAACTCAACAAAAATAAAGTTTGTGTGTAGCTCCTTTCGTGATACCTGAATTATGTACGGGCACAAATGGAAAGATCTACAGACGACATCACATCAAGCTACTACAATATGTCAGATTTCTTGATTAGATTTTCAACTTTATCTCTAAACCATTAAGGCTCAAGGTTGATCGGGAACATTTGACAGTTTCGGGTAGCTTGATCTGCTATCTTCCGCACATAACTCCAACATGGTAAAGTGGCATTACTTCGACTAAATGGCTGTAGGTTAAGAACGTGGAGTTATCCACCTCCTCCTCCTCCTTATCCTATCTGCCTGAGATAGTTGTTTGCGACATAAAAATAACTAACTTACTATTATATATCTACTACTATCCTGCCCTTTCATCATATGCATAGTCTTTTCTCAACCATATTGTGGTCAGCTTCCAGTCTTACCGAATTCATCTGAATACATAGAGCTACAGCCTATCTGACCTCCACAACACAACTTAAATTACTGCGTAATACGATACCCCTTGGTAAGACTGGTGGTCAGACTTTCGGACTTCTGATGACCCGTAATGTGTGTCAAAGATCTACAAATGACAGCCAGAACTAATGACTTCACGTCCTTTGGTCACCCATCCATACATCAATTGCAGCAAGCATAGCTTAACCTGTTCAATCGACATATGCTATTATTCTAGCCACGAGCTCCTTCGATCCTGCTTTCTGTCATCATCATCATCTCAGCGTTAATCCCAGTCGCCTCCGAAGCTTTTTCAGCTTTGGAGTCTGGGGTCCGCTTTACCAGTCTAACTCCACAACCCGAAGGCGATATCGAAGCATTGTAGTTAGACCAATTGTTGGACTTTTCGAGGGCTCCAGCAACCCGTAACGACTGCCAATAGATGTTCGTATGGAAACCGGGACCTCGATCCTGCTTTCTGTGTTCCAAAATAATCAGTTTTAGTCAGTAAAAGTCTGACACGACTACGAGTATGTGTATTGGGAATGGAGTGTAATGGCCATCCACAGAAAAAAAAAATTCGTTCATCGAAGCCATTATTTAAATATCTGTAAAAATTGTAAATTTGCGTAGTCACACTGGAACTTGGTATAAACCAAACCTTGCTTTAACTGAACCAGGAAATGTCTGTCCATAAATACAGATACCAAAACCACGACGCTCCGATACGGCACCCAATAGCATTAGTAAAACACATTCTGCACTGAATTTCCGTCCATTATCAAAATCAAAGTAGACAGAAGCGCCTCGATCACGTAAATACGGCAATGACGTCATCAATATATAAATAGCAAGCTTGTTTTCTTATGTTCCTGTTTGTAAACATAAATTAAATGCGAAGTTACTTTTAGTATCGAATTGAGAGATGGAGTTAGGTAGGCAACTTACACGTAAACAAAAAGCGCTGGTTTCTCAGTAAGCAGCGACCATGATCTCAAGCATACGGACCGTTTTCTGACATTCTAATTTCAAATTCCGATGAAATTGGCAAAAGCCCATTACAACTATGTACACAGAATTAAATCTATACTAATATATAAAGCTGAAGAGTTTATTTATTTGTATGTTTGTTTGTTTGTGCGCGCTAATCTCAGGAACTACTGGTCCGATATGAAAAATTCTTTTTGCGTTGGATAGCCTATTAATCCAGGAAGGCTTTAGGCTATATAACATCACGCTATGACCAATAGGAGCAGAGCAGTAACAAAAAATATTGCGAAAACAGGAGCTAACGTAGACTTACACATAACTAACTCTACGCGAACGAAGTCGCTGGCGGCTGCTAGTATAATATAATAGTCTTTTTTTATGAACACCATAAAATTACAGAACATAAATATAAAGATTTTACAAAGGGTGACACAATGGATAGTCGGAACTGATCTATATTCTTCTAATGTTATACAAAACACAGGTCCATTCGTATGTTGAGTACTGCAGCCACATTTGGGCTAGTGCTGGATAATGCCACCTGGCTACTTTGGATTCAGTGGAAAGACGTGCAAAGAGGCTAATTGGCGAACCAGATTTAGCTCAAAACGGTCTCCAAAGCCTGAAGTACAGGCGAAGAGTAGCCAGCCTGTCGGTGTCCTTTATGATGTATTTTGGAGAGTGTGCAAGGGAATTGCATGATTTAATTCTCACCATTGCATGATGTAGTTTTCACCCTTACGTCAATGATACCACATCGATCCGGACAAAACGTTTCGCCTCTTCTTTTATACCGTGTACATCGAGGGACTGGAACAATTTGCGAACGCTAGAGTGTATAGGCTCTTAATAAACCAGCGCGCTTTAGCATCAACGATTGTAAGATTCAAAGTCTACGAGGAATCGGTTTTCGATTGAAAGTCTACAAGACCTACAAACTCTTCACATTTACAAAATCTAGAAGAGCTTATCAAATAGATAAATATAAAATAAAAATCTATTAAAATTTAGTAACATGACTGTCATTATAACTACTAATAAAGAGTTGTTGCAAATGTCAAATAACATAAAGATTATGTCAAATAAGTATTATTTATTTAATTCAAGCCACTAGGGCAAATAAATAAATATAATATACGGACAAATCACACAGATTGAGCTAGCCCCAAAGTAAGTTCGAGACTTGTGTTAAGGGATACTAACTCAACGATAATATATTTATAATAGACACATAATATAGATAAACATCCAAGACACAGGCCAATCAGGAAAAGATCGTTTTCCATCATGACGTGGCCGGGGATCGAACTCGGGGCCTCCACGTCACAGGCAGGCGTGTTGACCACCGCGCCACGGAGGTCCGTCGATAAACAAATACAATACAAAAGATAAAATAGAAAATACAATACAAACTATAACATAAAAATACTGGTAAACTAATATATAAAAAATGTCACAAGAAATACAATACAAAATAATATTATACTAAAACTTATAAATACTATAAATATAAATAACATAACTACTAAAACTACTGTATACGGATCATCGGCGTCGTGTTTCGCTGACTGGTGTCATGCAGCCGGCTACGAAACCGGCGGTACACAACAGCCTTCGGTCATAGGTCTTCTTTCAGGAACTTGTCGAGATCATGCGTCGGAACACGTACCACGAACGACATGAAGTACTTGCTGTGGCGCGGCTCCAACACCTCGACCCTCACAGTCCTTTTAGACTTGACGCGCAGATACTCCACTATCTCCTCAGCCTTCGTGGAGTGATGCAGTCTTGAAACTTTTACCTACCGAACCTTTTACCTGCGAACCTTTTTATCAACCGTTCCCGCCCGAATAAAGAGGGCAAATCGAAACTTCTATGACATTCTAGCAGCTTCCTTTTAAAATATATGACGCGCACTCATTTGTTTTTGACAAGAGTCGTCTGATGTCCGTCAACGGGGCTGCGCACAGAAAACGTATTAAATTTTACCCTATATCAAAACGAAATCTTACCGTAATTCTAGCCGAAAGGCTGATTTACATGGTGCCATTTAATTGCCTATGGCATACAATAAAATTGACGCAACAAACGACATGCATCGTCTAAATGGTGTTTAGACAATGCAACTTGTATTGTTGCTTCAACTTAATTGAAGCTATATACTAATAGGCGCTTAAATTGCACCGTGTAAATCAGTCTATAACCTTTGAGTCAGTATTTGTATTTCGAACTTTTAGACAAAGTTCTTAATACGAAAATGTGAGCTGTCATTTCTATAACGGTTACGTTCACAATTCAATAAATATTTAGGTGATTTAAACCTAGGGTAAACAAAATCCTTGTAATATAAATAAGGTGGTAGTGTATAAAGTCCATCATTGTACTTTATTTTAAGCTATTATATTTAAAAAAAAATATTACGTCACGTCTTGTAAAACCACGTATAATGTCTTGTCTCAATATATATCCGCTTCATGATAAACTATTTATATCTCCATTAAATATAGTGGCAAATTGAAACTCTAATGTACTTGGATTATGTCCAATACCTCAATGTTATAGAGCAATGTCATTCTAATGCGGTGAGGTTATTACTGTAGGTTTAATGAACAATACAGGAAGTTATCTACGAATCTATCAATCTCCTGCTTTATGTATGTATATATCATAATATAAATACCAGGAACAAACACAATCTTGCTGTACATCACACTCGTCTCCACAGAGTAGGCAACTCGGTCATGGGTCAATGTATACACTTTTACAACAAGCTTCCCATGGACATTCGAAACTTGCCCATTAAACGATTTAAGAACCATATATTATAAAGGCCAAACTTTGCAAAAAGGGGTTATAAAATCACTGATTACAAGACAAAAAGTTTGAGACTGAGCTGCTCGCTCTGTTAAGCATTGTTATTAAGCAATATGCGTAATTATAAGGTAAATTATTTCAAACATTTTCATTTTTAATGTCTGGACTTGAAAAAAGACGATGATCCCTGAGTTTGTTTCGGTTATTTCTTCTCAGAGGTAGTCAGTTAGGAAATGCCAGCTTCATCTAGTTTAAAAAAAAACATATGACGTGTAAAAGTGATCAGTGATCCTACTTGCTTAATAAACGATTTCATTTCATTTCCTTTCATTTCATATAATTATACTTACATGTGTACTACTTGACGACCCGTGCAAACTATTTGCACGTTGATTTCCAATCGCAAATTTTCTAAAAATCACTAAAATGTGAGTAATTTGTATATTTTTCCGGTGTAGCGACCCAGAAAAGCTTTAAAGTGATGCTTTATATATATATATATATATACTGCGACAGCCTCCGTGGCGTAGCGGTAAAGAACGCGGCCGCTGCGCAATGAGGCGCGTGCTCGATCCCCGCGCAGTGCAAATACCCCTAGTTATACCCCTTCCTAGGTATATAACTACATATTTATAGCAACGGATATATTCGTAGAGATACATAGCTGTTATAATAAGGGAGCGAGTAGTACACCACACGGGTACAGGTGAGTATTGGTAGATAACATGACACATATGCTTAGTGACACGCAACAAAGACAGAGGCAAAGTCGACGATTTAATAGATATTGCGCATATTATAGTTATATTTGTAGTAAGACGGAAACCGATTTTTTTAATAAATTATGTGCGAACAAACATAAAAAAAACATATATACAACGTGTAACAAAAAGGGTATATACATACCAAGGGCATGGCATCTTTAGATGATATCAAACGATATCGGCAGGGTTTCAACTCAAAATAAAATACTCAAAAAATTGGTACCAAATTTTCGGTTTCGTGTGTTTCTTAAAATAAAATCATAACAAACGTGGCAGCACACTACATACGTTAATAACAACTCGTTACCCGTCACGTTACTTGCCAAAATCCGATAAATGTCTTCAATATCTCTGTGCGACTAGTATGATAGTAGCCTATCACAGGCGGTGTTTTCCTCATAACTTCCTAACATAAAGAGATAGGATTAAAAAACCCTTCCAATATCGTTTGATATCATGTAAAGATGCCATGCCTTTGTTATGTATATACCCTTTATGTTACACGTTGTATAACCTTCGAATTGAGTAACCTCCTCCTTTTTGAAATCGGTTAATAAAAGTATTCTTTATGTTATTCCTGGCTGTAAACAATCCGTTTGCCAAATTTCATCCAAATTCATTTAGTAGTTCTTGCGTGAAATAATAACAAACATTCATCCATTTATACACACATCCTCACTAATTTTCGCATTTACAATACTAGTAAACTCATTAAGTTGTATAGGATGTATCAATAGCGGTATCAACAATCGCCACATGCGACCAATACGGCATCCGACGTCAAACGAATTCTACATCTCGCAAGCAGAGTTTACTATGCAACTAGCATACATACAACTTCTCAACATTAACCGTTGGGAAAATACCCGCCAGACTTAACATCGGTCGGAGGATCCTTTATTTTCTATGGAGGATGAACGAACTCTATGTTCCTCATTTCTCCAAATATGTAATATTTGAGGACACAAAATAAGCAAATCATAAAAAATCTGCCCTCGATATAGTTTTCCTTATATAAAAAATAAATTGAATATTAGTTTTCTTATTAAACAGAACCTTTCCTTCCGAAATCGAAACATATCCTAGAGTGACATAAGTTGGAAACCTTTTCCAAAGAGTCAAATATATTGCTAACACACATTCGGAACAGGGTGACGTTGATATGGGCCCCAATTAAATCCGAACGTGGGTGACGCTGACGCCATCGTCATAACTCATTTGAAAACCCTGACCCTTAGGACCAGCGTCGCCTGTATGTACGTTCTCGTATTTCAATATATTTGCACCATTCATGCATTTTGAGGAAAATATTTGGGTTAGGTTTTTGTGATTGTTTTGAGTTAACTATTTGAATTTGACTTTACTTTGGTCTTTTTTGCCTTCAAAGCAATTTTATCCTTAGCGTATCCTTATCAAACGAATTTATTACTGTACTGGGTTTAGACTTCTTTCGCGTGATTTTTTTTATTCACCCCGTCTCGTCTAATAGCCCGCGCGTACTATGTTTTTACTCAGCTAGTTATGTTTTTAGTTTTAGAGTCATATTACAGAACTTTACTCAAGACTCGAGCTTTACTTAAAACTAGTTGCAACAAATGAAATGCCTTGGAACTAGTTTTAAGTACTACTGAAGTTTCGAGTAAGGTTGTACAGAAGCTTACTCGGGTAGAACCTTAATACGGGCTAAGCGTGGTGTTAAATAACATTAACTTTTCTCAAGAATAAGGTTGAATAAAAAAATATATTTTGTATTGTTAAATCTGTTGTAAGTAATTAAAATCTGTAAATTCGTGTGTGGAGTACTGCAGCCACATTTGGGCGGATGCTGAAAAATGCCACTTGGTTACTTTGGATTTAGTGGAGAGGCGTGCGGGTAGGCTAATTGGCGACCCAGATTTAGCTTAAAATAGTCTCCAAAGTCTGGAGCGCAGGCGAAGAGTAGCCAGCCTGTCGGTTTTCTATAGGATGCATTTTGGAAAGTGTGGGAGAGAATTGCATGATTTAATTCCCCCAACTCCGTTCCATCATCGGACGACCCGTCGTGTGGCAAGTTTCCACCCTTGGGTGTCTAAGTGTCTTCTAAGTGTTGACCTCTTAATAAACTAACGTGCTTTACCATCAACGTTTGTATCACTGCTTACGATCAGGCGGGATTGCGGTCAAGCACTTGTTTATAAAAAAATACAGATACCGACAAGCGTAGACTCGGACACCCACTGACTAAGTGGTCGGATGACCTGACCAAAATCGCAGTAAAGCGCTGGATGCAGGTCGCGTCCAAGCTTGTTTTTTTTTTTTGGAAATCCTTGGGGGAGTTCTATGATCAGCAGTGGACTTCATGTGGCTGTTATGATAATGATAATGATGAACCAAACGTACTACAACCAAACCACACCACAAGGAATAACAATAGTCTAATCACATAGACTACACTTAGGCGTCGAAACCAACCATAAATCAAGGCAACTTTTCAGAATGCAATAACAACTTTGCGGTAATACGACGCCACTCTCACAGCCAGAGTCAAACTTGCAGACACTAGCCGCAACGTGACCACATCGCAACCACATCTGAATTTCGTATTTACTATAATGAAACTCTACAAGAAGCTGCAACACTATTCACAAGTAGTAACTGCTTGCCCACATTTTGCCGCTGCCATATAACACGGTTGTGGTGCATATGATGAAGTCCTATATGTGTGTCGCACTGTCAACAATATTTAAGTAATTATATTACATTCAAACACAGTTTGTTTATATAGCTATACCAACTTTCTGCTCAAGGCTTCGCCCGCGTGGAATTCGGTTATATCGCGATTATTAGATTTCCCTCGGGAACGTCATTTTTTTTTTCAATAAACGGTAGCCTATGTCCTTTCTCAAGGGTCTATAGATTGTCTGTGCCAAATGTCATCAAAATCGGTTGAGAGGTTTAAACGGGAAAGCGTAACAGGCAGACAGAGTTATTTTCGCATTTATAATATTAGTATGGATTGTGTACTCATCAATCTTACTTTAGCCAAAAGAAAGCATTGTGAAAGACAATGAAATAAATAGTTACTTAGTTACTTAGCAGTGATAAATATCTGTGATAAATACTAGTGAGTAGCTTACTTTTTTTTCAATAATTATAAACTAGAGCTTGACCGCAATCCCACCTGATGGTAAGCAGTGATGCAATCGTCGATGCCTTGAAGGTACTTAAATTGTAGTGCGACGGAAATACCGCCGCTGGGAAATTGTTCCAGTTCCTCGATGTAGGCGGTATAATAAAAGAGGCGAAAGGCTTCGTTCTGATCGGTGTGGTATCAACAACGTAAGGGTGGATACTCGCCCTACGACGGGTCGTCCAATGATGGAATCGAAATGGGTGAATTAAATCATACAATTCCCTCAAAGTGTGTTTATATAGCTTTACAATGTACTCATCCATCTTAATTTACCCAAAAAAAGCATTGTGGAAGGCAAAGAAATAAATGGTTACTTAGGTACTTAGCTGTGATAAACATCTGTGATAAATAATGGTGAGTAGCTCATAGCTTGATCGAATCGCTTTAAACTTTCCTAACATTGGATGGAACTAATTTAATTTATAGGGAGGCCCCCAACAGGGTGGACCGATGACCTGGTTAAGGTCGCGGGAAGTCGATAGATGCAGGCAGCACAAGACCGGTTATTGTGAAAAGCCTTCAAGTCCAGCAGATCTTTGACCTCTATAAGCTGAAGAAGAAGAAGAAGAAGTTGAATTTAATTTATATCATCCACTAGCTTTTCGCCCGCGGCTTTGCCCGCGTGGAGTTCGGTTATGTCGGGCTTTTAAGATTTCCCTCAGGAACATCGATTTTTTTCGGGATAAAAGGTAGCCTATGTTCTTTCTCAGGGTCCAAAGATTGTCTGTGCCAAATTTCATGAAAATCGGTTGAGAGGTTTAAGCGGGAAAGCGTAACAGACAGACAGACAGACAGACAGACAGACCGACAGACAGACAGACAGACAGAGTTACTTTCGCATTTATAATATTACTAGCTTTCCGCCCGCGGCTTCGCCCGCGTGGAGTTTGGTTATATCGCGCTTTTTAGATTTCCCTCGGGAACATCATATTTTTCCGGGATAAAAGGTAGCCTATGTTCTTTCTCAGGGTCCAAAGATGGCCTGTGCCAAATTTCATCAAAATCGGTTGAGAGGTTTAAGCGGGAAAGCGTAACAGACAGACAGACAGACAGACAGACAGACAGACCGACAGACAGACAGACCGACAGACAGACAGACAGAGTTACTTTCGCATTTATAATATTAGTATGGATAGTATGGATAACAGATATAGTCAGTAATTTATATTTTAAAATACTAGCAACCCCCATACGTGCGTGTGTATAAAAAAAAAATTGGAACATCAAATTCATTTATTCAAACAAAAACATATTTTATATTAATTGCTATTTTAAAACTTAATCTAAAACATTTGGATAAAAAAGAATGTTTTTCCATTTTGAGGATGAATGAATACAATGCTGGGGGTACCGACTCTCGAACAGGCAATATAAAGTTGGCCATGTGAAAAACATGATTCTGATGATGACTTTTGTGAGTATACATTTTGAATTTTGATTTTGACTGAGTGAGTCTTTCTGAATTTCACCAAATACAAATTACTAGTTTATTGTAATTTTTCATACTATCAACACCTTCATGCTCGTCATTGTTCTGCCCACCCGCATTGAACAAGCGTGGTGATTACGCTCAATCCTTCTCTGTATGGGAGGAGCTCTGTGCCCAGCAGTGGGCGATAAAAGGTGGATGATGACTCTCTTGCCCGCTTGTCTCATGTGGCACCGGGCTTAGGTCCCATGTGGTACCGGGCTTTTTTTTTTTTGGGACAAAACCCGCCACACTGTTCCCAACCCACTGCAACTCCTGAAAGCCACGCAATGCAGCTCGACGAGTCCCTGAGAAACGATTCAACTGTATTGGGTTCTGCAACGAAATTAATCAGAAAAGAATAACGGAGGAGTAAGAAAAAAGATATTTTTCCCACTTCCCTCCATAACAAGAGATAGAACAGAACTAGGCCAATCGGCACAAAGGGACATTATTGCAACTGGGAGAAGCCCAGATTGCCAAGCACCACGGAATAAAATTTGATTAAGGTAATGGGTCCTAAGTATATAGGTAGGTATGTGCTGTTACAATTGATTCCAATAATAGGTATGGCAAAAGCGCCTGAACGCACGGAAATTGGTTCTAGTTTTTACAAGGTCCGTATAATAAACAACTCCGGATGTAACTTGTACACTATCCAACATAATATTGCGTTCATTCTGCCAAAGAATACACTCCCACAAGATGTGATGTGCGGACTGTTCAAATTCACAGTTCGATGTAGAACATTGACACAAAGGCGAAGGAACAAGTTTAAAAGAATACAGTTTACTTTTAAAGTTGCCATGACCTGTGAGAAATTGGGCAACGCAGTGGTCAACCTCCAGCCATGTCTTAGCCAGCCGATCGCCAACGGATGGAAAGAACAGATGGAGGTAAAAATCCATAATCCCTTGATGGAATTATCCCACCTACTTTGCCATTCGGATAAGAGGTCCTCCCAGACGTCAGTCTGAGGTTTAAATAATCTAGAAATTCTATTAAGGTCGCGTTGTGTAACAAAGTTAGTGTCCATGGCTTCCCCCCTCGCGGAGTAGTACATTGAAGCACGTCGCTGTACTTCAAGATCGACTGGAAGTACACCTGCCAGTACGGGTAAGGCTTCAGTACTGACTGTTCTATACGCCTTGCATAAAAATATCAATGCCAAACGTTGGCTTTGAAGCAGTTTACGTCGCGCCGACCCTATGCTGATCCTATCGGCCCAAACAAGTGCACCGTAGCACATACATCCTAAGTAGGTAGCTCCATATATAGTTTTTAAAGTTAGGAATGATAGACCTCAGGTTGCTTTGGATATTCTAGTTAGGGCATAAAAGTTCCTTTTAGCTTTTTCACCAACTATTTTTATATGTTCGATAAATGAAAAATTCCTTTCTAAGACCCTACCAAGGTAGCATACGGATTGCTATTTTTTAACGGCAACGTTATTAAATTTAGTAGTAGGCAATGATTTAAGATTACCTTTTAGTAGAAGTTGATAGGTTTTATGCGGCACAAACGCTAGGCGATTACGATCACCCCACTGAGATATTAGATTTAGGCAAGTGTTGGCCAAGTTCTCAAGTCCAGCTCGGGTACTTGACTGAATGAGCAGTAGGCCATCGTCCGCGTAACCAGTAAGTGAACAGCCAAAGGAAGCGGGATCGCGAGGAAATCATCAAAACCCAAATTCCATAAATAAGGACCGACAACTGAACCCTGAGGACATCCCATGGTTAGTGCTTTAGTACTAGAAAAAAGACCGAGCTTAAGTACCGCGGAACCGTTTATAAAGTACGAGTAAACGAGATTATATATGTTTCTATTGCAATTAAATAGCCGGTGAATCATCAGGGATAAGTGCATTAATTAGTACTTCTGTTGTTTCCTCTATGCCCGTGGTATGCTTATCATTGACTTTAATGTTTTGAACCCATGCAAGGTCGACCGATCTGTTAGCTTTATATTCGTGATATAAGGGAGACCACGGACCCTCCCTGTCAAGTTTGTCAACAATTTTCCGCAACAAGTTACCCTTAGATTTTTCCACCGATGCTTTGTAGCGTGACTTGGCAACTCTAAAAGCATTTAAAGCGAACGTAAGAAGATCTCCATTAATATTTCGGCTCTTGAGTTTATTTAACTGTCTACGCGCTCTGCGATATCTTTTACGCTGTTCAACTAAATAATCACTCCACCAGTCACATCTACGAATATTGGTCATAGATCCACGACCAATGGCGATGTCAACACAGTAGGTAAAGGTTACTGACATAATGACAGCACTTTCTTCGGCTGACAGCCCTTTCCGAGTGAATTCCTTGGCCTGACACGCAAAAAGCGAGCCAAAAAAATCCCAGTTCGCGCCTTTACATCTATATCTGAAATTACCAGGAATATGAGACGGACCCTGAATATAACCAGGAACAAATTCGTACACGATCAGGCGATGATCACTACAAGACGCGTCCGGTAGGATACGCCACCTATCCAAACGTACGTTGACACTAGAAAGTGTGACGTCAATACAAGATTCGCCCATTTGGCTGCAAAAAGTAAGTGGTGCCAACAATGAAATCGGTATCGGTAGCCCGAACTTTGCCATACCACAGAGACGATGACGCGTTGACATCCGCGCCAACGATAACTTTGCAGCCTGCGAGTGACCACAAGACATGACGGAGATTATGTATATGAGGAGTAACAGGATCTGAATATTGAAAGTAACAGCTTACAACGAATACTTTGAAAGAAGCTGATGAGACTTCAGCATCGCACAGTGTGGCGTCATGAGGTCACGTATAGACGTTACCGTAAAGTTAGAAGACCGCGCTACATAAATTCCGGCGCGCGCCTTGCAATCTAGCTGCACCACGCTGTGACGTAAACTTCAGTTTTGATATTGTTCTTGAATGAGTACAAGGTCTAAGTTATAATCAATAATTAATTTATCTAACTCTGATGTTGCCACCTTATCGTTGTGAAGGTTTAATTGCCCTGTTTTTTTTTATTTTTTTATTTTTTTATTATATTATAAACTAGCGCTTGACCGCAATCCTGCCTGATGGTAAGCAGTGACGCAGTCGTTTCCGTGTTGTGGTACCGGGCTTAGCAAAATACCAACTCATATCCTCCAGTGGGTGTCGTAAGAGGCGACTAAGGGAACTCTCACCAGGGAAGCGGGCAGCAGAGTTGCTCCTGTAGATTATCAAATTATTGCTATCCTCACTCACCGCTTGCTAAGCTTGGGGATTATGGTGAACCCCCTTGGAACCCCCGTGAAAGCCTTGGAGAGGACGCCTTTGTCCAGCAGTGTGTTGAAGGTGTCAGGAGGTCGACAGGTTTTATTTTATACATTCAAATTTATATAATTAACTAGCGGCCGCCAGCGCCTTCGTTCGCGTAGAATTAGTCATGCTCAGCTCCTATTGGCAATATGTACGGCTGCGTTAGCTCCCGTTTTCGCAACATTTTTTGTAATTGCTCTGCTCCTATTGGTCATAGCGAGATGTTATAATTATAGCCTAAAGCCTTCCTGGATTAATAGGCTATCCAACGCAAAAATAATTTTTCAAATCGGACCAGTAGTTCCTGAGATTAGCGCGCACAAACAAACAAACAAACAAACAAAGTCTTCAGCTTTATATATTAGTATAGATTTATCAAAACGAAAACATATCTTTACTACAAAAACTCAATATGAAGTGTCTATGAAAATTTTCTACAGTCAACAAAAGTCAACAAACAAGCCCATTACTTTCATAGACACCAATAAAACCTACTTACCTATATAAAATTCCATTCTACAACACAGTGGACCTCTTAGATAAGCTGAGAAGAAGAATAAGTAAAATGTTATGGTCATCATCTCGGCAGCGACGACATTTCTAGCTATATCATCCTGCACACAGTCCGGTTACCGTTTCGTTGGTTTCTCCCAATCGTATCTACATTCATACTCAAAACTTTACTCGTGATATTTTCATCACTAGCAAAATATGCTCATGCCAACATCCCCACACAACTTTTCAAGCAAACTGAACAATGACATATTAGTACGTGGAATTATTTTACTTCTACTTTCATTATTGCGTAGCAAGCTGCTAAGTGAAAATTTAAGAGGGGACTCTAGTGCCGAGGAATTTTTAAAAATAGGTATTTGAAAAAACTATTGCCGTTGCGCTGCTTCCAACCTCTCCCGGTAAAGTGCGAAAAGTACAGTTACAGCTAAGGCTGATTTTTTTTTTTTTTTTATACGAGTGAAAATGGGTTACGCCACGTACCCGCCGCTAGCTAGGCGACAGGCGTGTGTGGGACTCGCCCGGCCGGAGCCGGGAATGCCCACTAAAAACACTCGGTTCCCTCGAGCCCTGCGTTGAGAGTGACCCGGGCTCGGCCCGAAGATCTCACTCCGGGCCAAGGCTGATTTTACCTAGTGAAACTTTGACCAAAAGACGTTTCGTATTCCGCTGTTTTCTTTTTCAAAACACGACAGTTCTCAATTATTTTTATATCAAAATTTAGAGAAAAAGTATACCTATGCTTCTATTATTTTCTTTTTGTCAAGAACTTAACACGTTTGTGTAATAGTTATCTGAACATCACGGTAAAAATGGGTTATTTTTAGAGATTTTGAAGTATCGTGTTTCTTTTTACCCGACTACGGCAAAGCAAAAGGAGGGTTATTATTTTGACAGGCTATGTATGTATGTATGTATGTATGTAATTATGTATGTTCATCTGTTCCCTCGTAACTTCTAAACTACTTATTCGAATTCGATAAATGACATATCATTAGAAGCGTCTTAATTGTCCGCTGGTTATAGGCTATATGGAGTTTCACAAAATCTAATGTGGCGCCCTCTAGCGGACAAAATATACAGAGTAAAAAAATAAAGTTAAGATAAATATGCCGTGTTTGATATCATTTGAAAGGGCTTTACTTGTACGTTTTGAATATATATATATTACTAGCCTTTACCTGTATTCATGGGCTGATTGCATATAATTCACATCTTTTCGTTCATAGATAGCTTCTTTACTACTTATCAGAATAAGACCACTGCAGAACCATTAGAAGGGCCTTGATATTCTGTTGGTTATGAGCTATAAAGCTTGTCACCAAATTAAGTATTACGCCCTCTAGCGGACAAAAAGTTCTATGTTAATATAAAATTAAAATAAATATACCGTATTTGGTATCATCTGAAAGAGCTTCACGAGTACTTTATGTTTGTACATAGTCCCTAGTAATCCTTCGTAGAAATTTGAATGTAAACCAGGGTTTGGTAAACGGAGCGATGGGAGTGGTGAAGGCCTTCGAATGGCCTGCTCTTCGGCGCGATCAGTTGGAACAGGAGAACAGCCAAGCGCTGTTCTCGTACAATTTGACGACGCATCCATAAAAGCAGATATTAACGGACTTATCAAAATCGCGCCTTGCTTCACTGAATTTGACGGCTTGAGGGGGTCCGGGCAAATTCAGCGTAAAATGCTCCAGCTGATTCTTTCTTGGGGTTGTACTGTACATAAATTACAAAGTTGTACTCTAGATAAAAAAGTTATCGATCTAGGAAAGTCATTGTTTGCTAAAGGACAGGCCTATGTCGCTCTCAGTAGAGTTAAAACCATAGAGGGATTATTTATAAGTGCCTTGGATCATAATAAATTACTTAAAAATCTACATGATAGTCGATCGTTAGCAGAATTAGATAGATTAAGAAATCTTCCCAGGTCCTATTAATATATGTTTTTTTTTTAATAATTATAAACTAGCGCTTGACTGCAATCCCGCCTGATACGTAGTAAGCAATGACGCAATCGTTGATGGTAAAGCGCACTAGTTTATTAAGCCTATTCACTTAAAAAACTTAGGAATAGCAAGGATGACGGCAGTTGAGCCAGGTGATGCAATGTTAAACCCAAGACCAACACGACCAACGATGCTGCGCCAGAGGGAGATTGATCTGGAGACTTTCCACGACCAAACTCCTGACACAACAACATTTGGCGCATCGTACTCGCCACACAACGCAACACAACTGCTCAGACCCGTCCTCCGTACGCTTCACCAGACATCATGCTGGAACACGACGAATCGCTTGGCGGCAAGACTTTGTCTGGTGGGTGGTAACTTCTGCCAGCAGCCGATGTTATGGCCTACCACCGTTAGAAAAACATCCAATCTATTTATACTAACGACCTCATCCACTAATTTATGACCCATTCGCTGCCATCGACGCAAATGTGCGTCGCTACTACGAAAAACCGGGAGCTTCATACGGGGAAACCGTTGCTATACGCGCTACGATCCAAGCGCTACGAAATAGTTAAATAGGACATCTCAGATATTACTATACGCCGATACTTATGTCAAAAGAGATGTTGTGTAAGCATTAACTATCCTAATAATTTATCCATGCATTTCCATTTTCCATCCTTGTTGCGTCAACGACGATTTAAATAAGCGCGGGCTTCTCTTAACTCGTGCTGGTGGCGCCTCTCTCAAGAGTGCCAACAAAAAGAAGTATGGCGGCCTCAGCGCATACAACGCCGCGTCTATTCTAAATAATTTCGAATATCTGACTTTCTAAGGGCTTCACTGGCCAAATAAACCCTCAGTTTCCATATTGGTGGTGTGTCTGTGCTTGACGAGTGTAGGCAGTGAACAAGCAGCATCAAGTCCACATAAAGAAGATAGCTGACCGGCCGGCGTGTGCCCCGTCGTTGGTGATTCCTCTTTCCTGTCCTGTTGGATCCAGGTTAGTGCTTTGCATGTTTGTTTTCCCTGCTTTGAGACCCTGGGGTTGATAGGAGAATGCAGTGACCCTTCCAGAAAGCATCAACATTAATTATGGTGCCTCCTGTGAGGAATCTTCCTCGCGTAGTTATTTCAAAAATACCTACTATCGGAAATTAAATCTTTCCATTCTCGTTATTACGTTAAATACGTAATCCCAATTATAATTTGTTTGTATACTTACCTACTTAAGGCAATTTCAATTTGCCTTTCAAGTTCTAAGTGTCTAAATAAAACCTAGGTCATTCCATGATACCTAGTTATTGTTTCCTATTTGAGACCGATTGACTATTCAATCGTACATTCATACCTCGTTAATTCCCTTGTAATAAGCTGCATTTATTTGTATTCAATAACAAATTGCATAAATTACTTTTAACCCCTTACCGCATGAATTATGAAAGAGATGAAATAAAAAATTTTTTTTAGTGATAACGTGTTTATTTTTGCTTACATAATGAGATCAAATGAACAGAAAAAAATATTAACTTATATAATTAAAGTTATTGAACGACGCCATATATGGCTTCTTATGCATTCTAGTCAAATAATCTTCAATCAAATATGGCTTCGTATGCATTTAGGAGAAATTTATATTATTATTCGTGAAATTCTGTGAAACAATTGCGTTTGTCATTAAAGCACAAAAAAACATTACATTTTTCACATAGTGTGAATAACCGAAATTTAGAACAATTTTGGCAGATTTGTCTGCCGTTTTTCTTCCAAATAGGAAAATGGCTAATCCCATCAGTACGCACTGACTACAAAGGCATATCTTGATGTCTAGCTGGCGTTTTTCGTGCCTTTTTTGAGGGTACTGGAGATTCAGGAAAACGGCAGGGTGTGCCTCCCCGACTGGATTTCGGAGTTCCAAGAATGCTGGAACAGCTTTTCCTGGGTTTCGCATATGCTCGGATACGGCCAATTTGAAATCACATAAAGGCATGTAGGTGTCTGCATTGATACGTCGCCATAACAACCAAGCATTGACAAGGGACATGTCCACCATATGAAAAAAAATTCTTTTGTACCATTGACGAGACCGCAAATGAATTCTATAATAACCCAGCATAGAATCGAGTAAATCTACTCCTCCCATATGTTGATTATAAACATCCACAGCCTGGGGAAAAGGTATGTAAACATATTTTTTTATCCTGTCGATTGTAACGCCGCTTTGATGTCGTGGATTCACTTCCAACATAGGCTGAAAGAAGATTCACATTCTTGTTATCGAACCAGGAAACCAAGCTCAAATTTACTTTATCTATAACCGCTGTTTTTTCTTCCATGCTACCGCGTCCTCGCTTCTTTAGTTCCTTTTCAGAAGGCATATTAGAGTTTGGAACACGATTCGCTCGCACAGTTCCCAATGGAAGTATACCTTTTTTGTAAAGATACACTTGAAGATTTGGACTATTAAACCAGTTATCAAAACAAATTTTATAATTTTGATGCTGTGGAACTGTTGATGTCAAGCGTGTGACAACATTTGAACTTACGCCAAGATCTGGCGCGTCTGTAGGGAAAGAATTGCTTTGGTCCCCGGTAAAAATATCAAAATCATAGCTAAAACCACTGACGCCACTCAAAGACTTGGTTTTTGTAACCCCATTGGTGAGGTTTAGCAGGGTTATACTGTTTTAACTCATGACGGCACTTGGTTGGGATTATTTGCTCATCTACACTAAAAACTCTTATTTAGGAACTTTCATCAAACGCTCGCGAATCATATTCAATAAAGGCCAAATTTTAAATAACATGTTATGCCCAACTTATCCACGAGGTACAAAGTTTTCATTATATTTACATACTTTGCAGTGCCATAGAAGCGTGCTAGATCTATTTCTGTAATAAAAGAGAAAGAAGCCTTAAATGCATACCAAGCCAAATATGACAGGAAAACTTTTGACACTAATGCATACGAAGCCAAATATGGCAATTTCAAAAAAGTGAACAAAATGCCACAAAATATGCAAAACAAAGCAAAAATCAAACGTTTATTGAATAAAAGAAAGTTAATAGAATGAAGTAATATTTTTTTTTATGCGTTTACTCACCTGTTTGTTATATATTTTTTAATTACTAAGTAGGACTTTTTTAGTTGTTCGTAGCTCGTCGCACTAGCTCAACTAAACCTTAAAAATACTTGACAGATGACGTTTACTATGAACAAATTATTTATGTTCCGTTTGACGATAACATACTGGTTCTAATGTCAATTAGTTTTCTAAGATGGGGCATAACAGTAGCTCATAAAAAAAATGAAAACTTAGTCGTCCATTTATGGTTTCGTATGCGGTAAGGGGTTAAAAACGTGAGTTCGAAGTTTCTCGAATTTAGTACCGAGGTACCTACACTCGTAGTACTTGTCTCCGGCGGGAGACGGATTAGCTTTGAACTACCGCAAAGTCAAAACTTATATTCTAACAAATAACTTTAAGACGTGTGTGCTTGTATTTCATTTGCGTAATTTTGTATGACTCACGCGCATCGAAAGGGAGTTGCTACGTTTACGTTACGTCGTTACGTCAGTCAATACGTTCGCGCGTGCATTGCTGCCTACCTACCGGCTTACGCTTTTTCCGTTTTACCTACTTTTATAACTTTTATCCTTTTGAGCGTGCGGATATCGTATACCAAGTGAACTATGAGCGAAGCGGAATTAATAACCGCTATTAAAAGGCGGGAATATGAGTTTAAAATATGCAGATACTTTACGATTTAGCCAGAACAGTTAAAGAAACTAAAACTAAATTTGCAGCTTTTCGAGCTAGGTACAAAAAGATTGACGAGATTCGTAATAGATTTTTTGAATGCAACGATGATGTTAACCAGTTGCAATTAAAGCTTAACCCTTCGTTTGTTATCGATCATAAAGTGTTACTGTCATTCGATGAGTTGTATTACTATGTTATTGAGTTTGCGGATTCTCTCGATGCGAGCGCAGGCAGCGGCTGTCGCTCGGAATTAGGTCGAGGTCACGTGCGTTCGCAAGTGAAGTTGCCTAAGCTGGAAATTCCAAAGTTTGATGGTAATATAGAAAAGTGGCAAACATTTAAAGATAGTTATACAGCACTGTCATGTTTATCTGGTTATGCACTGACATTAGCGAAGGGCGTGCCTGTGACATCGGCAAATTATTCAGTGGTTTTTGCAACTTTACTGGACAGATATGACAACAAGCGTATTCTTGCAACAGCTTATTTAGAAAAAATAATTAAAATTAATCCCATACAAAAACCATCTTTGTCTAACTTATCTGAGTTATCTAACACACTTTATGAATGCGTTAATGCCTTGCGCGGTTTGTGTATTGGTGATTTATGCGAATTTATTTTATTTTACATTGCGTCTAGGCCTTTAGATACAGAAACAAAAAAAAAGGTTTGAATTACAAAACACTGAAGAAATTCCGAAATTTAATAACTTCATTACTTATTTACAAAATTACATAAAAGTATTAGAAGTGAGCCAACCAGTTAATATTCCATCATCAAATTCTACAAGCAAACAAAATCGGCCTAATACAAATAAAGATTATTTATCGCGTCAACCAAAATCATCTTTAATTTCTTCCAACAATAATAATAAAGTTAGTCAGATTGTTTGTGTGTGTTGTAATGAAAATCATTCAATCTACCGTTGTAGTAAATTGCATTCTATGAATATGACACAGCGACAATAATTAGTTAAAGATTTAAAATTATGTCAAAACTGCTTAAGGCCGGGTCACACTGTTACCGATTGTAAATCTAAGTCAACATGTTTCATTTGTAATGCAAAGCATAATACTTTGTTACATGAAGAGCATAAGAGTTTACTGTCTCATACTAGTGAACTGGATTCATCCCAGCATCCCGATATGAACACTACTCTAACTGGTGCTACCCAGTCAAACATTTCAAATCAACCTATTAGCACAAAAATTCTTGGTGCAGCAGTAGTTCGTTTGAAGCGATCGGATGGTTCGTGGCAGTATGTCCGTACAATTATTGACAGTGGCTCGATGGATTCATTTGTTACAAGTAGCTGTGCGCGACAATTAGGTTTACATATCAAGAAATGTAAATTAAATGTAAGTGGCATCTGTCAAAATTATGTGTGTAGCATTAAAGGTCACACCTTCGGTTCAATAATACCTCGATTGAGTGACACTCCTCAGTTTGATATTCAATTAGTGGTTCTACCTAAAATCACATCCCTGATTCCTTCGGTGTCGTTGCCGACAATCGTCAAAGATAAGTTTACACATCTGGATCTCGCCGACCAGGACTTTGATAAATCCGGTCCGATCGATCTGTTGTTAGGAGTAGACTGTTTTGACCAGATATATACTGGCTCACGTTTCAGCCCAGGCCCGGGCTTTCCATGCGCACTCTCTAGTGTATTCGGCTGGGTGATAAGTGGTCAGTTTCTTCAAAACGTGGTAGCTAAAACTCCGGCTACACCTGTTACGCTCCTCGTCGCGTCTTCTAGTGCGCTCGACGAGATCGTTCAACGGTTTTGGGAATCCGAGGAGCCGCCGAAATGTAAAATTTCCGGCCCCGAGGATGAAATATGCGAACAAAAATATAAAGAAGGCACGTATCGCACCTCCGATGGGCGTTATGTTGTACCAATTATGCTTAAAGATGATGCTCCAGCCTTAGGAGAATCATATAAACAAGCGTTTAATCGTTTTCTAAATTTGGAAAAAAGACTTGCTAGTCAAAATGAGTTAAAAACTGAATACAAAGAATTTATGCAACAGTACGAGGATCTCGGACATAGGTAGGTAGTCTCCAGTGCAGTCCTCGTCTACTGACTGTTATATAATTCCCCACCATTGTGTAATCCGACCTGAGAGTACCACGACACGATTACGAGTGGTCTTCGATGCTAGTAGTCGGACTTCGAGTGACCTGTCACTAAATAATATTGTTCATGTGGGTCCAAAACTTCAAGTAGACATCGTTGATCTAATCACAAAATTCAGAATTCACAAAGTTGTTTTTACTGCGGATATTCATCGCATGTATAGACAAATATTGATAAGACCGCAAGAAAGATGTTATCAACACGTTCTTTGGCGTAATGACCCAACTGAGGTTTTAAAGGAATACGAACTCAATACCGTTACGTACGGAGTTAGTAGTTCTCCTTACTTAGCCATTCGAACACTTCATCAACTTGCTGAAGACCATGGTGCTGAGTATTCTAGTCGTGCAGCACAGGTTATCCGAGAGGAGACATTTATGGACGATATCACCTCTGGCGGATCTTCTCTCGAAGAAACTATTGCATTAAAAACGATATTATATCGTTACTATCAAAGGCTCAGTTTGAACTACGGAAATGGACCTCTAATGATCCTCGTCTTCTGACAGATATCCCTCAAGAATTCTGTCAAACTTCCAAATCTTTTGATGAATCGGGAAGTGAGTTTGTCAAAATATTGGGCGTTCGTTGGAATCCTGTTAACGATACCTTTTCTTATACGTTTGCTGACTCGTTCGAATGGAAATTCACAAAACGGTCCATACTCTCATTGGTAGCTCGCATTTTTGACCCTCTTGGATGGATTTGTCCTGTCGTTTTTGCCGCTAAATCTTTGCTAAAAGATCTATGGCGTTTAAATTTATCATGGGATGAAACTATTCCCCAAAATTTAGTCAAACAATGGCATTTAATAGCTGCAAATTTGTCCGATTTACAAAATATTACTCTCCCGCGTTTAATCATACCTTCGAATCCTATTCAAGTACATTTAGTTGGCGTTTGTGATGGATCTTTGAAAGGTTATGGTTGTTGTGTTTATATCTGTGTAGTTACCAATGAACCCGGTAATGTAACCACGACCAGTTTGTTAATAGGGAAATCTAGAGTTGCCCCCTTAAAACCAACAACGGTGAATCGACTTGAGCTAAGCGCAGCTGTGCTTCTAGCAAAAGTTCTATTACACATGTATAATTTACTTAAAGATAAAATTTCCATCGATTCCATTCGAGCTTATTCAGACAGCAGCACTACCTTGTCTTGGCTTAACACTGACCCTCATTTACTAAAAATGTATGTAGCCAATCGTGCGGTTCAGACAACTGATTTAATTAGTCGAGATCGCTGGTACTATGTATCAACAAATGATAACCCCGCCGACTGTGGTAGCCGCGGAGTATCATGTCCAGAGATTCTGGATCACCCGCTTTGGTGGACAGGGCCTTCTTGGCTGAAAGAATCACCTGAGCAATGGCCTAAAAGGCAGGTATTACTTCCGAAGGAGAACTTGCCTGAACTTAAATCAATAGATGTTGTAATGATGAAATAAGTATGTGGGATGCAGTACCTTTTAGGATCCTTTAGTAAAACTTCAAAATAAAATAAATTACTTAAGAAAAATCATTCACTCAATATATTTCCATTAAACTCGCTCTAAAACAAACTGTTGTATAAAAAAACATCTTATAATTTAATTTGTACTAAGTTACAACATTTTCAAACTACACTTGATGCTGCCAAAACCATTCTGCACTGAAACAATGAAACATTTTTTTACCTGTCTCCCTAATCTTCCAAACTTAAAATATTTTTGCTTATAAAAGTTAGCTGCCAGAGACAATAATCAAATTCAACCTCAACATCCCCTCTGAATTTTATTATTATCTCAAGCTAACATTTTAAAATCATCCCAAGACATAACTTTAAACAACATTAATTTCAATACACTCAATACATAACCTATAATCCCCTCAATACACAAAGACAACTCATATAAAACTTCAATACAATTTCAACTCACTATCTATAGCTTCTCACTATCTATAGCTTCAACAAACTCCCTATCTATAACTTGGACAGTCTCCCTGTCTATAAACTTCAAACTCCCTATCTTTAACTTCAACAACTCCCTATCTAACTTCAAACTCCCTATCTAACTTCAAACTCCCTATCTAACTTCAAACTCCCTATCTAACTTCAAACTCTCTATCTATAACTTCGACAACTCCGACAGTCTTCCTGCCTATAAACTCCCTATCGATAACTTCAATTCTATCACAAAACACACCCTATCTATAACTTCAACTATTACAAAACACAATATCTAAACTTCAGCTCTATTAGAAAACATACCCCATCTAAAACTTCCACTCTATTATAAAGACACACCCTACCTAAAACTTCAAAAACCCTATTACAAAAGCACACCCTCTAACCTCAACTTTACTACAAAAACACATCATATCTAAAATAAACTCCCTGTCTAAAATGCAGCCTTTACATAACCTTCAATTTCATAAATATCACTAACCTTTACACTTTTGTTACATGTCACAACCCTTGAATACATAACTTTCAATTTTGCAGGATCCCAACTCATCTCTATTATTTGTAAAAACCTACCAACAAACCCCTAATACATCTGGTCTAATTTTATTTATCAAATATAATAAAGACCCTACTAATTGCCTATAACTAAGCACATCACATCAATAATATTCTTCCCCTCTTGATCTTCTTCAAAAGTAGAAAACTCCTCCACATCACATCAATTTCCTATTATGCACATCAACACTAATATTCTTCCCCTCTTGATGTGCAACAATTCAAATATTCGGAAATGCTTTTCCTTTCAAGTTGCCGTATCCAAAATTCTGCATTGATTGTTCAATGTATAACTTCTCATAAATTTTCAAATAATTTTCTCTATAACCTCTATATCAATTCTAATAATTATTTAAATCTTCTAATTCCAAATTCTTTTTCCAGTCCTTCAGATATCTTATTTTTTTTCTTTTCCACTATTTCCAATTAGAATTCCATCATCAATATAATAAATATTGCCAAATAAATTTCTTTTCCTTTAATATACATATTTTATTTTCACCAAAATTGTATTCCATCAGTATTTCCATAAAATTTTTCATTTAGCTCTTCATATAATTTTCAAAGAAGACTTCATTTTCTTACCATTTTGTTCTTCTAGAAAAATCGTTCCTCTTTTGTTTCTTTGTCAAGATTTTCATTTTCTCAACTTCCCCTCTCAAACTCATAATCAATATCTTCTTCAAATAGTCACATTTTCAATTTCTAGCTTACTGCTGCACCCATTCTGGGCCCATAACCTGTTGTAATGATGAAATAAGTATGTGGGATGCAGTACCTTTTAGGATCCTTTAGTAAAACTTCAAAATAAAATAAATTACTTAAGAAAAATCATTCACTCAATATATTTCCATTAAACTCGCTCTAAAACAAACTGTTGTATAAAAAACATCTTATAATTTAATTTGTACTAAGTTACAACATTTTCAAACTACACTTGATGCTGCCAAAACCATTCTGCACTGAAACAATGAAACATTTTTTTACCTGTCTCCCTAATCTTCCAAACTTAAAAATCTTTTTGCTTATAAAAGTTAGCTGCCAGAGACAATAATCAAATTCAACCTCAACAATAGAAAGTAGAAGTCTTCTTGTTACGGATGATGAGAATCCACTTTTGAACTTAATTTCTAAACATTCTTCATTTACAAAAATTCAAAGAATGGTAGCATGGTGTAATCGTTTTGTTTCTAACTCTAAAATGGCCAGGCAAGACCGAAATCTCTCTCCTCTTAGTAGTGCTGAGCTTGAAAAAGCAATGAAAGTGCTGGTTAAATTCAGTCAAGATAATTACATGACTTCGGAAGTTGACCGGGTGCGTAAAAATGAACCTTGTGTAAAATCTATTCAAAAGCTGTCACCTTTCCTAGACGATGATGGTATTTTGCGAGTAGGTGGACGCATCGATGAGGCTCAACTGTCGCCATCTGCGTTACACCCTTCCTTGTTACTTAAACAATGTCCTATCTCTCGAAAGATAGTCGAATATTTCCATATAAAATATTTGCATTGTGGCCCTCGCTCTTTACAATCTTTTATTCAAAGAAAATTTTGGATAACCGGATTAAGGCTCCTGATACGGACCGTGTTATCCAAATGTGTCAAATGTTTTAAAGTGAATCCAGTTGCTTGTCAACCAATGATGGGCAAGCTACCTGCAGCAGGTTCAGACCAGGTAGTTAGAGTCGTTACTCTCCAAACTGCTAACGGGAAGACGTTTCGTAGGCCGGTGGTAAAGGTTTGTCCCTTACCAATTAATTAGTTTATTTTCCTTTTATATACCTAACTAGAGTATAAGTACACACTGTCTTTAGGTTATTTAAAATAAGTCTCCATATTAGCTACACTTATTAACTAGATTTTTATGCATTTTTTCGGCAGTAGCTCATAGTCCAGCTATTGCTGATTTCACTATTAATTTTTCGCATTCTTCTTGAAACCCTTGTGGATTTCAGGTGGGGGGAAATGTGTAAGCATTAACTATCCTAATAATTTATCCATGCATTTCCATTTTCCATCCTTGTTGCGTCAACGACGATTTAAATAAGCGCGGGCTTCTCTTAACTCGTGCTGGTGGCGCCTCTCTCAAGAGTGCCAAGAAAAAAAAAGAAGTATGGCGGCCTCAGCGCATACAACGCCGCGTCTATTCTAAATAATTTCGAATATCTGACTTTCTAAGGGCTTCACTGGCCAAATAAACCCTCAGTTTCCATATTGGTGGTGTGTCTGTGCTTGACGAGGGTAGGCAGTGAACAAGCAGCATCAAGTCCACATAAAGAAGATAGCTGACCGGCCGGCGTGTGCCCCGTCGTTGGTGATTCCTCTTTCCTGTCCTGTTGGATCCAGGTTAGTGCTTTGCATGTTTGTTTTCCCTGCTTTGAGACCCTGGGGTTGATAGGAGAATGCAGTGACCCTTCCAGAAAGCATCAACAGATGTCGTATGTTAACTACCTAGTTTTTAGTTCGTCAATTTAACTTTCGTTAATATTATGCGCCACAAATACACTTTAACACCAAAATAGTACAAATAATAAAAAGTAAAAAAACTATAACCTCAACTACGATAAAAAACAACGCTGAAAAATTATAATACAAGATTTTCAGAATACTGAACTGAACAAAGTTGCTAATATAGTTGCAAGTAAATGGACACAGTAGACTCTACCAAGATGCCTTCGTTGTAAATTGACAATAATGTCTTACAATACTGTTCTGAAGTATGCAATATTCATTATGTAGAGATAAATTTTCATGTTTGGAAAGGCGTAGTCACACGCTACATATACCTACCTACCGTAGCACCTTGATAACGTGTGACTGCGGTTTTGCAAACATGAAAATTTATCTCTACATAATGAATATTGCATACTTCAGAATAGTAATGTAAGACATTATTGTCAATTTACAACGAAGGCATCTTGGTAGAGTCTACTGTGTCCATTTACTTGCAACTATATTAGCAACTTTGTTCAGTTCAGTATTCTGAAAATCTTGTTTTATAATTTTTCAGCGTTGTTTTTTGTCGTAGTTGGGTTTTATTAATTAAGTTTCGGAAAAAATCAAATGATCACGGTGTAAAATTTTAGAAAAAAAAAAATTCTCTAAAAGCGCTGATGGATGGGACAGCGGAATACGTTTGTATAGAGAAAGCACCACTAGAGTTCCCTCTTAATGATGCTGTAATACATTTGGCCAGGATGAAATGTTTATGAATAACGACGACAAAACTCCTTTCTACAGCCACAAAATATCATTACAAGCAAAGTCATGAGACAATCAACATAACTCAAGCGTTATAAATATAACATACTCGTAAAGTAGGAACAAGCATGGAGGTTAATTCTGAAATATATTGTCGGTGCTCCGACACGTAAAGGCGACACGTAAATGTATATTATCCCTTTTAGGGAAACTAATCTCAGAGCGTTAGTTGTAGGTACGTTTAAAGGAAGTGTAATATTGTTACCCTTTGGCAACAGCCTTCGGGGAAATAGTTTTATCCCTTACTGTCTTGATTTGACCATTTCTAAAATGTAATTTTATAGGGATGAAATGAATTTCATCCCTAAAAAATTTTGGATACTTCAGTATCTAAAATTTTTGGATAAAAATTTGTTAATGCTGTACTATTAAATAAATAATAAATAAATATATACGGACAAATCACACAGATTGACCTGGCCCCAAAGTAAGTTCGAGACTTGTGTTATGGGATACTAACTCAACGATACTATATTTATAATTTATAATAGATACATATATAGATAAACATCCAAGACCCTGGCCAATCAAGAAAAGATCGTTTTCCATTATGACCTGGCCGGGGATCGAACCCGGGGCCTCCACGTCGCAGGCAGGCGTGTTGACCGCTGCGCCACGGAGGTCGACGTCTCTACTCGACTATTAAGTACTAGATTCCATTATGATGGATTCATTAGAATGGGGACTAGCTATGGTATACGATAGTATGTGCCAGTATCATTTTCCGGCATGATGTCTGGTAAAGGCGTACGGAGGACGGGTCTGAGCAGTTGTGTTGTGACGGGTACGATGCGCCAAATGTTGTTGTGCCAGGAGTTTGGTCGTGGAGGGTCTCCAAATAAATCTCCCTCTGGCGCAGCATCGTTGGTCGTGTTGTTGGGTTTAACATTGCATCACCTCGTTCAACTGCTGCCTTCCTTCCTATTCACTATGTTTTTTAAGTGAATAGAATTAATAAATTAGCGCGCTTTAGTATCAACGATTGCATCACTGTTTACCATCAAGCGGGATTGCGGTCAAGCACTAGTATAAAATTATTAAAAAAAAAATGAGTTCAGCTTCATGGTTGTTGTTAGTCAGATGCGAATCACGTTTTCACCCGCGTAAATTTTGATTACGAGAGAATATCGAGATTCAGAGTATCCTACGTGTTATTATCATTTTATTTTCAAAATTTTACGTATATGTATATATGTTATGTTTCTCTGATTGTCCGTGACATCACACTTGGCCCTATCAGACCCTTTCAGCTTTTCAGAGCCTTTTGGCCTTGTAAAAGACTTTATGATTATTATTACTTTTTCTTTACGCTTGAAAGGCAATCATATCTAAGCGACAAAAATTTGTAAATTGAGTTATATACACCATTCGAACCGCCAGATTTTTCTGCGTCGTTTGGTGTATATCACTCAATTTACAAATTTTTGTCGCTTAGATATGATTGCCTTTCAAGCGTCGATATGTATAACTTGCTTTTATACTTAATTTTGTCTACTTAGTTTCGTTTTATGATTTTCCTGTATGAGTCAAACTAAATATTTTTTCTTTGTTTGTTTTTCTTTCTGGTTATCAAATATAGAATTATAATTTAAAATAGGAAGATTGCTTAACTGACCTCCACTATCTAGTTCCATAAGCACACTTCCACTACTGCCACTCCTTGGTAAAACCGGTTATCAGACTTCTGACTTCTAGTAATGACTGTCGATACTACTGAAAGACCTACGAAACCCAGCCGGTACCTGTTTAACGGGCTTTACGAGGCACGGTATAAATATAAAACCCTTTTCTTTATACGAGACCTGAATATAGTTTGATCAGAATAAGCAACTGAGTCGATTTCAATCATTTTTAAACCATGTTATATTTTTTCCCCAAATACATTTACAAATTGTTGCAATGTGGTTACCGAGCGCACAACACAGCTGGCGGTAGCTCGCAGTGAGACAGCCCCCCCCCCCCCCTGCGTCGCACCGCTGCAGGCGCGGGTGGGCGAACGGTGTGGTGACCATATTTTAGTTGAGACCACCAGATAAGATAACAGGCTCATAACTTTGTGGTTTTTCATGATATCTTTTTGAAATTTAGTACATAAATTCTTTACATAAAAATACTGGACACGTATTTCGGGTTACGCATTGACAAAAAATAACGTGGTGAGTATAAACAAATTGTCATATATCCAAGTGACGGCGGTAATAGCAGCTCAACCTTGTATCGACCCGTTCAGAAAAAAGCTACGCTCCTCCTGCCCTAAAATGGTTTTTCCCGTCAAGGCATTACCTATCCTACGTCTGAAATCACCAACCTGTCTTGAGCCGTGATCAATTACCTGTATGAGAATAGTCAAACATGAAAACTTCTTTATGCTGGTAACTATGTTCCACGATGCCTTTTGGTAGTTAGTTGTTATACTTTCGAGCTCCTGGCTTCAATAACCCTTTTTTTTTTTTGTTGGAATGGGAAATCATCAAATACCTTCTTCCGCTCTGGGCGGAGCGGAAGGGCGTGTCAGACTTTTACTGACTAAAACCCACCCGTGTTTCTTCACTTGCCTGTGGGGCGGCCAAGGCCACGGTTTCTTGTTTAACCAACCCGCAAACCTGACACAGGAGGCATCGGTCTTCGTGGACCCCGTCACGATGTGCTGACATCTCTTTGAGGCGCGCGTGAAACACGACACGCCGGCGACTCGGGCCTGGTCCTTACCGGGTGGCAAGATGCCCACTGCTCACCGCCCGCAGGCCCGCGCCTACGGTGGCTGGGAGTTTGGTGTCATCTCCCGACCAGGGAGTCTCCTGCGGCGGCTAGTGGCGTGAGGGCACTGTGATTCCCGTTGCCTACGCCTCCTCCTTTACCAACATTACTGCTTCGCAGAAGGAGGTGACAGCCTGCCATGCACTCTCGCTCCGGACCATGGCCTGGACCAGGGTCGGATGCGAGAGATCGCCGCCGACCGCCACTACGAGGACACGGCGGTGCTCTACCCAAGCCGGGCAGACCTCCACCGTATGCTCCACCATGTCCTCAGGGCGATCCACACAATGGTAACACCCTGGCGTTTCCTCCCGCCTTATACGGAACAGGATCCTCCCGAAACAATCGTGTCCGGTGAGGACCTGCTTCAGGCGGAAGGTGAGGGCGCCGTGGCGCCTCTCTAGCCACTCCTCAAAGAGGGGACTTACCACCGCTATTGTGGCTTCGTGGATTGATTTCTAAATCTACGTCAGCCGGTCAAAAATTTAATCATCATCATCTCAGCTTTAATTCCAGTCGCATCTGAAGCTTTACAGCTTTGGAGTCTGGGGTCCGCTTTACACTGGTAAAAATCAGCAGTTAGACTGCTAACTGCTGATTTTGGCTAAATTTGGATATTTACCGTGAAGCGACTGCCGTCTGACCAATAGTTGAACTTTTAAGGGCTCCAATAACTCGTAACAACCCATTAGATGTTCGTATGGCAACCGGGACCAACGTCTCAACATGCTTTCTGAGGCACGACCAGACCAGTGCAAATATTTATATTTATGCATACAAATATTTGCACTGCGTGGGGATCGAACGCGCGCCAATTACGCAGCAGCCGCGTTCGCTACCGCTACGCCACAAAGGCTGGCTGGTCAAAAATAGAATCGCAACTCTAAATATGACTTGGTTTCTCACCTTTGCCTATTATCTTTCCTGGCACAATGCGCAAATTTCCTGGCCTTAATCCAATTTCTCTTACATGGCAATGTATGACAGGACGCGAAATTAAACGCTCCCTTATCTACTTTGAGCTCTTAATTAATAATTATTCTGTAACAAATTGTTATATAATGTACTGGTTATTTATCCCAGGGGCAAGCAGAGTTCCACGTATGAACGTACGAGTGAGAAGAGAGTAATTAGGTTCATTTAAATACTGCTATAGTTTTTTTGTAACATTCTCATGAGCGTTGTTAGCTACGGTTTTGTGGACATTTACTTTACAAATAATTGTAATTATGCAGTTTGTTAGTTGAGTAAATCTTTTACATTTTGGAGCACTTTTTACAATAATATGTTCAAAACAAATATGTATTAATTACAGGCAAATACGGAGTAAAAAATCTCAAATTATATTTTACAAAATTATTAATGATTTTGCATTTAATGTTATCGTCATTATCTCAGCGTTAATCCCAGTCGCACCCGAAGCTTTTTCAGCTTTGAAGTCTGGGATCCGCTTTACCAGTCTAACTGCTGATTTTGGCTAAACTTTGATATTTTCCGTAAAGTGACTGCCGTCTGACCTCTACAACCCGAAGGCGATATCGAAGCATTGCAGTTAGACCAATTGTTGGACTTTTGAGGGCTTCAGCAACCCGTAACGACTGCCATTAGATGTCCGTTTGGCAACCGGGACCAACGGCTTAACGTGCTTTTCGAGGCACGACCAGACCAGTGCATATATTCATATTCATGCATACAAATATTTGTACTGCGCGGGGATCGAACTCGCGCTTACTTGCGCAGCGGCCGCGTTCGCTACCGCTACGCCACGGAGGCTGTCAAAGTGTGTTCTGCATTTAACGTATATATCTTTATCTTTATATATATAATTCTGCTCATCATCATCATCATCATCATCTCAGCGTTTATCCCGGTTGCATCCGCGGCTTTCGCGTTGGAGCCCGGGGTCCGCTTTCCTGCACATTCTCCTCCATTTCGCACGATCTTTAGCTTCCTGTGGTATGAGCTTGTTGGCACGCATGTCATCTCTTACAACGTCAAGCCAGCACTTCTTTGGTCTACCCCGCTTGTTCCGGCCCGGCGGAGGCGCCATGGCAAGACATTTGTTACCCACGTAACCTGCCGGTTTGCGTAAGACGTGGCCGTACCAGCGTAGGCGACCCTCCTGCAGTTTGTCTGCAATGTCACGGACACGAAGGCTGCCCCGGATGCGGGAATTCCTGATGCGGTCTTTCCGCGTAACTCCACACATCCACCGCAGCATATTCATCTCCGTGACACGCAGCTCCTGCTTGTGTCGCTCAAGCACAGGCCACGCCTCACTGCCATACAGGAGAACAGGTCTAATGATGGTTTTATAGACCTGCCCCTTAAGCTTAACCGGCATTTTGGGGTCACAAATGACACCTGTCACCTCACGCCATTTCGCCCAAGCTGCGGAAATACGTGCCCTGACGTCGCAATCAATGTCGCCGGACGCGTGAAGCACAGACCCCAAGTATTTAAACTGGTCCGTGCACTCGACCATGTCTCCGCCTATGCGCACAGACATGGGGTCTGTCGTGTTGCTGGCCAAGTATACGGTCTTCGCCACGTTGAGTTTCAGACCTCCGTTCTCAAGCGAGTCCTTCCACGCATTCACACGCCGCACCAACCGTTCCCTGTCCGCGTCCGCCAGCGCGATATCGTCAGCATACATGAGTAGCCAGGGAGGCTGCTCATGTGAGTCCTTGATGCTGTCCGACAAGACGTCTAATATAACGCTGAACAAAAACGGACTAAGGACGGATCCCTGGTGGACTCCGACGGTGATGGGGAAGGGTTTAGTGTCGCCAACAGCGGTCCTAACAACGGAATCGGAATTGAGGTACATGTCTCGAATTATGTCAACATAGGCTTCAGGTACCCCTTTAGACCTCAGTGCCCACCAGATCACCCCGCGAGGGACACAGTCGAAGGCCTTCTGCATATCTAGAAAGAGCATATGCAGAGGCGTGTTCCTCGATCTGTATCTCTCCATGGTGATCCTTAGTGCGAAGATAGGGTCCATGGTTCCGTACCCTGGCCGAAACCCATATTGACACCCCGAGACAGCACACTCCTGCCGGATTCGGGAGTCTATGATCCTCTCAAAGATCTTCATGGTGTGGGACATGACCTTGATACCGCGATAGTTGCCACACTCCTGAACCGAGCCCTTGCCTTTAAAGACTGGAGTAATGATACTCAGCCTCCATTGGTTCGGGATTTTGCCGGTCAGGAGCACGCGATTTAAAAAGTTAGTTAACATGCCCACACCGCGAGGACCCATCGCCTTCCAGGCCTCAATGGGGACTCCATCAGCTCCGACAGCTTTCCGATTCCCCATACGACGAAGAGCCGTTTGGACTTCCTCAGGCGTTATCAGAGGCACTAGTCCAAGGTTCGGAGGGAGTTCTGGTGTCTGCACCACTTGGTGCTGCTTGTTCAGCAGCTCGTGAAAGTACGAGCGCCATCTCTCCTTCACCGCGAGGTCCTCGCATAGCAGGTTGCCATTAGGGTCTTTTACACAACGGCACTTGGATATATCCTGTGCCGCTTTGACCCTGGAACGTGCCAACTTGTAAATGAGCTTTTGCCCCTCAGACGATTCCAACTTCTCGTAGAGAGGTTGCAAGTGGTCTCGTCTGGCTCTGGCTACAGCTCTTTTGGTGGCACGTTTGGCAACCTTGTATGCGTCGCGATCTTCAGGAGATCTGGTCGCTTGCCACGTTTTGAAGAGCGCTTTCTTCACCTTAGTCTCCCTCTGGACTGTGTCGTCCCACCACCAGGTTTCCTTGTCACGTTTGCGGCCGCCCTTAGAGACGCCGAGTACCACACGCGCCGCCCCCGTAATAGCTGCCTGGATCCTGTCCCAGTGGTCTTGCACAGGTTCTCCGTCGGTACCGTCGCACTATATATATATAAATAATTCTGCTGTACGTGTGTATGTCATTGAACTCCTCCTAAACGGCTTGACCGATTTTAATGAATTTTTCTGTATGTGTTTGAGTGGCGCCCTGGATGGTTTAGATTCACAAATCAGCCCGGCAGATGGCGCTGATTACTTGAAAACTGAACTCAGTCAAAATATAAGTTAGCGGTTCATTTGTTAAAAATGGTACAAACACACTGCTGCACTACTCAGCATATTAAAAAAAATCTTACCGGTTGAATGTTGATGCATTCATTTAAAGCAAGGAATATAAATACTCTCTGCCGGTTTAATTTTTTTAATAAAAGCCCCAAACCAAACTTCAACTTCAAAATTTCTAATATTGTATTGCTGTGCCATGTACAACTTCACTACATACTATAAAACAAAGTTACTTTCTCTTTCCCTATGTCCTTTTGTATGATTAAATCTTTAAAACTACGAAACAGATTTTGATGAGGTTTCTTTTAATAGATAGGGTAATTAAAAAGAAATATTTATATGTATAATAACATCCATTAAATTGTGTCCATATCCAATCCATAAAATCGCAGTACAGCGGACAGAGCTCCGGCGGGATCTCATGGCGACATGGAAAGTGTGATTGTCGCAATCCAGCACAGAGCACGCCACAATAGCGGCGGTAAGTCCTCTCTTTGAGGAGTAGCTAGAGAGGCGCCACGGCGTCTTCACCTTCCGACTGACTTAGGTCCTCACCGGACACGGCTGTTTCGGGAGGTTCTTGTTCCGTATAAGGCGGGAGGAAACGCCAGGGTGACCACTGTGTGCATCGCCCTGAGGACACGGTGGAGCATATGGTGGAGGTCTGCCCGGCTTGGGTAGAGCACAGCCGTATCCTCGTGGCGGCGACCGGCGGCGATCTCTCGCGTCCGACCCTGGTCCGGGCCATAGTCCGGAGCAAGAGTGCATGATGGCAAGCTTTCACCTCCTTCTGTGAAGCAGTGGTGCTGGCAAAGGAGGAGGCGTAGCGCGTGAGGGAGCGGAAATCCCACTACTCTCACGCCTCAAACCGCCGCAGGAAGCGCCCTGGTCGGGTGGCAACATCGGACTCCCGACCACCGTAGGCGCGGGCTTGCGGGCGGCGAGCGATAGGCAGCTCGCCTCCTGGTAAGAACCAGGCCCGAGTTGACGGCGCGTTGTGTTTCACACGCGCCTCAAAGAGATGTCAGCACACCTTGACGGGGTCCACGAGGACTGGTCCGCAGGGTTGCGGGTTGGTTAAAAAAGAAACCATGGCACTGGCCGTTGCACAGGCAAGTGAAGGAACATGGGTGGGTTTTAGTCTAGGTAAAAGTCTGACACGCCCTTCCGCTCCGCCCAGAGTGTGAGAGGTCACTTGATGATTTCCCATCCAAAACAAAAAAAAAGAACTGAAGAAGAGCAAGAAATTGCACTTGAAGAGGGCAGCCTTAGTATGGCTCGACTTCGTGCTTCTCACTCACCAGAGCAAAGGGAGGCAGCCCATGAAACGGCTCAGTTGGCAATGCGAAATCGTCGAGCAAACCTCAGAGATCAAGCGCTAGATAATAATTTACGAAGCACAAGAAGAAATTCATCAAATACTGATTTGAATCGGGCAGCGTCTCTATACGCATATAATATAGCGCAATGACGTTCGCATTGGGCCAGTGGATGTTGTTTTTGAGTATTGTAGCACATTAAAAATTTCCGGAGAACCGCCAGGATTGTGCTCCCAAATAAAGAATCGTTGAATAATAATATTTATTTATTTAAAATTATCCTACTTTAAATAGTAGTCATGTGATATTGCCTTTAAGGCGGAACGAAGTTCGCCGGGTCAGCTAGTGTAGTACTATAGAATCATATTTATAGTTTATAACTATGTTACCAACTCTATCTATCTAACGTGTGCTACCGAGCTTAGAATAGTACCAAACTATATCCTCCTGTAGGTATCGTAAGAGGCGATTAAGGGAACTCTCACCAGGGAAGCGGGCAGCAGCGCTGCTCCTGTGGAATAACAAATTACTCCAATCCCCTACCCGCCTGCCATGCGTGGGAATTATGGCAATATCCCCTAATGGAATGAAATCCTTGGGGGAGGCCTTTGTTTAATATTGGGCCTCTATAGGCTAAGAAGAAATAACTAAGTGACTTTAATTCGAGCTATACGTGCTGTATTGCCTAATTCCACACATTATACATACATATTACGTCGGAGATGGTATGCCAATATCGCGTTATCATTAGGCATAATATTAATTACTGTGGGCGGAATGTGGACAGTGTTAGTTATAGCACAATAGAAGCACGGTTTGCAGTTTAAATAAGAATCTAATTTGCCGTCAAGCTGGTCACAGTGACGAATCACACACTGTATGGACACATTTCAACGGTGATATGGTCACAGAATCGCACTGGTCATTGCATAGATATGAGAAACTAGTATAAATCTCAATGTATCATGCCCACAATCAGCTAAAAGCACTCATCTCGCTTATTTGAATAAAGTAGATGCATTTAATATCAGTTCCGTACCGAAAACCAGCCTTTTTACTTGATTATAAGCAATTTATTATCCTAATCTACATGCGTCATCACCTTAGATTTTTAAATTCTATAAATCAACATAAAGAGGTCTTATTGTTCCATAACAATGGTGGTTTTAAACACTGGGCTGATAATAGAGACACCCTACTTTAGATAAGTGAAATAAATGCCTTAATGAATAATATTTAATAATAAGATTTTTTCCGTTGCAGATTTAAAAAATGGGACACACATTAATTTAACTAAGTAAGTAATACAAGATAAATCAAGTTATGGTTTCAATGATAAGTTAGAAACTGCGGAACTAGTGCAATAAATCGTGCCACACAATAACTTTTGCAAAAAGTACTTACATTTAAAATTGTTTTCACTTAAGTTTCACATCTCAAAGTTATTATATCTTGTAGCAAACGTTTGTATTGATTAATGTTTATTACTCTTTCACTCTCATTATTTTTAACTATTGAACGGGTTTGGATAAAATTTAGCACACAGATCATTCATCATCATCATCATCAGCCTCTACTCGTCCACTGCTGGACATAGGTCTCTTCCATGACACACCAACAAGCTCGATCCTGAGCAGTTCTCCGCCAGCCACTACCAGCCACCTTTTTGATGTCGTCGCCCCATCTCGCCCAAGGGCGTCCTACGCTTTTCGGCCCTGCGGCATATGTGACCAGCCCATTGTCACTTCAGCTTGCTTATTCTCAGCTATGTCGGTGACTTTAGTCCTCTGACGGATCACCTCATTTCTGATGCGGTCCTTCAGATCGTTTATAAGTAGGATTAATACATAGGGCAGTTTTTGTCCTACGGGAACGAAGCATATTCGGGTGAAACAGCGGAACGCAGCCATTTTTAGCCGACTTTAAAAAAAGGAGGTTTTCAATTCGACCCTATGTATATAAGCCAAATTTCAAATGTATGTATGTATGTTTTTATATTTGTGCGCGCATATTTCCGGAACTACATGTCCGATTTAAGTACACACATCAAAAGTGTCTAGGGATCAAGCATTTTTATGCGGATTTCTTGAGATTGAGATGTGGCTTTGTAATAAATTTATGATTTTATAAATTTATATGGATCCTTTTTGGTGCATTTCATAATTTGAATCAGGAACTGTGAATCAAATTCGAGTAAAAGATGAAAATCAGCTGTCAATATTTTCCTATAAAAACATACAACGCATTGAAGACATTATTAGTGCTACTGTTTCCCTACTACTGATTAAAACCAACGTTATTATGGAGCGGCGACGTCATTTAAGCAGGGAAGAAATGCTCAGAGCCGTGGGAATGATAGAAGCTGGTTCCCGGCAACGTACTGTGGCTTTAGCTCTGAATACAAGTCAGAGTGTTATCAGTCGACTTTGGACACGTTACCGAAGCACTGGTACCGTGGCTGAGCGCCATGGAGGACGGTATCGCTGCACCACACGGAGACAAGACCGATACATTCAAATCTTAACTCGAAGAGCTCCAACAATAACCGCCATGATGTTAGCCGTGAGGCTTCATCACTCTTCAGGGAACTTAATTAGCGACCAAACAGTCAGAAACCGCTTGCATGAAGTGAACCTTCATTCCCGAAGACCGCTACGGGTACCACCTATAGCAATGCACAATCGTAGGATTCGATATCAATGGGCTCTTGAACACAGAAATTGGGCAGAAGAACAATGGCGTTTCGTGTGCTTTTCTGATGAGTCTCGTTTTGGTATGAGACCGGATACAAGACGTATACGACACTGGAGAACCCCTGGACGCCAACAGCGATTAAAATCCTGCCAGGAAGTCCATCCTTATAGTGGTGGAACCATCATGGTATGGGCGGGTATTTGGATCGGCGGAAGAACTGAGTTGATTTGGATCAGAGGCAACCTCAACGCTCAAATTTATGCTGAAACGATTGTATCAGACGTCATCGTTCCTCTACAAGTGCAAATCGGTCCCTTATTTCAGTTAATGCATGATAATGCACGACCGCACACCGCAAGAGTTGTAAGACAGACTCTCGCCGCAGCTAACATCAATGTCCTGCCCTGGCCTGCTCAGTCGCCAGACTTGAACCCGATTGAGCATGCATGGGATATGCTACAGAGAAGAGCTCTGCCGAATATGGAGGGTATCCAGTCGCAAGAAGACCTTTTTTTGTTGTTGCAACGAACATGGGCGGCCATTCCACAGCGTGATTTGGATGAACTCATTTTGAGTATGCCAAACCGATGTTCTTGTGTTGTTAGTGTTCGCGGTAGAAACACGGATTATTAATTGTTTAAGTTACCCAATAAAATTTTAGAGAAAACTGTTATTTCAGTCTTTTTTTCGAACTTTTGTGTTAGTGGTTCAAATGTCAAATATCCCTTTATTAGGAAAATGGCAAATTTCTTTATTAATGCAAAGGTGACTTGGTTTATCGTTACTGTGACAAACGAAAACACTTTATTTGATGAATCCTTAAAGAAAATTTTAATTAATATCAATCAGGAGAAAAGTTATTGCAAAAATATATGTTGATCCCTAGACACTTTTGATGTGTGTAATTCTTTTTTTGTTGTACTATTTATTGTTTAACTAAGGGAATACTTTAAGTTTCATCAAAATCAGTACAGTAGTTTTTGAGATAGGGATATTTTTTTGTATTGATGAGGACTTATTCTAACATTGGTTATGATTGACTATTCCGTGGTTATGGCTGCCACTATTCTAATGAGGTGAAAAAAAGTAATTTTCAAATTTCTAAGACACTGAAAAGCAGGTGTCTCAAGGCTTCTGTTGTTTAGCTCGCCACCGACTTCTAGAGCCATGACAAAAATTGTAAAATTTGTAAAATTGTATTTACCTTTTAAGTGTTTTTTTGAATTCGGTTTCTATTTTTTTGTAAAAAGTTTTGTAAATATAAAATACTAGCTTTCCGCCCGCGGCTCCGCCCGCGTGGAGTTCGGTTATATCGCGCTTTTTAGATTTCCCTCAGGAACATCATATTTTTCCGGGATAAAAGGTAGCCTATGTTCTTTCTCAGGGTTCAAAGATTGTCTGTGCCAAATTTCATCAAAATCGGTTGAGAGGTTTAAGCGGGAAAGCGTAACAGACAGACAGACAGACAGACAGACAGACAGACAGACAGACAGACAGACAGACAGACAGACAGACAGACAGAGTTACTTTCGCATTTATAATATTAGTAAAGTAAAAAAAACGTCATCTAAATGACTTTTATGTTTTTCATTCAGGATGGGTAACCATCAAATGACCTCTCCCGCTCTGGGCGGAGCGGAAAGGCCTGTCAAACTTTTACTGACTAAAACCCACCCGTGTTCCTTCACTTGTCTGTACGCCAGAGCTCCGGTTTTTCTTTCAAATAACCCGCTGCCTGGTCTAAATCTAAATGTCTCAAATAAAACTTGCATAGTATTAAAAAGATTATATTGAACTAGCTTTCCGCCCGCGGCTTCGCCCGCGTAAATTTCGGTTATATTGCGCTTTTTAGATTTCCCTCGGGAACATCAAATTTTTCCGGGATAAAAGGTAGCCTATGTCCTTTCTCAGGGTCTAAAGATTGTGTGCTTTCCGCCCGCGTCTTCGCCGGCGTGGTGTTCGGTTATATCGCGCTTTTTAGATTTCCCTCGGGAATATCAATTTTTCCGGGATAACAGGTAGCCTATGTTTTTTCTCAGGGTCCAAAGATTGTCTGTGCCAAATTTCATCAAAATCGGTTGAGAGGTTTAGGCGGGAAAGCGTAACAGACAGACAGACAGACAGACAGACAGACAGACAGACAGACAAAGTTACTTTCGCATTTATAATATTAGTATGGATGACATACATTCAATATAATCTATGCACATACACATCATCATCAACATCTCATCGTTAATCCCAGTTGCGTCCGAATCTTTTTCAGCTTTGGATTCTCACTTACACTGCGGATCCCAGGGTCCGCAGTGTAAGTGCCGATTTTGGCTAAACTTCGATATTTTCCTTGAAGCGACTGCCGTCTGACATCCACAACAAGAAGGCAATATCGAAACACTGCAGTTAGACCAATGGTTGGACTTTTTGAGGGCTCCAACAACCCGTAGCGACTGCCACTAGATTTTCGTATGGCAATCGGGACCATTCCGAGGCCGAACCAGAGTAGTCCAAATATTGATATTCATGCATACAAACATTTGCACTGCGCGGGGATCGAACCCGCACCTACTTGCGCAGCGGCCGCGGTTGCTACCGCTACGCCACGGAGGCTGTCAAATCTCTATGCACGCGCACTCAAACGTCTATGCAAATACACACACACAAAACTAACGCACACAAACACAAATTTACGCACTCATACAATTGATCACATTTCAGTTTTCTTTATTTTTTTTTCCTAAACCTAAATGAAGACTCCAAACTACATGCAATGTAAACAAGCATTCCAACCACGTTTATTTTATTTATGAAATACATTTATTTTATTTATGAAATAGATTTATTTTATTTATGTTATATTAAACGAGTATTAAAGGCAAAGTTCCTGAAGTAATTATTACTACCTGTATAACCCGCCCTCACAAAATGAATCAAAATGTTACCTACGCAAAGTTAGAACATAAATTTAACGAGCAGAACAAGATACTACGTCCCACGCCTTACGGTTTGACGTTTATGAGACTTAATAACTTCAATCCAGATAAGAGTCGAATTTCCACAAATATTCAGGCATGTACTGCCTGTCCTTGAGGCCATTTAAAAGTTTAAATTATGTTTTGGCAACATTCATTTCTCGCTATTTCATGCCTCGAATTCAAAAATCATAAGCCCGCCAATATTCTTTTCAAAACATTTGAAATCACCAGATATCGAATGTTTTTGAATTTAGATTGCTACTAAGCAATCTTATGTCAGTGACATATATTGAATGTTTTTAAATTTAGATTGCTACTAAGCAATCTTATGACAGTGACACATTATATTAATATTTAGTAAATTAATGGATCCGATTCCTTTGCTCACAAACTAAACTAAATTTAAGTTCATATATCTTGGTTACAGGACTGAACTAAAATTTATCTTATTTAACATTAATGAAATATAATTAACTAGCTGACCCGGCGAACTTCGTTCCGCCTTAAAGGCAATATCACATGACTACTTTTTAAATTAGGATAATTTTAAATAAATAAATATTATTATTCAATGATTCTTTATTTGGGAGCACAATCCTGGCGGTTCTCCGGAAATTTTTAATGTGCTACAATACTCAAAAACAACATCCATTGGCCCAATGCGAACTTCATTGCGCTATATTATATGCGTATAGAGACGCTGCCCGATTCAAATCAGTATTTGATGAATTTCTTCTTGTGCTTCGTAAATTATTATCTAGCGCTTGATCTCTGAGGTTTGCTCGATGATTTCGCATTGCCAACTGAGCCGTTTCACGGGCTGCCTCCCTTTGCTCTGGTGAGTGAGAAGCACGAAGTCGAGCCATACTAAGCCTGCGCTCTTCAAGTGCAATTTCTTGCTCTTCTTCAGTTCTTTTTTTTTTGTTTTGGATGGGAAATCATCAAGTGACCTCTCCCACTCTGGGCGGAGCGGAAGGGCGTGTCAGACTTTTACCTAGACTAAAACCCACCCATGTTCCTTCACTTGCCTGTGCAACTTTGTTTCTTTTTTAACCAACCCGCAACCCTGCGGACCAGTCCTCGTGGACCCCGTCAAGGTGTGCTGACATCTCTTTGAGGCGCGTATGAAACACAACGCGCCGTAAACTCGGGCCTGGTTCTTACCAGGAGGCGAGCTGCCTATCGCTCGCCGCCCGCAAGCCCGCGCCTACGGTGGTCGGGAGTCCGATGTTGCCACCCGACCAGGGCGCTTCCTGCGGCGGTTTGAGGCGTGAGAGTAGTGGGATTTCCGCTCCCTCACGCGCTACGCCTCCTCCTTTGCCAGCACCACTGCTTCACAGAAGGAGGTGAAAGCTTGCCATCATGCACTCTTGCTCCGGACTATGGCCCGGACCAGGGTCGGACGCGAGAAATCGCCGCCGATCGCCGCCACGAGGACACGGCTGTGCTCTACCCAAGCCGGGCAGACCTCCACCATATGCTCCACCGTGTCCTCAGGGCGATGCACACAGTGGTCGCCCTGGCGTTTCCTCCCGCCTTATACGGAACAGGAACCTCCCGAAACAGCCGTGTCCGGTGAGGACCTACGTCAGTCGGAAGGTGAAGACGCCGTGGCGCCTCTCTAGCTACTCCTCAAAGAGAGGACTTACCGCCGCTATTGTGGCGTGCTCTGTGCTGGATTGCGACAATCACACTTTCCATGTCGCCATGAGATCCCGCCGGAGCTCTGTCCGCTGTACTGCGATTTTATGGATTGGATATGGACACAATTTAATGGATGTTATTATACATATAAATATTTCATTTTAATTACCCTATCTATTAAAAGAAACCTCATCAAAACCTGTTTCGTAGTTTTAAAGATTTAATCATACAAAGGGACATAGGGAAAGAGAAAGTAACTTTGTTTTATAGTATGTAGTGAAGTGGTAAATGGCACAGCAATACAATATTAGAAATTTTGAAGTTGAAGTTTGCTTTGGGGCTTTTATTAAAAAAATTAAACCGGCAGAGAGTATTTATATTCCTTGCTTTAAATGAATGCATCAACATTCAACCGGTAAGATTTTTTTTAATATGCTGAGTAGTGCAGCAGTGTGTTTGTACCATTTTTAACAAATGAAGCGCTAACTTATATTTTGACTGAGTTGTTTTGTTATTCCATGTCACGTCACACGGGAACGACGGGAACAACGGGAACGGGATAAAAAGTATCCTATGTAATATCCTTCTCCCAGTTCTTATCTACCTCCCTACCAATTTTGAGCCATACTGGTTAAGCGGTTCTTGAGTTATAAATAGATTAACTAACACGACTTTCATTTATATACATAGACTTCATTCAAATCGGACCAGCCCTTTAGGAGGAATTCAGTGACGTACACAGGTACAGCAGATTTAGGAATATACCCATGGAAAGCATTGTCATCTACATTTGTAACAAAGATATCATACCTCTCTCTACCCCTAGAGCTCTTGTTTCAGTCTCTTAAAGTTAAATAAAAAATCTTAAATATTTATTTATTTCTATTTATTTTTTCTCTTTTAGTTCATAAGTACAATTTTAGTTAAATAAAAAAATCAAAATATTTTTTTTTATTTTTTCCTCTTTTAGTTCTTATGTACAATTTTCTTTTTAAGTAACTACAAAAATTAAAAAAAAAAACTATAAACTTGTCTAAAACAAAAAAAAACTTGTGATTGCCCGGGTTTGAACCGAGGAACACCAGCCATCGCGAGTAGACCATACCACTATCGCTTACGCCACAGCCGCTATGTCAAGCCGCGCGAAATTAGCGCCCATATTATGCGTGAAATATTGCGAAAGAGAAAACTCGAAAATATGCGCTTCCCCAGACATAAAACTGAGCTAGATCAATTTCTCGTCCCCGAAAACCCCCACATATTAAATTTCAGCGAAATCGTCAGGGCCGTTTCCGAGATCACATGCTTCTTCAAGCGATCAGCGCCATCTGCCGGGCTGATTTGTAAATCTAAACCATCCAGGTCGCCACTCAAACGCATACAGAAAAATTCATTAAAATCGGTCAAGCCGTTTAGGAGGAGATCAATGACATACACACGTACAGAAGAATTATATATATGAAGATAAAGATAAGACGCACTAGTACGTCCTGAAAAATTAGTCAGCGCTTGACGTATTTTTGGTCGCCATGTTTATAATCACATCTAAACAGTCTATGGAATATCTTAGTTTGACAGGACTAAACTAATATTTTATCTTCTGTCCTTTTCATAATGAAAGGGAAAGAAAAAGATACACTGAACTTAAATCTAGTTAAGTTTGTGAAGGACTGAATATCGGCGCCAATGTCTAACATTAAATTTCATCTTATATTCGGTCTCCTTACCTAATTTCGGCAGCTTAGTTTTTAGATATAACAGACTGACATAGCTTCACGTTTTTATATACGGATGACAGTAGATCAAGCTACCCGAGACTGTCAAATATTTCTGATCAACCTTGAAGCCTTATTTTAGTCATAAAATTTAAAATCGAATATATTTTGGCATATTGTAGTAGCTTGATATGCTGTCGTCTGTGCCATACTCAATAATAAATTGGAGATCGTAGTTGTTTAAAACCTATTTTTTTTTCTTGTTAAAACATTAAGGATATCCCTACTTATTCATAAACGTTCATCATCATCATCAACTTTTTATAGTCCCACTGCTGGGCACAAGTCTCCTCTCATACAGAGAAGGATTGAGCGTAATCACCACGCTTGCTCAATGCGGGTTGGCGATTTAAGACTTATAAAGCCCAGGTTTCCTCAAGATGTGTTCCTTCACCTTCAGTCATTGGTATCCAAGATATACTTAGAAAGTACATATAACTTTAGAAAAGTTACATTGGTACTTGCCTGACCTTGAATCGAACCCGCACACTCATACTTGAGAGGCAGGTGTTTTAACCACTAGGCCACCACGACTTAAACGTAAACGTTGCTTAAAGTTAACTAGTAGTAATCGATTGTTTAACCAAACATTTTTGACGTTTGCACGTGTCTTAACTTTAAATATCGTTTATGAATAAACACCATAGTGTTTAAGGAGTTGATTTATAAACGATGATAATAGTAAAGTGGCGTTAATATGTCACAAATGTATAATTAAGCAGTCACTAATCACTAGTTTACTTTAAGCAACTTTTATGAATAAGGGGGATCAAAGCTATTTTTGACAGAATAGGTAAGATTAAAGTCAGACTGTAAATGCTTTTAAAATTACTAAATTTGCCCTTCTGAACTTCAGCTTATATCATATAAGATTCCATTCAAAAATTAAATCGTTACTTTAGAATTTTCCTTTTCAAAAGCTTCTAAAGTATATACTTTAGAATTGAAGTGCTACTCCTAGAAAAGGATTGCATCAATAACATTTCTATACGAAAGCAAAACGTTAACAGCGAACACATCAAAGGCAGCGTAAGAAAACTTTTGATACCCAATTTCGAAAGTACTTTTTCTTGTTAGTGAACCGAGTCGGTGTTGGTGAGCTATGAGATGGGCGATTTTGAAAAACTAAGTTGAGATTGATTTCATTTGCCTTTCAACTTCATAAAAGCTCCCTAAAAGAACATATAACCTTCATCATTATCTATCAAATAATTTAATAGTCCAATGAAAAATGAGCGTGATATTCATCTTAGCTTTCCCGTCGAAAAAAAAAACGACCTCATAAAAATCTGTTACTTTTATTAGTGTTTGACATTCATGTATCATCATCATCATCAACCTTTTTATCGTCCCACTGCTGGGCACAGGTCTTCTCTCATAGAGAGAAGGATTGAGCGTAATCACCTTGCTTGCTCAATGCGGATTGGCGATTTCAGTTTCTGAGACCAGGTTTCCCCAAGATGTTTTCCTTCACCTTTTAATCAGTCATTGATGTCCAAGATATACTTAGAAAGTACATATAACTTAGAAAAGTGACATTGGTACTTGCCTGACCTGAAAATATGACCTTGATTTAAGTGATTTTATTGGTGTTGTTCTACAAAAAGGTCTGGTACCTAGTGCGTAAGTGTAAATGTGCTACAAGATATTGCATGGACGTACAGCGCCATCTACATTGCCTCATGCCAACTACGCATCATACGCCATGCAAGATCTAGCAAGCAGAGTTTACCACGCGACGGGCATACAGGGTGTATCTGACATCGTAACGCAAACTTTGCGAAAAGGCTAGACCGCATGCCACTAATAAAATTATGATAGTCATTTATGTCGATAATGAACGGTCACAGAATTCACAGTGTTTAAAAATAAATGTCGGCTCGCCCTTTGAACGTTGCAAGCGTGCCGCCGTGCAGGTTTATAGGTATGTCATTGATCCTTGATGTGAACTTTATTAAATCAGCTGATAAAACAGTTTTTCAAGTTTTGTATTATTGCGCTTTTTTATGTAATTAGCGAATTAATTAATTTTTACTTGAAAGATTTTAAATTAAAAATTTTATTGGGTTATAAAAGTATAGCAATTATGAATGGTTTAAAGTGAAAAAAACTGCATATACAGTATGTTAACTAACAGAGGGCGTTCCCGTTAACCCGAAATAGTATAGCATACATACATGCTAAAAAAAATATTTCCATTCGAAAACAAAATGTTTTAAATTTTTTTCCAATAAGAAAATATTCAATAAAAATTTTAAATTGACATGTAAAAGAAACACACTGTACACGCGAACATGAAAGACGGCAACGTCGCAATTTATTTATACATGACGACTACTATTTTGATTTAAAACAGGAGGTTTCAAATTTATTTCCAATTAGATTTTTTTTTTATTCGGATTTTTTATGCTTATTTTTCTATGCTGATATTTTTATTTTAATCTATTAATGATATATATTAACGAGTTTAAGGGAACGCCCTCTGTTATTTAACATACTCTATATATATTTTTTTTTAATCAGGAAAAACCGACGAATAATTCCACCAATGGGGGGTTCAGAATCATGTACTGGATCCATGGTGCTCGTTTGTGCGTCGATGTCAGAGACATCCTTTATATACTACAGCCTGACATCAATCACCTGGCAGTATTGCCTACTAGATGTGAAACCTTTTTTTTTGTTCCGGGGTGAAACATCCTCAATGGATGTCCGCCGCCCTGGGGTGGGCGACGGGGTCTGTCAGACTCCTACTGACTAAAAACCACCCCGGTGTCTCTCCAGTCACGTACGCGCGGGGCCGCAGGAGTCCTTGATTCTGCCGCGGCCCCACACTCTCGTGCCGGCCCGGTCTGTCCGGGCCTCGCCTCCTGCACGGGGTAGTGAGGTGTTAAACTATACCGTGCATCGCCTCTGAGGCGCCGCGTCGGGGTCCATCGAATAGGGTTTTATTCACCACGCATGGTTGACTGGTAGTCAAGGTATCTTTGTGCTGAAGTATAACTAAAAATATGAAACTATGAAATAAAAGCGTTTTTTTATGTAATTTGTATATTAATTGCATATACAAAATGTCATCATTTGTCAAATAAAAATTATTAACATTAGTCTGGTTTCCACATCTATTCAATCCATACTAATATTATAAATGCGAAAGTAACTCTGTCTGTCTGTCTGTCTGTCTGTCTGTCTGTTACGCTTTCCCGCCTAAACCTCTCAACCGATTTTGATGAAATTTGGCACAGACAATCTTTAGACCCTGAGAAAGAACATAGGCTACCTTTTATCCCGGAAAAAATTGATGTTCCCGAGGGAAATCTAAAAAGCGCGATATAACCGAACTCCACGCGGGGGAAGCCGCGGGCGGAAAGCTAGTGTTGGATAAAGCTTCAACATTATAATTATATACAGATACACTGCTTTCGCAGGCGGCGGAGATTTACATTTTTATAACTTTGAGTATTAAAAAAAATCTTTGCGAAATAATTTTTATTTCGTGTGCCTAGCGGTTTCTTAGTTATATTTAATTAAATGATAACCGTTAACACTAGTAAAATTTATCCATTTACACAACCCAAAACAGTAAAATAATTGTTTTGTGGAGGCATTTTTTTTTCTTTTTTTATACAATATGTAAAGAAAACCCTGTCCGATCCGTGAAGGTATTGTTAGGTATCGTTAACGGATTCTAATAATGCCTACAAAGCTGGGCTAAACTTAAAAAAAAATCCCCCAAAAAAAATAAATATTATTTCGAAAAAGCGAGGTAACTTAATGCATGTGCGGTAGACAACCCGATGGCCCCGCCCCCCTTCACCCGCGCATGTACACGCGGGTGAAGGGGGGCGGGGCATACGGCATGTGGTCGCATCGCTATTCGCTCCGTCACAAATGGTGTTGTCAGTTTTTTAAAAATGACCAAATTTCGGGGAAATTGGAATTAATACCCGGGAAAAAAAGATTATTTCAAAATTCATTATTATTGTTACTGTGATGATTATGTAAAATTTTATATTATATTTGGTCAAGTGTTTACCTAACCTTTATTATCCTTATGGGTCGGACAGGGTTTTCTTTACATATTGTATATGGCATCTCGTAGTTGACCATTAGAGGCCGTGACTACTTAACCGGACTATCCTGTGGATGCCTTAATTAAAATTAAGGCCTCCAGTCCGCATCAGAAATGAGGTGATCCGACAGAGGACCAGAGTCACCGACATAGCTGAGAGGATTAGCAAGCTGAAGTGGCAATGGCCTGGTCACATATGCTGCAGGACCGACAACCGTTGGGGTAAACGAGTCCTCGAGTGGAGACCGCGTCTCGGCAAACGTAGCGTGGGACGCCCTTGGGCGAGATGGAGCGACGACATCAAAAAGGTTTCTGGTAGTGGCTGGCGAAGAACTGCTCAGGATCGAGCTTGTTGGCGTGCCATGAAGGAGGCCTATGTCTAGCAGTGGACGAGTAGGGGCTGATGATGATGATGATGAAGGCCTCCAGTCAGGGCACTTAAAAACTAAGCTAAAACTCCGTAAGGAGCGACTACGCACTAAGGGCACCCCCTGTGGGGTACGAAACTCTGCTCAGGGAGGACAGCAAGGGATGGCTGGATCGAAAGGTTTGTGGAGGCATGAGGAACGGGGTGTAAACTTCACTCATATCTTCCATAGAAAAAGGAGGATCCTCCGACCAGACGGGTGTTATGTCTCGCGGAAACTTGTCCAATAGTTGAAATTGGCAAGTTATATGTATGCTAGTTGCAAGGTAAACTCGGGTACAGGGTAAACTGATTACGAGATTTAGAATTCATGTGACGTCGGTATAACGCAATGTTTATTCGTGGCGTTTGTAGGTACAGCTACGGTTTTAATTATTTTTTACTAGCTTTCCGCCCGCGGCTTCGCCCGCGTAGAGTTCGGTTATATCGCGCTATTTAGATTTTCCTCGGGAATATCAATTTTTTTCGGGATAAAAGGTAGCCTATGTTCTTTCTCAGGGTCTAAAGATTGTCTGTGCCAAATTTCATCAAAATCGGTTGAGAGGTTTAAGCGGGAAAGCGTAACAGACAGACAGACAGACACACAGACAGACAGACCGACAGACAGACAGACAGACAGACCGACAGACAGACAGACAGAGTTACTTTCGCATTTATAATATTAGTATGGAAGTATGGATTTAAAATAATTATAAAAAGGTTCTAGAGAGCACCCACGACAAAAAAGAAATTCGCAGTGTGGGCAAAGCAATAGGGTATTTGACTAAAAAAAAACTAATTAGTCCGTCAGTCAGATTTCCAAAAAATACTGAAAACGTATATTTTGTTTTATGAAATCGATAAAAAATGACAAATATAAAAGGCATCAAAGTCACTGGCCGCTAAAAAGTGTAGCGTGCAGTGACGTCACACGAGTTTTCAACGCGCTGTGTAGTCTTCATTTTTTGTTTATATGAAAAAAGAAAAAATACGTGTCTAGTATTTTTTGGAAATCTGACTGACGGACTAATTTTTTTTTTTTTTTTGCCAAATACCCTATTACAAAAAAAAAAGAAATACGTTTTCAACCAATGTGTGCTTTTGACCATAGTGTATATTGCCAGTGATGACGTACTGAAACGTACTAACTCACAATGGGCAATTCGATTATGCAGGAACATTCCTAATCCCTCTGGCTATGCTAGGAGTTTCCCTACATAATTGAATCAGAAATGAAGAGATCCGCCGAAAAATCAAGGCTACATAGAATCGCTAAACTTAGTAGCGGTAGATAGGGAAAATTGCTTAACAGATGAATACCAGCGTCAGACACTAGTTGTCTGGCGTTTTTTTGGCTTTAATACTATTTTTTTTACACACTGTCCATCCATTAGGATGTAAAGTGTTTATTAATATTTATTTGATTTTTATTTTTTCTTTTATGTGATATACATAATTACATATATTATGTACCTGGTGTATGATGGATTGTGTCCATCTCATGCGCTGCACACTTCCGCCGGGAGCTGGGACCCTGTCAGAAGCCGATGGGCCTCGAGGTCCTAAGCGGTCCGGCGGCCGGCGTCCTCCCCGTCGGCGAACAGGTGGTGGCGTCGTCGGCGAAGAGAAGTACTCGTCGCTCGAGCTCGACGCAACGGCCGCGGCCGGGGTCGTCACAGCGCTTACAGTGGGGCTGGAGACCGGCGGCGGCGAGGCGGAGCTGAGCAACGAGTCCGGGGATGGTGGGCGATGATAATAATTTTTCTCATTTAGTCTGTGCCCAAGCATACTTTTTTTTTTTTCAAATGGTCAATAGCGCTAAACGGTTTTCCATTACGCGATCTCTGGACGGTGCAATGGCACACTTAGGCTTGAAGGGCCTCTACAAGGTGTGTTAATGATTTTGTGAAGATTGCAAGAGTCTGCTTAAAGTACTAATCACAGAACTGATCTCAGCGGAGATGCTTGAGGGACGCTATGACAAGTCTGACAGCTGAAATAATGAGCCCATTACATAAATAATATAATAAAATTTAACTTGTGAATTGTCAAATAAACCTGGCCGCAGTGGGACGATAAAATATTTGCTATTATAACGAAATTACAATCTCCTGGTAAACAAGGCATTCGAAACCATGAACGGACTACGCAATCACGATAGCTAATAAAATAAAAATCGAACTTGTATTTGTTTGTTCAGTAGGTTAGTTAATTTAGTATCTAGTATAATTTGATAGTTATCTATAATCATAATAAATAATCTAACTATGTAGTTTTCCCAAAAATTTAGCCTTGATTTACGGAAAACTCAAGTAAATCATTCTAGGAATGAGATTTATTAAGCTTCTAACTATTCTGTAAAAGCATTCATCATGGACACATTCTGCATGTTTATTCGATTTTTTTTATTTATTTGTTGTCCTCCGTGACGCAGCGATTAATACGCGGCCTGCTACGTGGAGGCTCGGGTTCGATCCCCGAACAGGTCATAATGGAAAACGATCTTTTCCTGATTGTCCTGGTTCCTGAATATTTATCTATATATGCATCTATTATAAATATAGTATCGTTGAGTTAGTATCCCATAACACAAGTCTCGAGCTTACTTTGGGGCTAGCTCAAGCTGTGTGATTTGTCCGTATATATTTATATTTTATTTTATTTATGTATTTTCTAAATCTACGGTTTCTTAGAAGAGGTGTCCATGACAGCGTCTGCATTTTAGCAGCGATTGATGACACTAAAAGTTTTTTTTTATATTATAAACAAGTGCCTGGCCGCAATCCTGCCTGATTGCAAGCAGTGATGCTATCGTGTGACCCGTGTGGTGCCGAGCTTAGAATAGTACCAACCCATATCCTCCCGTGGGTGACGTAAGGGACAACTAAGGGAACTCTCACCAGGGAAGTGGGCAGCAGCGCTTCTCCTGTGGAATATCAAATCACTGCGATCCCCAACCCGCCTGCCGAACGTGGGGATTATGGCAAACCCCCCCAATGCCTCGGGGGAGGCCTTTGTCCAGCAGTGGACATCTATAGGCTGAAGAAGAAGAAAAAAAAGATGCAATCGTTGATAGTAAAGCGCGCTAGTTTATTAAGAGCCCATTCAGTCTAGCTATGACGATAATTAAATTGTAATCAGGGGGGGAGATCTCCGCATGCAAATTGTTCCAGTCCCTTAATATACGTGGTACAAAAGACGAGTCGATAGTAACTTGGTATAATTTTGCTCTCTCTCCGTAACCCTGGTTTGTAAACAACATCAAGTAACCGAAATCCAACCGCCACCGGCCGGTGAGCTTATCGGCAAGCGCTAAGTGAATATTTGGTGGGGTATTTCCTCCAACCGCTCTAGCACACCAGGAGTATACCGCCTAAAGCCCCCTATAAGTCCAACCTCTTCATTATTTGGGAGTGCTTGCTCACGGTTTCTCTCCGTACTTCAATTTCAATGTACTATCAGCTGTAGAAGTCCATTTCCACCTTAAAGACTACTGTCGCCTGCGCTAAACCGGCCACGCACACTACCGCATTATTTTTTTATCGCAGTCTTCGTCTTTGTTTAAAGTAATGCAAAATTTCGTTACTTCATTTGAAGTTGAGTTAGCGGCCGCACTTAACAATGGTGCTATCAAAAGCGAGCGATTGTGGGTTCGATCCTTATTATAGGCAACTCTTTTTGTTGTTTCATATAATTTAAAATTATGATAATTGATTTGTATTTTAAAGTAAAAATGTTTGCAAATAATATTTAAACAAATAGGAAAATTTATTGAATATTTATCCCAAAAAGGGTTTTATTATATGTTTTAGTTTACTATAGGGGTAATATAATAAAAAATATATAAAAATAAAACAATAAGCATATTATAATGCAATATATTATAAAGTTATATATTATTCGGTAGGGGAAGATGTTGTACCTATGGACGGTTTTACCTGTGGACACCTCCGATATCTTAAAAAGATTATATAGGAATTGAATGAATTGAACGCATCGGTAAAGTATTTTTAATGTATGGCAACACTGACTAATAGCCATTTTGTGTTTGTTAATGTGTAGCTGGTAACGGACTGTTAAAGGTTTTCTACAAAAAAAGTAAGTATGTATATCATTTTCGTTCTATATTTTTGTGAATATATGCAGAGTATATATCATTATCTTGGGTCAGAATGTAGTATATATTGTTAAACATCTATTTTAAGTGGTATAGTAGTCTAAAGTAGTACCGATTATGGCGGTAATATGTTTTTAGGTTATAATGTCAGATTTGTACCTATGGACATCAAAGAGTATGTACCTGTGGACTGTCCACAGGTACAAACTTTGCATTTTATTTATTACTTTATTAGCAAATTCATAATTAGAAGTAATTTTATCCTGTTTTTTCAGTGCCTTGTAGTAAGGATGGAAAAACGCGACGTAAGCTGTGTCCAGAGACATTGTCTGAGGCAGTTAAAGAGGCAAGAAATGGATGTTCTTTACGAAAACTTGCAGAAAAATATGAATAAATCTTAATGTCTACTCGGAGATACAACAACCTAATGATACTGTAGAAGAGGTAATGCATACTGCTGGACCATCTGAAATTCGTCATAAAAATCAGGATAGAAAAAACGCAGTCTACCGCTGTTTGTCAGTTCTCTGTGGATGGGACTAGTGAAGATATGGAAAATGCACCAATCACTCTGAAAAAAGAGCTTCACAGAATAACGCCGGAATCTGTATGCCCGTTCCTAAAAGCAGACCCTCGAAAAGCAGCTAGACGAGGAAGGAAACCTGGAAAGAGTAGAATTTTAACTGATACACCTGAAAAAAATTAGATAAAGAACGAAGCTATTAATAAAGCAGAAAAAAAAAGAAAATGAAAAGAAAAGAAAGAGATATACCGAAAAAGACAAAAAGGGCTACCAAAGGTCGGCGTTAGCGAAAAGAACATCTCATCTGCAGAAAAAGTCACAATTCTGGATGACGAGGTGTTTACCTTATGCCATGTGTATAGGATGTAAAAGACATGAAAGTGTTAACAAAATGCTCAATTTTTCTCTATGAGAATTAAAATGTGACAAGAAATGTGTATCAAGATCACATAGAGATATTTTTGAATTAGATGATGAGTCGGACTTTGTATGTGAGAAGTGTTATATTTTAGATGATGACGATGATGATTCAGATACCTCTGATGACACTGCCTTAGCATTATATAAACAGTATTGCGAAGCCAAAAATAAATTTAACTGATTATTTAATGTTATTAGCTACTTCATAAAGAGTTTCTGTTTAGTTTTGTTGATTTTTATAGATTTATTATATAAGGAAAATTGACCAGTCCATAGGTACATTGCCGTCCATAGGTACAAGTATAGCTGTCCATAGGTACAATCATGAGATGTACCTGTGGACAAATTTAGTGTTTTAAAAAAAAAGTCATTTATTATAATAATTATAATTTGTACAAAACTAAGGACTGCTAATTGTTAAGCATTAACTATTACTGTAATAGTATTTGTGATACTTTATGGCTATTAAATTATAATTAAGTCATAAAAAATGATTTTCATTCAAAATCCGGCGAATGTCCACAGGTATAACACCTTCCCCTATAGATATACTTATACTAACAAATGAAACAAACGTTGAAACGGCAGCATTGTAATATTTTATATAAAAGTAATCCTTGACAAACTTATGATATTGTTATGGTAAAAATACAAAAAACATTTTTGGTTGTTAGATATGAAAATTATAATATTATACGTATATTATGATTAAAGAGGTTATAGCTTAATTATTCATTTTCTTAAAGAAAAGAGGATTGAAGCTTAACCTGAATATTATTGCAATCATAAAATAATCTATACTTAGAACACATAATAGTGCTTATTACATTTATATTTTTTTTGCGTGTATAGCATAGTAGGTACTAGTGCTGCCATCCTGCAATGCCTTTTTTCGGAGTTTGAAGGCATGAGATTATAATCTTCAAGCGCTTTCTTAGTTCAAAAGTAAACGAACTTATTTCTTATCGAATTCCGAAATTATTGTTTTTATAATTTACCAAAAGTAATTTGTATTGAAATTGCAAAAGGCGACATCTGTTAGCCATTAAGCCAACCGAACATATTACTGTCACTTAGCTAAATTACTTTAGAGATGGTTTAGAGTCCGTTATTAAGATATTTATTGGTATATATTTAAAACACTCTGTAGGACACTTCTGCACTGTTTTTGTTATAAATAGTTTTTTTTTTTTGTTTAGCTCGATAACACTCCACCAGCCTCGCCAATTTATTTTTAAACCACAAATGCAACCTATCTTCTTCGCACGATTTAAAAGTTTATTCAACGGTAAATATTGTCGTTTCGTTTCACTTGTCTCGACAGCTACCTTCGTCCTCCAACCTCTTTACCTTGACCTCCAACGGCTTACAGTATTTATCTAAAACAATAACAATTTTATTACGCACTTGCTACAAGCGATTGGTTTGCACCTTACATAAATAATAATAAAAACAACTTACACAAAAGCCGGTTTCATATGATATTTGAGATATATTGCTGCATATGCCTGCATATTGATTAAAAAAGTAAAACTAATAACACAAACTGGTAACTATATGTTCACCAACCAACAACAGCTAAGTAATATTATTTGAGTTATTGTAGCTAATAATAGTTATTGTAGGTAGCGGAATATTTTTTGTGAAGTAGTGATTCAGATTCTTTTAAGTCTACCGTCATCTTTTTATAATGACTCTAATATAGAAAAAATCTTAAAAGAAAGTATCATCTTTAAGTTGCAGATCGATATTTTCAGATATTTTTTGTTGTAAGCATTCATAACTCACCAATAAACATTTAAAAAATATTTTTGTAAGTTATTAGATTCGAACTCGAACCACCTTGAACGCCTATCAAGGCGAAAACCGTTACGCCATTGAAACACTTACTGTAGACGTTGAAATTAATAAGTAGTACCTAACAATCATAAGCGGGCAGCAAGTGTATGAGCGTGTATCAAACTTTATTATAGAAGAAGGTCGTAACTACAACTAGTATTGCTTGGCCATAGTTTTGTGAGATTGCAACTCGACTTTTGGTCTTGACTGTACCTCTTCTTCTTCTTCTTCAGCCTATAGATGTCCACTGCTGGACAAAGGCCTCCCCCAAGGATTTCCACGATGACCGGTCTTGTGCTGCCCGCATCCATCGCCTTCCCGCGACCTTCACCTCACCAGGTCATCAGTCCACCTTGTTGGGGGCCTCCCTACACTGCGTCTTCCAGTACGTGGCAGCCCCTCCAAAACCTTACTGCCCCATCGGCCATCGGTTCTACCAGCAATGTGCCCTGCCCACTGCCACTTAAGTTTAGCGACTCGAAGAGCTATGTCGGTCACTTTGGTTCTTCTGCGGATCTCCTCATTTCTGATTCGATCACGCAAAGAAACTTCGAGTTCGATCATAAATCTGGCAGGAAAAATCTTGTGTTGGTTTTAATCTATACTAATATACAGGGTGTCCCGAAACTCAACGTCAAGCGGGCACGGGGCGATAGGCTAGGTTATACTTGTTCTGTGAAAATAAAAAATATAATCCATGTTACTTGGTTCAGTGGTAAAAGGAATACTTTGATAATGTTTGAAAATCCACACCTTTGATCACATATTTAGGTGCTGTGATCACAAATTTCTTAATTTCGCAGTGTTTTTTTTTTAACGTAATCCCTAATAACTATGCCATTGATTGCAGTCACAAATGCAATCGTAATTATTTGCAGTTTAGTAAAAAAAAATAAGTTTTATTGAGTCTTGCTTCAAAAACATTTTATCAGATAACTTTGACAAATCATATTTAAAATAAAATGTACCATAGTACCATGAGCAAGTTATTCAAAAAAATGGCCCATTTAATCAAGATTTCGAAATGGTACAACACGTACTACTTATCTTTACACAAAAAATATTATTGCTTATTTACTTGGAAAAAGATGTCATTTAAAAAAAAGCTTTTAGATGAATAATTGTAATTTCGTGTACAAAAAGATATGCTTCGATATTGTGTAAGCGAGACAGACAAATGTGTTAGAGTAAGACAGAGGATAACACTGTTCCTAGTTCATTAGAATGAGACGACAGAAAATTTATTATTAGAGAAAGCGAGACAGATATATTGATGTCACTGGAAATTAGTCAATTGAATATTGGTTATTATCAGTTAGTACGCTTTGTTCTTTCGTTTACTGCGCATCTATCCGTAATCGTGAAACTTCGTGAAACGTGTCATTCTCTATCTCACTCTAACACATTTGTCTGTCTCGCTTACACAATATCGATTTAAAGTTGAAATTACAATTATTCAGCTAAAAGCTTTTTTTTAAATGAGATCCTTTTCCAAGTAAATAAGCAATAATATTTTTGTGTAAAGATAAGTAGTACGTGTTGTACTATTTCGAAATCTTGATTAAATGGGCCATTTTTCTGAAGAACTTGCCCATGGTACTATGGTACATTTTTTTTAAAATATGATTTGTCAAAGTTATCTGATAAAATGTTTTTGAAGCATGACTCAATAAAACTTATTTTTTTTACTTAACTGACAATAATTACTATTGCATTTGTAACTGCAATCAATGGCATAGTTATTAGGGATTACGTTAAAAAAAAAAAAACACTGCGAAATTAAGAAATTTGTGACACAGCACTAAATATGTGATCAAAGGTGTGGATTTTCAAACATTATCAAAGTATTCCTTTTACCACTTAACCAAGTAACATGGATTATATTTTTTATTTTTACCAGAACTAGTATAACCTAGCCTATCGTCCCGTGCCCGCTTGACGTTGAGTTTCGGGACAGCCTGTATAAAGCTGAAGAGTTTGTATGTTTGTTTGTTTGAACGCGCTAATCTCAGGAACTACTGGTCCGATTTTAAAATTCTTTTTGCGTTGGTTACCCCTTTAATCCAGGAGGTCTTTAGGTTATATAACATCACGCTGCGACCAATAGTAGCGGAGCATATAAAAAAAAAAAACATATCGAATCCTACGCGGGTGAAATCGCGCGGCGTAGCTAGTGTAAAATACAAGTTTACAAAAGAAACGCAGTATGTGTTTTGCTTTTAGAACGGAGTTGTTTTTAATCAATTTTATTTGTTGGTACCAGGGCACCCGCCCTTAATTTAATTTTAACCAAATTATTTTTTACCTCCCCCACGATGGGGTAAATTATTTTATAAACCTCGGCGTAATAATATTGTGAAAGAAAATAAATAAATTATTCTCCTCCAAAATATTATTACGTTACATTAAATTATGGTTGGGTGTAATCTGGCTTTTCAGGTTATTTGTGTATCACCAACCCGCACTGAACCTGCGTGGTAGATTACGGCCCACTCCCTCTCACCGAGAGGACGCCTATGTTCCAGGAGTGGAAAGTTTGTGGGCTGGTTATCTAAGGTTATTTTCGTGCAATTATCTGTAGCAATTTAAATCGTTTCCATTAGTATTTTTTATAATATTCACTGGGCCAATAAAGATTGAAAAAAAAAACAAGCCTTATTGGGGCGAAGTTGATTGAAAAAAGAACCAATTGCTGTGCAAAGACTTTCTCCATCGCAGTTCAATGTCCGGTACTCTCTTCGATCAGGCTCCAGATAATGAATCTAAGTTATTAAGCCAGTTTCCTAAACCTACCTCGCCGTCCACACCTTCTGGCATGCAATCCATGCTGACTCTGGCCTACTCATCCCGACGCATCCTGTAACCATATTCAGATATTGAAGATTAACAACTACAAAATACATACAGCTATTTCAACTGTAAAATATGATATCACTTTTGGAAAAATCGATAACAGTCCAATTCAACTAATGGACGAGTGTTCCTGTTCAGCTTGCCCAATATCCAAAAAACTAAATTTATGTAGTTATGCATTAATAGAGTATATTCAAAATTTTTCATGATTCCCGGTTTTCTACATGGGTGTTATAGCTACGTATGTATAAGTAGATCAATTAATCAACTCAGCCTGTCGTAGGCCAATGCTAGTTATAAGCAGTCCTATGATGCTTCACCACGTATCGTAGAATTGTTGAAAACTATATTTGCATTGTGTAGATTCAATTTCTTAGTATTGTATAATTGCATGGCACACGTGTGAGCACAATGTACTTGCTGTAAAGCATCTATTTGTTGGGTTAGTCTTTTTGTTGATGTTGTTTTTTTTTTGTGTTTTCCACAATGGACGCTCTTAGCGTACAATATATTTCCGCATCGTTCTCACACGGTTGATTTCAAAATGAATGATGTAATCAAATATTTGTATCAATAGCTTGATAATTTAAAAGAATGTTCATGAAGTTTCTTGCCCGTTCTTCTCCATAGGTACCTTTGGAATGGGCGACTAGCTTCACCTTACTGACTGACCGACCTTCTGACAATTCAAAAGTGCCTGTAACTGGTTTATTTGAAATAAATGCTTTGATTTGATTTTATTGGGAGTTCCCGGTACCTACCCCAGAAGCGCATATGACGAACACATAAGTGTTTTTTTAGCCGGTAAGGGTCCGGCACGCCCCGCCCCCACTGCGTCGCCAAGCGGGGGATAGCCCATGCGGATTTTTCTGCCTTCGGAAAAAGGCTGCTTCACCACACCATGTCCACCGCGTTCCATGCTACGCGTCTTCACTTCAGGATTCGTCTGCCCTAGCGATCATCATCATAAACAACCTTTTATAGTCCCACTGCTGGGCACAGGTCTCCTCTCATACAGAGAAGGATTGAGCGTAATCACCACGCTTGCTCAATGCGGGTTGGCGATTTCAGACTTATGAAGTCCAGGTTTCCTCAAGATGTTTTACTTCACCTTCATTCATTGGTGTCCAAGATATACATATAACTTTAGAAAAGTTACATTGGTACGTGCCTGACCTGGAATCGAACCCGCACACTCATACTTGAGAGGCTGGTGTTTTAACCACTAGCCACCACGATTTTTTGTATTGGACGTCACATCAACGCAAAGCGGCTGTCGCTCAGCATTATGCTGCGACCCTATGCAAAACAAAGCCTAACGCTGGTTTACAGCTACAGCCGGAGCCAACGTTATGAGGTTACCCGCTGCAGCAAACAATTATTAGTGACACCCAACTGGTAGAATGAAAAGATAAAAACTAAACTTAAATGTTAAGAAAATATTTTACACAAATACAAACAAGAATATAAAAGAGTAAAACAGGGTAGAAAGAAGAAGAATAGAATAGAAGCTTCTCAGCTTTTATAATATGTAGGTATGTACATACGTGTGTTTTATTTTTTTTATATTGTTCAAAGTATCATCCTTAATAATCGGTATACGTTTAATATATCTCTTTTTTACACTACAATTAATTTTCGTGTTAAAATAAAGAAAAGTTAAGTGTTTCCTCTAACCGCATCCTCTGTTTCGCAAGCGTGCCATGTTGAACCGCTCTTAGCCACTTTTTAAAACACGTGTTACAGAAGACGTCTAGCGGACTCATAACTCCACTTTAATACGCCACTTTGCACAGTTTAACGGCTTTCTTAGTCGGCATTTAGCTTTACCTTAATTGGCACTTAGTTTGGTCTTACATATTGTTATTGTCCCATTTAAAGTGCAGAATAGTAGCAATAACGGAGACAACGGAAGGTGGTTTGTAATAATCTGTTAGACTTTATGGGGTAGTTTTAGTGTTACCTATGCTCAGAGACTATGAATGAGAATGGAGATTCATGGTTGTACGACCACCTCTAATAAAGGTATCGGTAGTACATGCGCCTATATTGTAAATTAAAAGAAACTAAACTAAGCCCTATAAGCCCTACAGTCCCTACGACTCTAAGTCCTACAGCCCTGACCTTCCTTTCTTTCTTTCTTTTTTTGGCTTCGCACAGTTTGTGCATTTAGCCAATGTCATGTAATGAATTATTCATGTCGAAAAAGACGGCTGCGTTAACCGTCTTACGAGGGAGGTTTGAAGCAAAGTCATGATGTGGCCACTATGCTGCGATATTTCACTGTTCTTTATGAATTATTTACTGAATGCACTTTTTACTACATAAATCACGCACTTTTGTTTAGTAAACAACACTATAAATAATTTTAAAAGTCCAATGAAAAATGAGCGTGACACTTAGCTTGACTTTCCCGCCAAAACTCCCAGCCCTGACCTACCATTTAGTTTGTACTAAATCCATACTAATATAATAAATGCGAAAGTAACTCTGTCTGTCTGTCTGTCTGTCTGTTACGCTTTCCCGCTTAAACCTCTCAACCGATTTTGATGAAATTTGGCACAGACAATCTTTAGACCCTGAGAAAGGACATAGGCCCGGAAAAAATTGATGTTCCCGAGGGAAACCTAAAAAGCGCGATATAACCGTACTCCACGCGGGCGAAGCCGCGGGCGGAAAGCTAGTAAATATATAAATAAGTGCGGGATGTCTGCACCAAGATACCTGAAGGTAACAGACGGATAGTGGGTAGGATTTCCAGGTACGAGTAAAGGGTGAAAACCACAGAAATCGTAATAACAAGTCAATAGAAGTGCTATTACTGACTTTTAACACCAGAACGCGTGTCGCCGGTCGTCTTATACCACCACATAAACAAACAATAAATACACTCGAACAATTACACAAGCATTTTGCATTATTGATACAAAATTAAACCTTCGAGCTATAGCATTACGCAATATTTTCTAACATCTCATAATCGCAGAAGGCGCGGCTATTTTAACCAATAATAAACGTGCGCGAAAAGCAGAGAAACATATCGCGCGCTCACTTTCACTGAGAAAAAGTGCAGTAGGTCGTAATGTTTATGTTCATATCGATAATTTTCCGATGAGTGTTAATTAAAGTGTTTCATTCCTCAACGCACTTTAAGGTGATTTACATGTTTATGAGATAAGGGAATGCAATACACAATTAACTAGGCATAAGTTATATTTTTTTATTAAAAAATCAATCAAAATCCAAGCATTTATTTCAAATAAAGAAATTCCTTCTTCCAGAAGCAGATATCCATTTATCTTTAATATCTAGATCTTTTGGAAACCTGTAATAATATCAATATCATTGGATTAAGTAAACAGATGCATAAATAATATAAAAACGTATCGATTCAATTCAACTTAATCTATTATCCTTACAATATAATAATAATAATATGAATACTTAATTATTTTGACATGAAAAGTATTTGATAAATACTGAAAACATCAATTGTACAAGGATACCCAACGCAGACTAGTTTACCTACTGCCTACTAGGCCTACCTATGTACTTACATACCCATGTAATAATAAGCATAATTCTTATTAAAATACAATCATCTCATATATATTTAACGTTAACTCATAATATTTCATTATTTCATTCCCATTTCGGTAAAGCTAATAAAAAGTAAACGTAATAAATAATCGATACAAAATAATAGTGACACATCACTAACTTATGCGGCTTGTTCCTGGAATTTACGTAAAGGGCGATATTGTTAATTTCGTATGACTATAATTTCATTGCTGCTTTTAGCAGTTTTCATAGTAAACATGAACAAGCTAAGTATCAATGGAAATTGATGTGAAAAAAAAATCGTTTTCTATGATAATCGTAGTAGGGGTGGTGAAAATATTTAAATTGTCTATATTTATTAAAAACGACATTATTTCAAAAATTAAGTACTTACATATGAAGTGTTATCCCTTTATTTGTATGGTTACAAGTTTTGGAAGAGTTTCCGCAGTTGGATGCGCTGCAAATCATCATGTTTATCGGTCTGCGTTCCAAACAACACAAATAACCGCAACAAACGCGCGCTCTTGTGTGTCACAACTCATATGCACGGCGACAAGGTCACGCGTCTTTGCGACTCCTATTGACTTGTTATTACGATTTCTGTGGTGAAAACACTGCCAGTCCAGCAGGCTCACAGGACTGATTACAGATGGCATAAGGTGTCTTGGTTGGTTGGTTATCTTGAGAGGTAATGAGACAAGAAAAAATCCTAATCTGATTTATTTACACGATATTACAGCTTAATTACTTTTTCCCAACACACACAAATGTACAAATATCTTAGTATTCTATGCGTGGAATCTGCAATTATAACAATTTTTTTTTTTTTCTTTATTTATTTTTAGGGACTTTTATTCAATTATTGCACATGCCAGTCCCATCAGACCTTATAATTAATAATATTAGCAAAACACAACAATAAAAAACCTACTTTATGCCGCAAAACGTAATAACACAAACTTAATTAATTTATAAGCAGCTCCAGAGGTTGGTGTCGACAATATATGATGGTACATACAAACATCGTTTACATTTAAATTTAGCTCTCTAACTAGATCCTCTCTGGCGGACTGAAATCTGACACACTCCGTCAGTAAATGTACGATATCTTCCAGAGTGCCACATACCTCACAATTGGGTGAATTAATTTTTTTCATTAGATATCCAAAATTATTCAGCGGCATGTGTCCAGATCTCAATCTGTGAGCTACAACTATAAATTCCCTAGTTAACCTAGTGTCATTAAACCACGGTATATGAGGAGGTTCCGAAACTATAGACCTGTACCATATCCCTTTATCTTTCGATCTTTGATTAAAATGTTCTTTCCAAACCTCGTGACACATAATTATGTTTATACTTAGGTAATATTTCTATATAATTAGTTCCAATATTTTTTTCCCTTCCATCAACAATACCTAACTTCGCTAAACGGTCAGCCTCCTCATTACCCTTAATACCTACGTGTGAGGGAACCCATTGCAACTTCAGATCCATATCTCTTAAAGATAGGTAGTAAATTTTAGATAAAATTTCATAAGCTATCGGTGCACCTCTGAAACCAGAGGCGCATCGAGCTATATCGCACCTTTAGAATGAAAGAGACCTAACTCAAAAAAGCAAGTTTTTGGGAAATGCCGAATAAAGTTTCATAATGTTACAATATTTTTAGAAAAGGGAGATTAACCGGTTGCAATTTCATTAAAGTCATATTATTTTAACTTTATATCCTACTTTACTTATCTACCAACACGAATTTAATTTAAAAAAATAATTAAAACAATTAATAATATTTTTTCTTAATTTATACAAAAACAGTGTTTATTTAGGTCTTTGTTTGTCTGAAACCATTGTTTTTTAAAAGACTTTTTATTATTTGGGTCTCTCTAGTTCTGAATCTCTGGAATGAAGTCTGGTTTCATTCCCAAATAAGTCACTGTATTAATAATTTTTTAGATAGTTTTAGGGAAACTTTTATGTTCAGTACACAAAAAAACTACCTACTAAGGTAATAAAAAGTTTTACTATAAAAGTAAACCGACAAAAGACTTTACTGCTTACAAATTGTACAACTGTATGTCGTAAAGAAAAGTAAACCTAAATAAAAAATGTGAAAATAAATGAATAACCAAATGCTATTCAGTCTTCTTTGATAGTATTTCAAACAATGAAGTCACATTATTTAAAACTATTGAAATATTAAATTTAAAGAAAAAAATATAAAGTATATAATTATACAAATCTGCACAATAACCAGGTATGTATTAAGTTTTTATCAACAAGATCGTGTAAGTCTTTTTTCTTATATTCGCTTAGCTCTAGTCTTTGTAAATATTCTTTGGTTAGCATTATATCTTCTGGTTTGACCATTTTCTTCCGTTTATTTCTCATATTGATCATGGTGAACTTACTTTGAGTGTACGAGGTTTTACAGTAAAATTCAAACTTTTCTGCATTACAAAATTCCAAAACCTTGACATTGGTCCATATCATTTTGGTTGTATGTTCATATTTATTGTATTTATATCCCCATTTTTCTTGTAGGACCTTTAATTCGCTGAAAAACGCGTATATCAACGGTATCACATAAATAGTTTTACCATTTTTAGGCGAGTTCTTAATTAAGGTAACATAGGTATTGGTAGAGGGTGTTTATTTATTAGCCCAGACATTTTATTTCTCTTAATCTCCTTTTCAATAGGGCTATGATGAACATTATCCCCTTCATTCTGGATATGCCCTTTAATTAGATATTCTTGAGTAATTGTATGAATAATTTCAAAAATAGATAACAAAGCAATATATTTATTTTTATTTTATCCGGAATATTTATCCTGATTGAACGGTGCCTTCGAGTTATTGTCGACGTATGCACTGGAGCTCATGTGGACTAATGTGTTCCTCAGGGGTCTGTTCTCTCTGTAAATCTGTTCCCGCTGCATATTAATGATCTGCTGATGCGCGGTATCTATGGGTATGCAGATGACACCACAGTTGTGGAGAGATACTTGTCGGATGCTCGGGCTAGTAAGGAATCAATCCGGTCGAGCATTCATGCCGCCAAAACACTAGCGTGTCTATTCACCGCCATAAGAAACCCGTTCACCTTGGCTCCTACTTTTCGGAGTGTATCCTTGGAGTGAACCGACCCCCTTCAGCTTTTGGGAGTTGAAAAAGGAAACATGAAGAGTTTTGTTTGGGTTCTGCTCATTTAAACAGTGTAAATTATCTAAAACACATAACCTAATCCGTTAGCTCTTCATTTTCCCTGAACTTCGTCCCAGAAATAACTAAATACTACAAATATAACTATTACCTACGTTACGGTATGTCCATAATTCATTAAGAAAAGAAAGAAAGAAATATATTTATTCCGCACAAACAAAACGCACGTTACAATTAGATACCATAAAATATACATTAATAATAAAAGTAAAAAGAAAAAAAGTACATAGTGAAAAAAAAATATATATATAACCAAAAGTCGTAGTTACCTTTATTTTCTACGCTTTTGAACTGTTGCTTTTTTAACATTTTTACTATTGTAAAATTAAGACAATTTAGTTTAGATAAATAAAATAGATGATATTGGAGACATATCATGTGGGACACTGCATAACAGTCTGCAAATCGTCCATGTTATCGACATCGACTGCGCAAATGTTACTTTCATTTATATTCCGACGATCTAGACGTTTTTCTTCACGACACAGAACCTTTTCTTTCTAATGATAATCATAATTATATTTCTTTAACTGCCACCTTGCGAATAAGAGTAGCTAGTTCATAATCTAAGCAGAAGTCGCACTTCTTCTATCTTTTTTGGTTCTCTACTTAGTCTTTACTTACGAAACCTTCGGGTCAGTTTTCTTTTTAACAGTTCTGATTTGACGGTCACATATCCCTTGCATATTAGTAAAGAACGTCTTACAGGTATAATTTATTATGAAATAGAATGCATTATTTATTAATCTGGGTTTAGCGGCGTTAGTATACCTGCATCTAGGCTTAATTATGTAAAGTCTATGCAGTTCGATGCAGTTCGATGTTGCAAAGAGAGCAATATGTTTCAAATAATTTATTTCTATCGGAACCATCTACATTCTCAGAACATTGGTGTCTACATTTACATGCATCTTTAACTATACGGGCCTGTGCTTCCTTTTTGGTCATCATAGAAACGTCGGCTTTCCAGGATTCCTTAAAATTTTGTTACAATTAGCTTCCATTTTGATGGATTTCGAGTGGGCTTTCTTCAGATCTTCTGGGAACTCCCACGACAGAATTAGGCGAACAGGTGTTATTAGATGCTACGGAGTTGGACGAAGGTGAAGAACTGGAGCTAGTGCTTGATAAGTAAGTAGTATTTCTAAGATTGGACCTAGAGGTATCTACAGTATAGGTTGGGTCTGAGTCACTTATATCCACATCGCTTTCATCTGAGTTCATAGGCGACTAGTGGTAACTTTTTTCAACAGATGTAGTTCTGCTTGCAATATGACCGGCTAAATTAGATGTTGATGGCCCATCTATGAAATGGTCATTTGCTTTACATAAACAAGAACTGCTGCTGGAACTGGAAGAGGATGTTGATGGTAATCTACTAGAATTATAAGATGAGCTACTGGTATTAGAGGAAATATTTACAAATGTTATAGGACACATTTAACAAGACAACAAAACGATTTGGTATGTAGGAAGACCCATGTCTAAAATAGTCTGTGAAAATATAATCATATTTATTACAAGAGTAGCATAATCATAAATCAGCTTTTATCATAAACACTAGTTTCGTAATGACATAGACCAAATGATGATTGCGTCTTTAATTCGTATCTTTTTTTAATCAAAGACTGACTCAATGACAAATAAGTCATTGCTGTTTAGAGACAATTTATTATGAAATAGACTCAATAACAAATAGGTCTCTACTTTACCCAAAATAGTTACATCCACATACCTTAATTTTTGGTCTTGTAGCGTTCTAATCAGGCCTAGGTCTCCAAAGTAATAAAAAAGTAACGACCTGCGCATGACACTCGCGGCACATTACTGCTTGTGACTCTCTCGAATTGAACAGGAGCGGATGGAGAGGACAGAGTGAAAGAGACCGAAGTATAAGTTTGTGCCTTTCTACGCCATATTAAGTCTCTGTTTTATTAACAGCCGATGAAGAGGGTCATGCAAGGTAATTTTATGAGTCAACGTTGAAATCTCCAAATTTTGAATTAGGTCTCTATTGTTCTAAAGGTGCGATATGTTGTAATGCACTTTTACTGTCTATACAAATTAATATTTTTCTATTATTTTCAATGGATATGCAATACGTTAGCGCTTCTGAAATTGCAAAGAGCTCCAAGGACATAACTGACATATAGTTATTTATTTTATAACAAGTATTTGTATTCCCCAAATTCGCAGGGTCATAGAAAGCAGCTCCATTACCATTAGCACTCTTAGACCCATCAGTATATATTTTATAATAATCTTGATATTTATCCGACATTTCTCTCAAAGTTTCAGTTTTAAGTGAGTTGATATCATACATATTTTTAGGATTTTTAATTGAGTCTAAATTAGTCTTTATTATATTTTGAACGTTAATACTAGTTACCCATATATCCAATGAATACATTTCTAAAATCGGGGATGACGTTATACGTTCTTCTCTGACCTTATCAAAAACACTAACAAGTAGTGGAAGCTTTTTATTTGCCCAATATCTGTTGTGTCTAAGAGCGCTAAGCTCCGACAGCTGCTTTATAATTACATTATCGGATATAGAATACGACTTTAAACAATATTTGAATGCTAACCATTTTCTCCTAACGTGCAGTGGAGGCACACAGAGCTCGCACTCCATAACGTGTATAGGTGTGCTTCTTATAAAACTCCCTACTATTCTTAGAGCTTGATTTTGGATTTTTTCTAGTTTATCAGTATTTACTTTAGCACTATTATCATATAAGAAGCACCCGTAGTCTAATCTACTCCTTATTAAAGCTACATAGAGCCTACGAAGATGAACTTGATGGACACCCCAGGCGGGACTTGTAAGTATTTTAAGTAACTTGAGAAGCCTCTGAATTTTTCCAACTAATTCGTTGATCTGTTTACCCCAGCGCAATGTCTTATCCAACCAGACGTCCAAATATTTATAAAAACATACGTTGCTAAGTTCTCTATTACCTACTAGAAGTTGCAGTTGCTGTTGCCTATATCCCCTACTAAAAACACAATATTTCATTTTACTTATGGATAGTTCCAGTCCTAATTGATCTAATAAAACTGTGAAAGTATTTAGAGCATTTTGTATTTTATTCTGACCTTCTGTGATATCCCTGCAAGTAAAATATAGTGCAAAATCATCTGCATATTGACATGAGTACACATCAACAATATCTCGACAAAACCTATATGTAGCTATATTGAAAAGTAACGGAGAGATGGGGTCACCTTGCGCCAAGCCATTTCGTGCGTATCTGACCATATCGATTGCAGACTCGTCAGCAACTTTAAGATGTCGTTCGCTAAGAAAATTCCATAAGTATTGGCAAATGTTTTTACCAACACCCAAGCTATCAAGAACCTGCAGTAATTTTTCTATTAATATATTATTATACGCGCCTTTAATATCAAGAAAACACGCAAGAGTTGAAAGATTCTTTGTAAAGCCTATCTGAATTTGAGTTACTAGACTTGTGAGACAATCATAGCTCGACGGCCCTCTCCTAAAACCGACAGTATTAGGAGATAAAATTCGATTCTTCTCCACATACCATTCGAGTCTTTTAGTAATCATAGCGTGAAAAATTTTGCATGTACACGACATTAATGAAATAGGTCTTGGTTTGCTGTTAACATTCAAGCCAGCATCTGATCTTGGTATGGGTATAACTCTAATATCACGCCACTGCGATGGAAATTTACCGGAATTTAATATAATATTGTAGATATTAAGCAAGAATAATTTACCAAGATGTGGCAGATGTAAAATCATGGAATATGTTATCTGGTCTTCGCCCGGAGCAGTATCTTTTTTTTTTTAAACAATTATTCAACTCCTGCAACGTAAACTCAGATTCAAGTAACACATGTCTAGACGTAAAGATAGGTTTTAGCGAAACGACATAATCTGGTGCCAGATCACATAACATTTCTCTTTTTAGCTCCTGAGGAAACTGAATATTAGATTTCCTATAGCCCTTCACCCATCGCAGTCGACGCCACATGTCTGAAGCTGAAACTTTGTGATCAATGTCTGCACATAGTTTCCTATAATCATTAGATTTCGCTTTTTGAATAGCCTGTTTAGCCTCCGAAGTTTTTCTTTTAAGTGAGGCAAGGTTTCCTGGTGTTGGATTCCTTCTAAATTTTTTGAGTGCCAGTCGACGTTCTGCAATCATTTTAGATATATCAGGACTCCAATATCCTTTCGGCTTAAATTTATTATTTGGTATATTACAAAATTTGATACCTGGAATATTCTCATCGGCTGCATTATTTATTTGACAGGTGAAATAATCGTACACAAGTTGAACATCACCTTCCGCATGAAAATGAGAAAAGCTATCGAGAAGATCATTTTTGTATCCAGTCCAATTGGCTAATTTGTAATTTCGTTTTTTATGAAAGTAAACATCCTCGAAATAATTTATTTTAAACCTAATAAATAAATGATCACTTCCTAAGTTTTCGTTCATAACATTCCAGTCGAAATTAATAGCAATATCCACAGATGCAAATGTAACATCGGGTGAAGAGGATTGGAGGATATTATTTACTAATTTAACCCTAGTGGGCTGTCCAGTATTCAGAGACGTAAAACCAAATTCTAATGCTGACTCAAATATTTGTTTCCCTCTATTGTCATTTTTATATGACCAGTTTGTGTGGTGAGCGTTAAGATCTCCCGCTATTAAACAATTATTTGGAAACAAAGAAAAAATTCTATCCCAATCAGATTGAGTAGTATGAACAGAACTAGGACAATAAATTGAAATTATATGCTTAATATAGCCACAGTTACTAAGTTTAATACCTAACATCTCGATGCCCGGATTATTTGAATTTACCTGTAATTCCTGTACCTTTATTGACTTGTGAGCAACGATAGCAACCCCACCATACGAATCCCCTCTATCTTTTCTATAAATATTGTAAGGATTAGTATTTATATAGACCTCTTCTCCCAACCAAGTTTCACTAATTAATGCTATATGTATTTTTTCTTGCAATAATAAGCATTTAAATTCTTCTAGTTTGGGTTTCAAGCTCTGTGCGTTCCACTGTATTATATTTAAATTTATATTTTTACGTGAACAAGCCATCTTTAAACACAGAAATAATTGTATTATAAACATCTCCTTCCTTAAAAAAGCTCCAAACTAATTGAAAACACTGTTCAAATATAAAATTACACACTAATTTAACTTTAACATCGAAGCTACAATCAGATAAACATACTTCTTTGAGTTTATGAAATAATATTTTAAAATCAACGTTACGCTTTGAGGGTCCTTTACTGCTTTCCATTCTTTCCTGCTGTAAATGAGATTCCTCTTCATTATCAATTGTAATATTACGACACGGATCTGACCTTTTTTACCCGACTACGGCAAAGCAAAAGGAGGGTTATGATTTTGACAGGCTATGTATGTATGTATGTATGTATGTATGTATGTATGTTCATCTGTTCCCTCGTAACTTCTAAACTACTTATTCGAATTCGATAAATGACATATCATTAGAAGCGTCTTAATTGTCCGCTGGTTATAGGCTATATGGAGTTTCACAAAATCTAATGTGGCGCCCTCTAGCGGACAAAATATACAGAGTAAAAAAATAAAGTTAAGATAAATATGCCGTGTTTGGTATCATTTAAAAGGGCTTTACTTGTACATTTTGAATATATATATATTACTAGCATTTGCTTGTGACTTTACCTGTATTCATGGGCTGATTGCATATAATTGACATCTTTTCGTTCATAGATAGCTTCTTTACTACTTATCAGAATAAGACCACTGCAGAACCATTAGAAGGGCCTTGATATTCTGTTGGTTATGAGCTATAAAGCTTGTCACCAAATTTAGTAATACGCCCTCTAGCGGACAAAAAGTTCTATGTTAATATAAAATTAAAATAAATATACCGTATTTGGTATCATCTGAAAGAGCTTCACGAGTACTTTATGTTTGTACATAATCCCTAGTAATTCTTCGTAGAAATTTGAATGTAAACCAGGGTTTGGTAAACGGAGCGTTGGGAGTGGTGAAGGCCTTCGAATGGCCTGCTCTTCGGCGCGATCAGTTGGAACAGGAGAACAGCCAAGCGCTGTTCTCATACAATTTGACGACGCATCCATAAAAGCAGATATTAACGGACTTATCAAAATCGAGCCTTGCCTCACTGAATTTGACGGCTTGAGGGGTTCTGGGCAAATTCAGCGTAAAATGCTCCCGCTGATTCTTTCTTGGGGTTGTACTGTACATAAATTACAAGGTTGTACTCTAGATAAAAAAGTTACAGATCTAGGAAAGTCGTTGTTTGCTAAAGGACAGGCCTATGTCGCTCTCAGTAGAGTTAAAACCATAGAGGGATTATTTATAAGTGCCTTGGATCATAATAAATTACTTAAAAATCCACATGACAGTCGATCGTTAGCAGAATTAGATAGATTAAGAAATCTTCCCAGGTCCTCTTAATGTATGTTTTTTTTTAATAATTATAAACTAGCGCTTGACTGCAATCCCGCCTAATGGTAAGCAGTGACGCAATCGTTGATGGTAAAGCGCACTGGTTTATTAAGCCTATTCACTTAAAAAACTTAGGAATAGCAAGGATGACGGCAGTTGAGCCAGGTGATGCAATGTTAAACCCAAGACCAACACGACCAACGATGCTGCGCCAGAGGGAGATTGATCTGGAGACTCTCCACGACCAAACTCCCGACACAACAACATTTAGCGCATCGTACTCGCCACACAACGCAACACAACTGCTCAGACGCGTCCTCCGTACGGCTTCACCAGACATCATGCTGGAACACGACAAATCGCTTGGCGGCAAGACTTTGTCTGGTGGGTGGTAACTTCTGCCGGCAGCCGATGTTATGGCCTACCACCGTTAGAAAAACATCCAATCTATTTATACTAACGACCTCATCCACTAATTCATGACCCATTCGGTGCCATCGACGCAAATGTGCGTCGCTACTATGAAAAACCGGGAGCTTCATACGGGGAAACCGTTGCTATACGCGCTACGATCCAAGCGCTACGAAATAGTAAAATAGGACATCTCTACATATTACTATACGCCGATACATAAGTCAAAAGAGATGTCGTATGTTAACTACCTAGTTTTTAGTTCGTCAATTTAACTTTTGACACCAAAATAGTACAAATAATAAAAAGTAAAAAAACTAAAACCCAACTACGACAAAAAACGACGCTGAAAAAGTATAAAACAAGATTTTCAGAATACTGAACTGAACAAAGTTGCTAGTTGCAAGTAAATGGACACAGTAGACTCTACCAAGATGCCTTCGTTGTAAATTGACAATAATGTCTTACAATACTATTCTGAAGTATGCAATATTCACTATGTAGAGATAAATTTTCATGTTTGGAAAGGCGTAGTCACACGTTACATATACCTACCTACCGTAGCACTTTGATAACGTGTGACTGCGGTTTTCCAAACATGAAAATTTATCTCTACATAGTGAATATTGCATACTTCAGAATAGTATTGTAAGACATTATTGTCAATTTACAACGAAGGCATCTTGGTAGAGTCTACTGTGTCCATTTACTTGCAACTATATTAGCAACTTTGTTCAGTTCAGTATTCTGAAAATCTTGTTTTATACTTTTTCAGCGTCGTTTTTTGTCTTAGTTGGGTTTTAGTTTTTTTACTTTTTTCTTTTTCTTTTGTTTTCTTACAGAATGTTTACCCAGAATGATTGAATCTGTCGACTCTTCCACGCTTTGTTCTTTATCTTCGTTGTTAATATGTAGTTTATTTCTTTCCAGAATTCGTTTCTCTGGGCGAACTTTTGTGATTAATATGTCCCTGTACGAAGTCTTATCATTACAAAATAGAATAGATTCATTATGCGTTTGTTTTTGTGTAATATGATGTTCAACTGGTGCTTTTTTTCCTTCTAAATATATGTACAATGCTTTGCGGTATGTAGTATTGTTCTCACACATTATTTCCCGTATTTTCTTTTCTTTAATAAACATGGGACATGACTTTTCTAACGCCATATGTTGCATCTTGCAGTTTATACATTTGTAGTTTGTAGTATCACAATTGCCATGATTTTCCCCACATTTCGGGCAGCGTATTATTTTTGTCGGGCATGATTTTATTAAATGCCCAAAACGCCAACAACCCGAACATTGTGTAACAGGAAACATATATATGGTTCCACTTTGAACCGACACCCGTACATTGACACATATGAGGGTAAAATAGAACTTTTAAAACATAGTCGAACTGTCTCGCTATCCACCCATTCTCTAGACACCTCGAGACGTTTTAATCTTCTCACATCTATATGTTTAACAACTCCATAAGACAAATTGACTTCATTTACAAATTGGCATCTGAAGGCCATATCTAGAAACTTTTGACAATTAACCAGTTTTTCAGCGTTCTCTCTGTCTTCAAATTCTAAAATTACCTTGTATGCATTTTTATATTTTATTTTGCTTATGTTTAGGATATTTTCTGACTTCAATAATTTTGCTAAACCAAATTGCTTTGGCAATACTGTATCTTTTCCCGTAATGCTCACGACATTGCCCTGAGATATTACACTCCTTTCACCACTTATACTAGTATCAGATTTCTTAGATGATCTTCTTGCTTGCTTTTTGCTTCCCGTTCTAACGGTTATAAATCCATCATCGTCTTCTATAATCTCCTCACTTTCCTCTCTTAATCTTTTTTCGGGTACCCTCTGAATATCAATCGGAGTACTACAGCTCTTCGCCATTCCGCTTAAATTAACTTGTTGTTCACTATCTTTTAATATTTCCTCTTCTACAATGTTACTGTCACTCGATTCACATCCAAAATCCATCACTTTATCCATTATCAACAAACATTTGGATAGTACTACAACACGTGGGTAGTTAAAAAAAAAGGTTAAGAACACAAATATTAACTATTTATAAAGCGTGCGCTCGCCTCGGCACCTCGCGCGGCTCTCATAACAATATTTGAAGTAGGCCGCGCGCCCGCTGCCGGGATGCTGAAACAATGTATAGGTAAAGGTAGCATTGATACACTTATAATGTAATTGGCAGTTAGCGGTCATTGACTCAAAAATATCATCAAGCATTTCAATTTGCATTCAGTAATAATAAACCCTTTTTTACATATTACCTACATTCCATTTTTAAATTTTATTCCAGCTTAGATAATAAATGTAATTCAAAATAATTGTGTGAGCATTAACTATCCTAATAATTTATCCATGCATTTCCATTGTCCATCCTTGTTGCGTCAACGACGATAAAAATAAACTTGGCTGTATGGCGTGCTATGCCTTCGCCTTGTCCATTTGGGCGAACGGAAGAAAAAGAAGTAGTACAAAAAAAGATGGCGATCTCAGCTCATTCGACACCGCGTGTACTCTAAATAAAATCGAATATCTGACTTCCTAAGAGCTTCGCTGGCCGAATAAACCCTCAGTCTCCATATTGGTGGTGTGTCTGTGCTTGACGAGTGTAGGCAGTGAACAAACAGCATCAAGTCCACGAAGAAGGAGCAAGCTAACCGACTGGCACCTGACTCGTCGTTGGTAACTCCTCTCCTGTCCAACTGGGTCCAGGTTAGTGCTTTGCATGTTTGTTTCCCTGCTTTGAGACCCTGGGGTTGATAGGAGAATGCAGCGACTCTTCCAGGAAGCGTCAACATTAATTATGGTGCCTCCTGTGAGGAATCTTCCTCGCGTAATTATTTCAACATTACCTACTATCGGAAATTAAATCCTTCCATTCTCGTTATTACGTTAAATACGTAATCCCAATTCTAATTTATTCGTATACTTACCTACTTAAGGCAATTTCAATTTGCCTTTCAAGTTCTAAGTGTCTAAATAAAACCTAGGTCATCCCATGATACCTAGTTATTGTTTCTTATTTGAGACCGGTTGACTATTCAATCGTACATTCATACCTCGTTAATTCCCGTTTTTCGTTTATTTGTATTAAATAACAAATTGCATAAATTACTTTTTAAAAACGTGAGTTCGAAGTTTCTCGAATTTAGTACCGAGGTACCTACACTCGTCGTACTTATCTCCGGCGGGAGAAATTAGCTTTGACCTACCTCAAAGTCAAAACTTATATTCTAACAAATAACCTTGAGACGTGTGTGCGTGTATTTCATTAATACGTTCGCGCGTGCATTACTGCCGACCTACCGGCTGACGTTCTTTCCGTTTTACCTACTTTTATAACTTTTATCTTTTTGAGCGTGCGGATATCGTATTCCACGTGAACTATGAGCGAGGTGGAATTAATAACCGCTATTAAAAGGCGGGAATATGAGTATACAAGTATGCAGATACTTTACGATTTAGCCAATACAGTTAAAGAAACTAAAACTAAATTTGCAGCTTTTCGAGCTAGGTACAAAAAGATTGATGAAATTCGTAATAGATTTTTGGAATGCAACGAGGATGTTAACCGGTTGCAATTAAAGCTTAAACCTTCGTTTGTTATCGATCATAAAGTGTTACTGTCATTCGATGAATTGTGTTACTGTGTTATCGAGTTTGCGGATTCTCTCGATGCGGGCGCGGGTAGCGACTGTCGCCCGGAATTAGGTCAAGGTCACGTGCGTTCGCAAGTGAAGCTACCGAAGCTAGAACTCCCAAAGTTTGATGGTAATATAGAAAAGTGGCAAACATTTAAAGATAGTTATACAGCACTTGTTCATAACCGACACTGAGAAATTTCACTATTTGCTGTCATGTTTATCTGGCTATGCGCTGACATTAGCCAAGGGCGTGCCTGTGACATCGGCAAATTATTCAGTGGTTTTTGCAACTTTACTGGACAGATATGACAACAAGCGTATTCTTGCAACAGCTTATTTAGATAAAATAATTAAAATTAATCCCATACAAAAACCATCATTATCTAACTTATCTGAGTTATCTAACACACTTTATGAATGCGTTAGTGCCTTGCGCGGTTTGTGTATTGATGATTTATGTGAATTTATTTTATTCTACATTGCGTCTAGACCTCTAGATACAGAAACAAAAAAAAGGTTTGAATTACAAAACACTGAAGAAATTCCTAAATTTAATAACTTCATTACTTATTTACAAAATTACCTAAAAGTATTAGAAGTTAGCCAACCAGTTAATATTCCATCATCAAATTCTACAAGTAAACAAAATCGGCCTAATACAAATAAAGATTATTTATCGCGTCAACCAAATTCATCTCTAATTTCTTCCAACAATAATAATAAAGTTAATCAGTTTGTTTGTGTGTGTTGTAATGAAAATCATTCAATCTACCGTTGTAGTGAATTGCATTCTATGAATATGACACAGCGACAACAATTAGTTAAAGATTTAAAATTATGTCAAAACTGCTTAAGGCCGGGTCACACTGTTACCGATTGTAAATCTAAGTCAATATGTTTCATTTGTAATGCAAAGCATAATACTTTGTTACATGAAGAGCATAAGAGTTTACTGTCTCATACTAGTGAACTGGATTCATCCCAGCATCCCGATATGAACACTACTCTAACTGGTGCTACCCAGTCAAACATTGCAAATCAACCTATTAGCAAAAAAATCCTTGGTACAGCAGTAGTTCGTGTGAAGCGATCGGATGGTTCGTGGCAGTATGTCCGCGCAATTATTGACAGTGGCTCGATGGATTCATTCATTACAAGTAGCTGTGCGCGACAATTAGGTTTACATATCAAGAAATGTAAATTAAATGTAAGTGGCATCGGTCAAAATTATGGGTGTAGCATTAAAGGTCACACCTTCGGTTCCATAAGACCTCGATTGAGTGACACTCCTCAGTTTGATATTCAATTAGTGGTTCTACCTAAAATCACATCCCTGACTCCTTCGATGTCGTTGCCGACAATCGTCAAGGATAAGTTTACACATTTAGATCTCGCCGACCAGGACTTTGATAAATCCGGTCCGATCGATCTGTTGTTAGGAGTAGACTGTTTTGACCAGATATATACTGGCTCACGTTTCAGTCCAGGCCCGGGCTTTCCATGCGCACTCTCTAGTGTATTCGGCTGGGTGATAAGTGGTCAGTTTCTTCAAAACGTGGCAGCTAAAACTCCGGCTACACCCGTTACGCTCCTCGTCGCGCCTTCTAGTGCGCTCGACGGGATCGTTCAATGGTTTCGGGAGTCCGAGGAGCCGCCGAAATGTAAAATTTCCGGCCCCGAGGATGAAAAATGCGAACAAAAATATAAAGAAGGCACGCATCGCACCTCCGATGGGCGTTATGTTGTCCCAATTATGCTTAAAGATGATGCTCCAGCCTTAGGAAAATCATATCAACAAGCGTTTAATCGTTTTCTAAATTGGAAAAAAAGACTTGCTAGTCAAAATAGGTCAATTTTAACTTATTGAGAAATAATATTTTAAAACCAAAGCATATTTTAAGAGGATAATAACATTTTATTTATTATATATTCTGAAATTGTGATAATAGTACAAAATTATTTAACAATTATTATTATACAATTATTGAATTAAATTCATAAAAGTTTTATGACGGAAGATAATTATTTACTTAATGTTTTATGTCATGTTATAAGTACGAGATCTATCAGTAATAAAATAATAATCAATGTAACCATGACCAGTTTGTTAATAGGGAAATCGATCGCGACTACTAGTCCAGTCGATCGCGACTGCTAGTCCAGTCGATCGCGACTGCTAGTCCAGTCGATCGCGACTGCTAGTCCAGTCGATCGCGACTGCTAGTCCAGTCGATCGCGACTGCTAGTCCAGTCGATCGCGACTGCTAGTCCAGTCGATCGCGACTGCTAGTCCAGTCGATCGCGACTGCTAGTCCAGTCGATTGAGACTGCTAGTCCAGTCGATCTTAAAACTACGCAAAAACTTACAAAGCTTATTTATGTTTATTTGTGTGCCTAAGCTCAAAGGCTGTACACTTAGAAGCCGTAACAGAATTGAGTGCTGAAGCATTTCTTGCCGCTTTAGACCGCTTTGTCTCTCGTCGGGGCACATGCCATACAATAATAACAGACTGTGGGACAAATTTCGTAGGCGCGAATAAATATCTAAATGAGGTTGCGAATCTGCTTCATCAGCATTATCCAGAAATTTCAAATGGTTTAGCGAATCGCCACATTACCTGGAAATTCAATCCAGCTGGAGCACCGCATTTCGGCGGAATATTTGAAAGTGGTATAAAATCAACAAAGTATCATTTGAAGCGAGTAGTTGGAGCTCAAGTTCTTACTCTAGAAGAATTTTTTACCATATTAGCTAAAATAGAAGCTGTATTAAATTCCCGTCCACTCTGTACTCTATCTACGGATCCTTCAGAGTCTGACGTTCTAACTCCAGGACATTTTCTAACGGGAGGTCCTTTAGTAGCCTTGCCCGAAGAACCGATAAGTGATAATTCGTGTCCTCGATCTCGTTGGATGATGCTTCGGAAAATTACTCAAAGCTTTTGGCGCGTATGGCAACGCGATTATCTTCACACATTACAACAAAAGAGCAAATGGTTCTTGCCTGAACCAAATATCAAAGTCAATGACATAGTTATCGTTAACGAACCTAATACTCCGCCGATGTTTTGGAAAATGGCTCGTATCGTGCAAGTGCATGCAGGTTCAGACCGGGTAGTTAGAGTCGTTACTCTCCAAACTGCTAACGGAAAGACGTTTCGTAGGCCGGTGGTAAAGGTTTGTCCCTTACCAATTAATTAGTTTATTTTCCTTTTATATACCTAACTAGAGTATAAGTACACACTGTCTTTAGGATTATTAAAAATAAGCCACCAATCATTTACCCTTATTAACTAGAATTTTATGCATTTTTTCGGCAGTGGCTCATAGTCCAGCTATTGCTGATTTCACTCTTTATTTTTCGCATTCTTCTTGAAACCCTTGTGGATTTCAGGTGGGGGGAAATGTGTGAGCATTAACTATCCTAATAATTTATCCATGCATTTCCATTGTCCATCCTTGTTGCGTCAACGACGATAAAAATAAACTTGGCTGTATGGCGTGCTATGCCTTCGCCTTGTCCATTTGGGCGAACGGAAGAAAAAGAAGTAGTACAAAAAAAGATGGCGATCTCAGCTCATTCGACACCGCGTGTACTCTAAATAAAATCGAATATCTGACTTCCTAAGAGCTTCGCTGGCCGAATAAACCCTCAGTCTCCATATTGGTGGTGTGTCTGTGCTTGACGAGTGTAGGCAGTGAACAAACAGCATCAAGTCCACGAAGAAGGAGCAAGCTAACCGACTGGCACCTGACTCGTCGTTGGTAACTCCTCTCCTGTCCAACTGGGTCCAGGTTAGTGCTTTGCATGTTTGTTTCCCTGCTTTGAGACCCTGGGGTTGATAGGAGAATGCAGCGACTCTTCCAGGAAGCGTCAACAATAATAATACTGTGATACTTACTATTTTAATTTCATAAATTATTATTTTTTTCCATTGCAAGAGCGCCTTCATCCTCAATACTTTGCTGTGCCGGACAGGGTCCATTATTGATTCGATATTTCAATATACCAATTATTATGTACACACTATGGAATGCAATTTTTTTTTGCATTTTTTTCTTTTACGAATTGCGATTCTAAATTCGAACAGACTCAATTCGGATGTAAAACGTAATCCTTCATACGAATAGTAGGCTCTATGGTCACTTTGGACTGTCATCTCTCGGATGCAGATGGGATGCATGCAAAACCGCTCTAAAACTAAAGTCCATTACGTCTTGAACTAATATTTATCGCCATATTAGTATGTATATCGTCTTATCGACTTTGACACATCCCTTGGCTACAAGCCAGAAAGTCAAACAAAAATAAAAACTCAGCTATAAGCAGAAAACTTTAGTCTTTAATGCAAAAGAAATAGGACATAAGCAAATGCAAATACAATTTTGTAATAACTTGATTTAGTGACGTAACAATTCGTTTGATGAAACATTGATTTTTGGGGACCGTCTAAGAAAGATAAAATTTATGATTTATTAAGGTAATTTGTCTGATCATGGGAGGAACTTTGGCGCTTGTTGATTGGATTCGATACACTATGCAAACATTGGATCCAACTTAGTACATTTTGTCCTCACTTTGTCACAATGGAAGCGGAAAATTGGAAATGCCACGGAAAAATGTAATGATATGAAGGAGAGAAGATTCCACAGTGGGGTAGCTCTAATATTTAGATTACATACCATATAGATTACAGAACTTAATTATGAAGATTTTATAAAGCGTGATACAATGGGCGGTCTTATTGTTAAGTGCGATCTTTTACATTCACAATATCTAACTACTTTTAATATACACGTGATTAAATAATAAAAGCCACAAAATTATGTGGATCGATGATCGATGACTGCTTATGTTTGTAATTTAAAGATAAAACAATAACCACTGACTGTTTTTTTTTATTTTTAATAATTATAAATTAGTGCTTGACTGCAATCCCGCCAGATGGTAAGCAGTCATGCAATCGTTGATGGTAAAGCGCACTAGTTTATTAAGCCTATTCACTTAAAAAACTTAGGAATAGGAAGGATGACGGCAGTTGAGCGAGGTGATGCAATGTTAAACCCAAGACCAACACGACCAAACGATGCTGCGCTAGAGGGAGATTGATGTGGAGACTCTCCACGACCAAACTCCCGACACAACAATATTTGGGGCATCGTACGCGCTACACATCGCAACACAACTGCTCAGAGCCGTCCTCCGTACGGCTTCACCAGACATAATGCCGGAACACGACGAATCGCTTGGCGGCAAGACTTTGTTTGGTGGGTGGTAACTTCTGCTGGCAGCCGATGTATGGCCTACCACTGAGAGAACTGATTTTAACAACATTTTCTTTATTTTTCCTATTAAAATATTATTCTTGTAAGAAATATTTGCTTTCCATTTCGGCTTCGGCCGAAATAGTGACTGTTGCCAAAGTTCGTTTTCAGTTTCGACTTTGGTAGTAAAACTAGTTTCGGTCGGGCACTAAAACATGCCCCGTGTGGTACCGGGCCTAGAATTATACCAACCCATATCCTCCCGTGGGTGTCGTAAGAGGCGACTAAGGGAAATCACCAGGGAAGCGGGCAGCAGCGCTTCTCCTGTGTAATATCAAATCACTGCGATCCCCAACCCGCCTGCCAAGCGTGGGGATTATGGCAAACCCCCCCAATGATGCACACGATACAGCCCAGGCCCCTAGTCCCCGGCAGCTCCGCTATTCCAGTCTATGGTAGCGGACTCGGTTACGGCGGAGCAAGGGGTGCTAAGAATCTCCGGCAGAGGTCCGGCTACCATCACAAACGACGACCTTTGGCCCTGGCAACATTTAACACGCGCACACTACGGACCGATGAGAAGATTGTCGAACTGGAGGAAGAACTGAGCCGGTTGCGCTGGGACATTGTGGGGTTATCTGAAGTCCGAAGAGAGGGAGAGGACTCGATAATCCTGAAGTCTGGCAACCTGCTCTATTTCCGGGAAGGCGACCAGCTGTCCCAGGGTGGTGTCGGGTTTATTGTCCACAAGTCCCTCGTGAACAAGATGGTTAAAGTCGGGAGCCTTTCGACTCGGGTGGCGTACCTTGTACTGAGAATAACAAAATGATATTCGTTAAAGGTTATACAGGTCTACGCCCCGACGCGACGTCTAAACACTCTGACGATGAGGTGAAGGCTATGTATGAGGACGTCAGTAGAGCCATACATTCCTCCAAAACCCACTACACCGTTGTCATGGGGGACTTTAACGCAAAACTGGGCATGCGAGAGGCGAACGAGACGAAAGTGGGGCAATTTGGAGTTGGAAATCGGAATCCCAGAGGTCAGATGGTAATGGATTTCATGGAAAGGGAAGGACTCTTTGCGATGAATTCTTTTTTCAGGAAACCATTGCACCGCAAGTGGACCTGGCTCAGCCCCGATGGTCAGACCAAAAACGAGATAGACTTCATAATGTCAACGAGAAGGCAAGTGTTCAACGATATCTCCGTGATCCATGCGGTAAAAACCGGGAGTGATCACCGTATTGTTAGAGGCATCTTGAACCTCAACATTAGGCTCGAACGCTCTCGACTTATGAAGTCTACGCTCCGTCCAGCGTCAACACAACTCAAAAACCCCGAGAGCTTTCAGATCGAACTACAAAACCGCTTCGAATGCCTCGGTGAATGCGTAGATGTGGACGACTACAACAACAGGTTTGTGGAAACTCTCCAAACGGAAGGGTCTAAGTTCTACAAAACCCTCCGTTCAAAAAGACAGAAGAAGATCTCCGGTCCCACCCGCCGGCTAATGGAAGAAAGACGGGAGGTGGTCTTAAAATCCCCTGATGACGCTTCGCGCATCAGATGCCTTAACAGACAGATCTCAAAGTCTCTGACTCGTGATATACGCCAATTTAATATAAATTGTATTAAAGAGGCTATCGAGCGGAACAAAGGCTCCAAAGTGTTCGCACGAGAATTGTCTGTTGGACAGAGTCTACTTGCGAAGCTGAAGACTGGGGATGGTAGGATCGTCACTTCCAAGCCCGAGCTTTTGGCTGAGATGGAGAAATTCTACGGAGAGTTATACACATCAACACACGCACCTGTTGTAAGCCTGGCTAATGATCCTAGAGCCAGACTAACCCGACACTACACCGACGATATCCCGGACGTCAGCCTGTACGAGATTGGTATGGCCCTGAAACAGCTCAAGAACGATAAGGCGGCTGGAGATGATGGAATTACGGCTGAGCTTCTGAAAGCGGGTGGCAAACCGGTTCTTAAAGCGCTTCAGAAGCTATTTAATTCCGTCATTCTTAAAGGCGAAACGCCTAAGGCGTGGCACAGGAGCGTGGTGGTTTTGTTTTTCAAAAAAGGTGACAATACCCTCCTGAAAAACTACAGACCGATATCCCTCCTGAGCCATGTCTACAAGCTGTTTTCTAGGGTCATCACGAATCGTCTCGCTCGCAGGTTTGACGACTTCCAGCCTCCCGAACAAGGAGGCTTCCGAAAAGGCTTTAGCACCATAGACCACATTCATACGCTGCGGCAAGTTATACAGAAGTCCGAGGAGTATAACAAACCACTATGCTTGGCGTTTGTGGACTATGAGAAGGCCTTCGATTCGATTGAGACTTGGGCGGTGCTACAGTCTCTCCAGCGGTGCCAAATTGACCATCGATACATTGAGGTGATAAAGTGTTTGTACAAAAACGCCACCATGTCAGTCCGTCTCCAGGATCAGGACTCGAAACCGATCCAACTGCAGCGTGGAGTGAGACAAGGAGATGTCATATCTCCTAAATTGTTCACTGCTGCGTTGGAAGATGTCTTCAAGCTCCTGGACTGGAAAGGACTTGGCATCAACATCAACGGCGAGTACATCACTAATCTCCGTTTCGCAGATGATATCGTGGTCATGGCTGAGACCCTGGAAGACTTGGGCAAAATGCTCAATGACCTCAGCAGAGCTTCCCAACAAGTGGGTCTAAAAATGAACATGGATAAGACGAAGATCATGTCGAACTCTCATGTCGCACCCACTCCAATTGTAGTTGGTTGCTCTGCACTCGAAGTTGTTGACGAGTATATATACCTGGGACAGACAGTCCAACTAGGTAGGTCCAACTTCGAGAAAGAGGTGTCTCGGCGAATCCAGCTCGGTTGGGCAGCGTTCGGGAAGCTACACTACATCTTCTCGTCGTCCAAGATACCACAGTGTCTCAAGACTAAAGTCTTTGACCAGTGTGTGTTGCCAGTGATGACTTACGGAACTGAAACGTGGTCGCTCACAATGGGCCTCATACGAAGGCTCAGAGTCACACAAAGGGCAATGGAAAGAGCTATGCTAGGAGTTTCTCTGCGTGATCGAATCAGAAATGAGGAGATCCGCAGAAGAACCAAAGTCACCGACATAGCTCTGCGAGTCGCTAAACTTAAGTGGCAGTGGGCAGGGCACATTGCTCGTAGAACCGATGGCCGATGGGGCAGCAAGGTTCTGGAGTGGCGGCCACGTACTGGAAGACGCAGCGTAGGGAGACCCCCAACAAGGTGGACCGATGACCTGGTGAAGGTCGCGGGAAGCCGATGGATGCGGGCAGCACAAGACCGGTCATCGTGGAAAGCCTTGGGGGAGGCCTTTGTCCAGCAGTGGACATCTATAGGCTGAGGAAGAAGAAGAAGAGATTCGTAAAGGATAGTTACAGTTAAGTGACGTTAAAAGCTCTAAAATGTATGTTTAAGCAAACGCTAATTACTGGTCAACTTTAAGCGTTTATGAATAAGGGGGTCCATGTACGGAAAAAAATCATCCAAATTCGTTTGGTGAAAGAGTAACAAACACCCATCCATCCGTCCTATCAAACATTCACGTTTATAATATAAACTAGCTGTTGCCCGCGACTTCGTCCGCGTAGACTTCAGTTTACAGGGCGCGGTGGTTCCCGTTTCCGGGGGAATGCCAAGATAAATGCCTACATTACTGCAAGGTTTCAAACATCCTCACACATTTTCGCGTTTATATTATTAGTAGGATTATAAAGATACATGATAAGGTCTATAGCAACGTTAATTTTACCGGGTTTAAAGGTTTAGCAAAGAAAAGAAACATCAAAAATCATACTTCTTATTATATTGCGTTGGTTAGTGTTTTGGATATGCTTAGGATATTATGCAATAAGGGTTAAAATTATTACGCTTGATAAAAGATGAGCACATTTAAGTAAGTACGGTTTTATAAACAACTTTTTTTGTTTTGCTGCCTTTTGCCAAAACATAAAGGTTTCCTGGATTTGATACAAGTGAGCATGTCACATAGAGTTGCCCATGAGAAAAACATGTTGTTTCTAAATGAACTCTGGCAACTTTAAGCGTCTGTCGGCTTTGTTATTGTTATAGTAAATGCTGCTTTCAGAAGAAACTGTACTCTTTCAAATTGAAATGGCAAATCAGTCGGGATGATGGGAATCGGGGCATCAAGACATTTTGTCCTTTTGCCATTCCAGCCATGGTTGTAGCCTTTACAATGTTGTGACCCAAATGTGTTATTTGTAAACGAGTACCATTACACAGCTTCGGAGCGTCAAGATTCCCCATTAATAGGACTGGAACACCAACTTTTAGTATCAGCTTATGGGGTGGCACTACTCCTGATAATTCTAAAGAGTTGAAAAATTCATTAGGGTATGATGTAACTTGTTCAGTGTCTATAATATTGTCCACTGAGAGGTATTCGTTAAGATTTGCCTGAACGTTTAACATGATTTGTTCATTTATTTTACTATTTCATTAGTCGGCGCCAAAATTGCCCTTTCGCATAGCCATTCTGGGTTGGCCATATTTGTTTGAAGATCCGGATATAATTATTTAATAGGTCATCTGAGCTATCCACAACTTGATAGAACTCACGACTCACTCTAATCATGCCTTTACTGTAGTACATGTTATATGTAGTTGGCATGCGATCTGCTCCGATTTTTAAAAGAGTAGCTGCATATTGCATATACCCGGCTTGAGAATCGTGATGAAGTTGCCCTTGCATATTCGTGGTGAGAAAATACTTTTTCACGCTAACCTATAATGCAGATACTTTCAAAGAGGCATTTATTTCATCTGCCGACGGCATACCCCTAGTAATCACCGGAAGGGTCTGCCTAAAGTCACCAGCTAAAAGTACCACCAACCCTCCCATGATATCTTGGTTGCCTTTGATGTCCCCCATTGTGCGATCTAGTGCTTTAATTGCCCTTTTGTGGAATATCATCACATTCATCCCAAACTAACAATTTACACTGCTGTAACATTCTTCCGCGCTCACTCCTTTTACTAATAGATATAGCATTTCCTCATGAGCTAAGTTCAATGGTAACTGAGTGCATGTTCGTCCCGTTCCGAAAAAAATTAAAAAGAGCCGAGTTGATATAAACTAAGCGCCTGTTAAAATAATGGAAGCAATATGTACGTCTGCGTTAGTTCCCGTTTTCGCAACATTTTTTGTTACTGCTCTGCTCCTATTGGTCATAGCGGGATGTTATATAGCCTAAAGCCTTCCTGGATTAATAGGCTATCTAACGCAAAAAGAATTTTTCAAATTGGACCAGTAGCTCCTGAGATTAACGCGCACAAACAAACAAACAAACTCTTCAGCTTTATATATTAGTATATAGATATATAAAATTCTCGTGTCGCGGTGTTTATGCTTAAACTCCCCCGAAACGGCTTTCCCGATTCTCATGAAATTTTGTGTGCATATTGGCTAGGTCTGAGAATCGGACAACATCTATTTTTATCCCCCTAAATGTTATGGGTAATCCACCCCTATTTTTTTTTTATATAGATCTATATCGCCCTTTACACACATGATTTAAATAAATAGTTTCGAAAATATTACAAATTTAAAAATTGTGGGGCGTCGCATTTGTGGCGGTATCAGCCGGTTGGGCGACGAGCGGCTATGTTTTCTATACAACGTTAACAGTTTTTTTGTAATGTATTTAGTATCAGCATTGCACCCGTGCGAAGGCGGGCGGGTCGCTAGTATTAGTATAGAAGTATAGATTAGTATAAAAAAAGGATATTGACTTATTGCTTTAATTACTGATTTATTTATTCAAAAATTATTGAATATTCACACTCTGAAAAGAGTATGACTTGGCGCTATGGTGACCTAGCACACTTTTCTACTGTTAATAGGATATGGTAAGTTAAAGTCTTGTATTATGAACGAAATAGCTATATTAAATTACTATGTCACTTAGTAACAATTAACAATGGTAATAAAACTTAGACACAATTACTGGTAAAATATGGTAAAATGGTAATGGTAATGTCTGGTACTCTCTATGGTGCAAGCATTAAATCGACACTTTTGTGTATTCACTATCATCATCAACCGCCTAGCCTTCTCCCAACTATGTTGAGGTCGGCTTCCAGTCTAACTGGATTCAGCTAAATACCAGTATTTGACATGGAGCGATGTTCTGGATGGGAAATCATCAAATGACCTCTAACGCTCTGGGCGGAGCGGAAGGGCGTGTCAGACTTTTACTGACTAAAACCCACCCGTATTTCTTCACTTACCTATGCGCCAGGGCCACGGTTTCTTTTTTAACCAACCCGTAACCCTGACCCAGGAGGCATCGGTCTTCCTGAACCCCGTCACGATGTGCTGACATATTTTTGAGGCGCGCGTGAAATACAACGCCCCGTCGACTCGGGCCTGGTCCTTACCGGGCGGCGAGCTGAGATACTGTGGCCCTGGCATAAACTAATGAAGGTAGACTCTTCCGCTTCACCCGGAACGGTACAAGTCATTTGATGATTTCCCTTATTCTAATTGTAACAGTCTAGTGAAATTCGACCTCCAAAAGACAAGATCAAGACGATTAGATAAGAAATATTCAAAAAAAGTTAAGGCCTTATCATTTAATTTATCCCAACCTACCAGTGACACAAAAATTCTTTTTAAGTTGTAACCATCAAAAGAAAAAGATATTATTATTAAAATATTCAATTCGGTTCATTTCCTAAAATTTTTCTTTTTGTATCCAATTGAGGCGTACTTGTTGAATAAATTACATTTTGATTTCCACTGAAGATTGTGTTGGTTCCGACGACGTTGGCAGATTTTTTTTGCTTCATTTTCGCTCTGTGGCTAGCAGATTTCTCGGGGTGAAGATGTTGGTTTTTGACTTGACTAAGATATTATTTTTTACGATCAGATTTATCAGACGATTTCTTTATTGTTCAATGGAGCAAAAATGAGATATCAGCTGTAACTCAACTTTCAAATAATGTATCTGGAACTATGGTTTAGGCATTTTTTGTAGGTATATTTGCAAAATCTCATTTCGTGTCTTTCTAAAGAAGTAAGGGGTCTCACGGCTTTTCTGTATAAGGCGGGGAGAAAACGCCAGGGTGTCACCACTGTATGGATCGCCTTGAGGATACGGTGGAGCATATGGAGGGGGTCTGCTCGGCTTGGGTAGAGCACCGCCGTGTCCGCCGATCAGCGGTAAACTCTCGCGTCCAACCCTGGTATAGGCCCCGGTCCGGGGCGAGAGTGCATGGCAGGCCGTCACTCCTTCTGCAAAGCAGTGATGCTAGCAAAGGAGGAAGCGGAGCGCGTGAGGGAGCGGGAATCCCAGCGCCCTCAAGCCTCTAGCCGCCGCAGGAGACGCCCTGGTTGGGAGACAAGATCGAACTCCCGGCCTCCGTAGGCGCGGGCGTGTGGGCACTGCGCAGCTAGTCCACGGCGCGTTGTGTTTCACTCGCGCCTCAAAGAGATGTCAGCACATCGTGATGGGGTCCACAAAAACCGATGCCTGCCGGGTCAGGGTTGTGGGTTGGTTAAAAAAGAAACCGTGGCCCTGGCCTACAGGCAAGTGAAGGAGCACCACGGGTGGGTTTAAGTCAGTAAACGTTTGACACGCCTCCAGAAGCGCCTTTGCGCTCCACCCAGAGCGGGAGAGGTCATATATGTTTTCCCATCCCAAACAAGAAAAAAGGGTCACACCACTTTATTGACGACACGGTTGGTGCAGTGGCTGAACGATGGACTTCTGCATTGCATGTCACGGGTTTGATGGAACAAATATTTATATAACTTAGAGGCAGACCCTGAACCACTAGGTTCAGGGTCTGGCTGTTTACATAAACAGCGTGCGTTTATAAAATTTGAACTCATATCCATATATGAGTTCAAATTTTTGTAAACGCACCCACAATACATGAGTAATTGCTAGTGGGGCAAAGTTCCTTTATGAAAAAAAAAGTTCTTCTAGACTACAGAATAATTTTGAAAATGTTGTTTTTTCATATCATCAACCCAAGCTGAAGCTAAACACATAGCTTTTAACACTAGATTAGATAGCTTCAGATTCACAGCAGATTACAGCATAAATTAGTGCGTCCAAAAAGCGGGTGAACACAGTGACTCTTTGACTCTCAGTGAGTTTTGAGTTCAAATGAAATGAAATTGTTTAATAAGCAATCAGGATCACTAATCACTTTTACACGTCTTTTTTTTTAAACTAGATGGAGCCGGCATTTCCTAACTAACTACCTCTGAGAAGAAATAGCCGGAACAAACTCAGGGATCATGGTCTTTTTTCAAGTCCTGACATTAACGACAAAAAGAGTTAGGTGCATACATTTAATTTGAAGCCGTCGAGATAATAATAAAATGTATGTCTATCCAACTTTATTACTATTATTTAATATATAGATTTCACTCGACTGAGAAAAATGTTATTTTCATACGATCAGGTATGCAAGATGATATCTTTATTCTTCAATCGAGCACAAAATGTGCTATGAGCGTTAACCGAACGTTCAATAATCATATTTAGGATCATAATTTAGTTACTTTCGTATTCAGAGTATTCAAAAAATCGTTTGGCGTAAAAGTATAATTTTGATGTTTCCCGTAATGTTCTTCTTCTTCAGCCTATAGAAGTCCACTGCTGGTCAAAGGCCTCCCCCAAGGCTTTCCACGACGACCGATCTGGTGCTGCCCGCATCCATCGGCTTGTCGCGAACTTCACCAGGTCATCGGTCCATCTTGTTGGGGTCCTCCCTACGCTGCGTCTTCCGGTAAGAGGCTGCCACTCCAGAACCTTACTGCCCCATCGGGCATAAGTTCTTCGACCATATTGTTGTCCCGTAATGTTGGTTTATCATAATTATCGATTTATTTCTGTAATTGAAAGAAAGAAATCGATTTTTTTTTGTAATACCCTTTTCGGTGAATATTGCATGCCTTAGAAATAGCCTAGCGAAAAAACAAAAAAGCAAATTACATAAACGCAAACCAACCTATTTTTCTTTAATTAAAGCGTCTATAATAAATAGTAGCCGCTCAAAGATATAATTATGTTAATAGCAGGTATATTGCAGGCAGGTATATTGTAAAAGCCTACAAAGGCTTTATTTAAATTCGGTCGTTTGTTTCAAATTAATGTGTCAATTATCAACCTTATTACGCAAGCCATAACATTCGTAAAATGATACACGTTATTGGTGTGCCGTCAGACGACTCTTAGAAAAACAAAATGGGGGCGCGTTATACAACTTTATTTTTTGCATATGCGAATCCTGAAACACGTTTCCAATATTTTTAAGTAAAGAATCAAAATACAAAATTTCAAAAATATATTATGTAAAACCACAAAGTTATGACCTTGTAATCTTACCGGTTGTATCAACAAAAATATGGTCAACGCATCAGCGGCATGGCAAAGGTGGGTCCTGTGTCACGCGCCTAGTACTATGATCTACCGTCAGCATTGTTGCGCACTCGGTAACCATACTGCAGGAATTTCGAAATGTATTTGGGAAAAATATAACATGGTGTAAAAATTATTGGAATCGATTCAGTTGCTTATTCTGATCAAACCATATTCAGGTGTCGTAAGAAAAAATAACGTTTTACAATTTGAAAAGAAAGCTTATAATACATGTGTATAGGTCTTTTTATAAGCTTGGGAACAGTTCCAAAAAGGTTCATGTCATAGTTTGCATTTAGTTAGAGACTCCACATGGTAGGTAGAACGGCCACAATGCTACTCAAACCTAGCGCTGGTAACGCATTGCAAAATCCTTTTACATATTTTTTGTACATTTCTCATGATTCATTGCGCATAAGCGCAGTGTTAGCGACTTACGCGATTCACGGAACGGGTAATGTAAAAGAATATTATGTACACAATATTTCTCATCATCATCATCATCATCTCAGACCCGCACTCCGTGAGGCCGAAGCCGCACGGAGTACGGGTCTGAATAGTTGTGTTGCGATGTATTCCGGATACGGGACGCCGAATGTTGTTGTGTCAATCTCAGCATCGTTGGTCGCGTTTTCGGGTTTAACATTGCATCACCTCGCTCAACTGCCGTCTTCCTTCCTATTCACTCAGTTTTTTTTTGAGTGAATGGGCACTGCTTACCCTCATTTTTTGTATCACCCTCACCCTGTATACCCTCGGTATTGCGATCAAGCACTAGTTTATGATTATAAAAAATACTTTTTTACAAAAAAATAGAAAAAGCATTAACACAAAAACAAATTTTACTTTTGTCATGGCTCTAGAAGTCGGTGTCTAAAGGTTTCTGCTGTTTAGCTCGCCACCGACTTCTAGAGCCATGACAAAAGTAAAATTATTTTAACTCTAAAGTGTTTTTTGAAGTCGGTTTCTATTTTATTGTAAAAAGTTTTTATTTTATGCTTTTCAGTGTCTTATGCGAAATTCGAAAATTACTTTTTCACCTCATAACAATAGTGGCAGCAATAACCCATATAGAATAAGTTCTGTAAAAACCACTGAACCGATTTTGATGAAACTTGCAGTATTCCCTAAGTTCAACAATACCTAGTACAACAAAAAAAAAAATTACTAATAATAAATCGGACTTGTAGTTCCTGAAATATTCGCACACAAACATAAAAACATGCATACATACATATACATTATACAATACGAAAACTGGGCAGTTCTGAAAATATTACATACATACGGGTTGAATTGATAACCTTTTTTTGAAGTCGGTTTAAAAAAGGAAACCAGCTCGTCCTATATACTCACACTTTTCTAATAAATTTCCCAAAATAAGACGCACAAGTACACGATACCATTACCACTTCAGACTTTATAATATACGCAACACACATCTCGGTCAGTGACCACAGTACATAAATAGAACTTGGACCAAACAAATGACCGTGACATTAAAAACGCTGCATCATTCTCTTCTAGAGGAAAACAGCAATCTGTCATGACCACAGTTTTTTTCGGTTACCGCCAGTTTTGCTGTAGGTTATGCACGGACAGAAGAAAAAACGGGCCCAGATAAAGATATATTATGTGTATTTCTCATACATTATTGTCGAGATATTTACTCAGTCGCGACCGACGGAAATGACAGTAGCCTTGGAGATGAGTAATTAGAACTATTAATCAGTTGTAATTATAATTAATCGGGAATCCGATGAAATGGAGTGCCAACAATTTGAGCGTAAAGATGATTTGTATTAGCGATGTTTAGAGACTTGAGGAACAGTGCGTGAAGTTCCTTACCTTAACTTCCTCCTTAGAAAAGAGAGGATCCTTCGATCAGACAGGTATTTAGTCCGGCGGGCACTTGCCCAACGGTAGATGTTAGGAAGTTGTATGTATGCTAGTTGCACGGTAAACTCTGCTTTTGAGATGTAACATTCGTATGACGTCAGTCATCATCTCAGCGTTTATCCCAGCCGCATCCGAAGCCTTTTCAGCTTTGGAGTCTGAGGTCCGCTTTTACCAGTCTAACTGCTGATATGGCTAAACTTCGACATTTTCCGTGAAGCGACTGCCGTCTGACCTCCACAACCCGAAGGCGACATCGAAGCATTGCAGCTGACCAATTGTTGGACTTTTTGAGGGCTCCAACAATCCTTTAACGACTGCCACTAGATGTTCGTATGGCAACCGGGACCAACGCCTTAACGTGCTTTCCGAGGGACGACCAGACCAGTGCAAATATTCATATTCATGCATACAAATATTTGCTCTGTGTGGGGATAGAACCCGCGCCACCCTGCGCAGCGGCCGCATCCGCTACCGCTACGCCACGGAGGCTGTCAATATTCGTATGACGTCAGTATGACGCGTTAATTCACCACCATTATTATCCAAACCAATATAAATTAGGTCACTGATTCTATAATCTTATTATAGATCTAATAAATATTTTTTTAGTTTCATTTTATTGATTTTTTTTTTTTGCTATTTAATTTCTTTGCTATTTTATATTGGTCACTAGAGATGTGCTTACGTAAACAGGTGAGATTAAAATGTATAAAAGTAGAACAATGACAAGATGGAAAACAATATTACGGCTATTTATAAACATTGGAAAAAAAAATACATGTTGCCTCGACCTCAGCTGCGCAGTTAGCACAGTGGTTAAGCTATTGACTGCTGCGCTGCGTGTCGTAGGTTCGATTCCCGCACGGAACAAATATTTGTATGACCTATAAGTAGTTGTTCCAGGTCTGCATGTTTGTGTTTGTGAATTTTTATATTTGTAAACGCACGGACGACACAGGAGAAGAAATTCTTAGTGTGGGGAAACTTTTTTTTTAATAAATAAATCCTGTAATATATTATCATCTACCCAGTCTTATCCCAACTAGGTTAGAATCAGAAGAATGTATATTTATAATGACACCATATCATAGCCAATCACGGTACAAGAGAGTGCAACATTTATACAATTCTGTACTGAATGTCATTTGAAATGGTTCAGTGGTTTCAGAGGTTGGTTCTGATTTCGGCAATGTGCCAAAATAATAGTAAAGCTATAATCGATAAAGCTTTTGATGGTGGAGGACCAGAGAAATCAAGGGGAACTTTCAAAAACTGTAGGGACGGCTAGTGCATTTGTAAGTTTTTCATTTATTAAACCTGATGAAGTGATGATGGAGCCGAGAGACAGGCGTGGGAACTCCTCAACGATTCACAGCAGCTACCTTGTGTTTATGCTTGAATAATTTGTATTGATAAGAACCTTACACCTAGATGGGTGGTGACTGTTATTAGGGGGGAGCTGATGATGGCGACAAAGGTTATTTCAGGGAACTCCTTAACGATTTACAGTAGCTACCTTTTATTTAGACTCAATTCATTTATATTGATGACAAGTTTGCACCTATGTAGGTTATAATGAAGGTCTGCAGTAGATCTGATGATGAATCCGAGAGACAGTCGAGGGAACTCCTCAACGTTTTACAGCACCTACCTTATGTTCGTGTTTGATTAATTTGTATTGATTAAAACTTTACACCTAGATAGGTTGTAACTGTCATTAAGGAGCTGATGATGAAGACAAAGGTTAGTTCAGGGAACTCCTCAAGAATTTACAGTTTGTGTTTGGGCTCGAATTCATTTATATTGATGAGAAGTTTGCATCCATGTGGGTTATAATGAAAGTCTGCAGTAGATCTGATAATAAAGAGCATAGACAGTCGAAGGATCAATCAAATGTTATTCCGTGGTGCCTGGCAATCTGGGCTTCTCCCAGTTGCAATAATGTCCCTTTGTGCCGATTGGCCTAGTTCTGTTCTGTCTCCTGCTTATTATGGAGGGAAGTGGAAAAAATATCTTTTTTCTTACTCCTCCGCTATTCTTTTCTGATTAATTTCGTTGCGGGACCCAAGACAGTTGAATCGTTTCTCCGGGACTCGTCGAGCTTCATTGCTCGGCGTTTTTCTGGCGGTCTCCACTGTTGATTCTGGCTTTCAGGAGTTGCAGTGGGTTGGGAACAGTGTGGCGGGTTTTGTCCAAAAAAAAAAAAAAAGACAGTCGAAGGAAATCCTCAACAATTTACAGAATTGAAGTTTAACGTAGGACAACCACTAGCCACTTATACTCGCCATGCTGATGCGACAATCAAAAAAATCAGGAGACCTAATTTAAGCCGCGTAATCGTGTCACCTCTAGCAATACTCATACATTCAGTCCGGTCCCAGAGAAATTTTATAAAAATCGGTTCATTAGTTTGCTATTTAAACCAAAATGACGGGTAAAAATTCAAATAAACAAAATGCGCCATTTGCTTGCTAACCTATTCCCAACTATGCACATTGCGTACTTTTTGCAACTAAAAATTCTAAAATAAAAACTTTTTTACAAAGAAACAATACGTTTTTAAACAATACGTTTGTAATTGCAAAGTGAATAATAACTAATTTCGGAGGTCGGTGGCAAAAACGAATATACATAAACCAAAGACACCATAATCGTGAACATGTGTATTTGGTTTTGCCACTGACTTCCGAAATTAGTTATTTTTCACTTTGTAGTGTTTTTTTTTTGGAAGTCGGTTGTTTCTTTGTAAAAACGTTTTTTTTTGGAAAGTTTTACACCGTGATTATACGTGTCCATATCATTTAATTTTTTCCAAAACCTAATTCATGAAAGAAATACGATACTTCAAAATCGAGTAAAATAACCCATTTTTAGGGTTCCGTACCTGAAAAGAAAAAGACGGAACCCTTATAGGATCACATTGTTGTCCGTCTGCCTGTCTGTCTGTCTGTCAAGACCCTTTATCTCAAGAACGCGTGGACGTATCAAGCTGAAATTCACATGAAACACTCAGGTCTATTGTTCCTTTAAGCTGTGAGAATATCAAACTTCTAAGCCAAGCCAATCAAAAGATACAGCCGATTATGTCGATATTTTCAACAAATTTTCGACACTCGCAAAGGAATCAAAACCTACAGGATACTTCCCGTAAATTCAGAATCTTGAAATTTGGCATGAAGCATTGTCATATAATGTAAATATAGGGAAAATTGCGAAAATCTAATTTTTTTGGTTATATAATTAATAGAAATATTCTGATATAATGAAACTTACTACCTTATTTCTCACGAACGAATAAAGGTTTCAAATTGAAATTTATACCAAATACCTAGGTCTATTGTCCCTTTAAGCAGTGAAAAAATCAAACTTATAAGTTAACGCGATCAAAAGATACAGCAGTTTATACCGACACCTTACACGAGTTTGCGTCATACGCTAGGGAATCAAAACCTACAAGGTACTTCCCGTGAACTCAGAATCTTGAAATAAGTAATTTGATGTAATACGTCATAAATTGTAAACCGCTACGTTTGTACGGCGGAACCCTCGGTGTGCGAGTCCGACTCGCACTTGGCCGGTTTTTAACGTAATGTTCAGATGACTATTTATTTGACAAACATGATAAGTTTCTGATAATAATGAAAATAAGCATATGTATACTTTTCCTCTAAATTTTGAAATAAAAATAATTGAGATCTGTCGTGTTTTGAAAAAGTAAACAGTGGAATACGAAACGTCTTTTGGTCAACGTTTTTGTAGGTAAAATCAGCCTGAGCTGCAAGTATCCTTTTCGCACTTTACCGGGAGAGGTTTTACTCCTCCGCACTAGAGTATTAAGCCATGAACCTAACTGACATAGGAAATTTAGTTGTTTATACAAAAAATACAACGTAGTTTTTTAGGAGCTAAGTTTTCATTTTAGTAGGAAGAACTTTTTCTAAATCAAAATAAAGGTTCAAGTAAAATTGTTAAAATTAATATTATTATTATTTATAATAAACAATATTATAAAGAATGTGGCTGATTGTGTATTATGAGTTTAAATATTTGTAAACGCACCCACAATACAGGAAAAATGGCGATTATGGGGCAACTTTTTTTTTTCTTATTTAGAAGTATAGAAAGAATTATCTAATAATCTAACTTTATTTTTAAATTATTTAAAAATAAAGTTAGATTTATTTTTGTAATAAGACGGTGTGCTTTTGGACATTGTGTGATAGTTGCCGGTTTTACAAGGGAAAAGATTTATTAACATAACAGTAAGCTGAACAAATGATACTCACAGTGTAAATCGCCATTCAAAACGTTCAGTGTAAAATCTCTTAAAAAAAAAGATCTGAGCTCCAACTTGGGAAATCATGCGCCAGATCCTATTATAAGCAATTTACATATTTTCATTTATGTCTTTGACAAAAAGCTGTAGGTACAATAAACATTTACTATAGCTGGGAAAGGCATATTTCAAATGTTGCCTACCATTGGTTACGATAAGTATTTTTTTTTTCTTTATTACATATTATAAACCAGCGCTTGACCGCAATCCTGCCTGATGGTAAGCAGTGATGCAATCGTTGATGGTAAAGCGCACTAGTTTATTAAGAGCCTATTCACTCTAGCCTTGAAGACACTCAAATTGTAGTCCGACGGAAACATCGCCGCTGGCAAATTGTTCCAGTCCCTCGATGTACGCGGTATAAAGGAGGAGGCGAAACGCTTCGTCCGGATCGTAGTGGTGTTAACAACGTAAGGGTGGAAACCAGCCGTACGACAGGTCGTCCGCTGGTGGAACGGAGATGGGGGAATTAAATCATGCAATTCCCTCGCACACTCCCAGAAATGCATCCTATAGAACACCGAAAGGCTGGCTACTCTACGCCTGTGCTCTAGGCTTTGGAGACCAACTCGAGTTAGATCAGGGTCACCAATCAGCCTCTTTGCACGTCTCTCCTATTATTCTATAGTTTCCGTCTTGTCATGTTTTCGATCTAATGAATATTGACTAGAGTATTAAATTATCTTTATAGTAGAAGTGAGTCATCTTTCTGACATTTTGTGTATTCGCTTGGGGTCAGAAGTAATGTCAAATTTTCGTGTCACAATATTAGTTACCTACCTCCGAAGCTGGCCACTTTGGATTCAGTGGAGAGGAGTGCGAAGAGGCTGATTGGTGACCCTGATTTAACTCGAGACGATCTCCAAAGCCTAGAGCACAGGCGTAGAGTAGCCAGTCTTTCGGTGTTCTATAGGATGCATTTTGGGGAGTGTGCGAGGGAATTGTATGATTTAATTTCCCCATCTCCGTTTCACCATCGGACGACCCCTCGTACGACGAGCTTCCACCCTTATGTTTTTAACACTACTACGATCCGAACGATGCGTTTCGCCTCCTCCTTTATACCGCGTACATCAAGGGACTAGAAAAATTTGCCAGCGGCGGTTTTTCTGTCACACTAAAATTTGAATGTCTTCAAGGCTAAAGTGAATATTGCGTCACTGCTTACCATCAGGCGGGATTACGGTCAAGCACTAGTTTATAATTTACAAAAAAATAAAACGAAACAGCTTGACAGATTTTTATGAAATATTACATGCATATTCAATGGTTCTGAGAATCGGCTATTATATATTTTTGATACACCAGTGATTGATAAAGGCTGTCAACGCACAACATTTCTTTTTAAACATTTTTTGTTATGTTTTTATAATGTGACATTAAAAAACTTTTTTTACAAAAAAACAACCGACTTCCAGAAACCACTACCTACAAAGGGAAAAATAACTAATTTCGGAAGTCGGTGTCTTTGGTTTTGTATATTTATTTTTGACACCGACTTCCGAAATTAGTTATTTCTGGAAGTCGGTTGTTTTTTTGTAAAAAAGTTTTTATTTTACACTTTTTAGTTCTTAAAAGTACTATGTATTCATTTGCATCCGGTCAGACTGGAAGCTGACGCAAATATAGTTGGGAAACGACATAATTTTGTTTACTTTAATTTTTACCCGTAAGTAGGTATTCCCTCAACTGCCTATGGTCTTCATCATCAAATTTACTGCAGACCATTATTTTAACCCAATGGGTGCAAAGGTCTCATCAATATAAATGAATTGAGTCCAACAACAACAACCATAGAAAAAAACAACACAAACAAACATAGAAAAAAAAAAAAGCATATAACGGTCGAATTGAGTAACCTCCTCCTTTTTGAAGTCGGTTAAAAATACATATAATCCTAAATGTTCTCCCTTTCTAATACATAATTATGTATCTCAAAAGTCAGTTTCACCAGTTTCCTGAAATGAGTATTACTAATCTTTTGAACAAGTAAACTTGAAGCTAAATTTCACATAATATTAATGACATAAATAAACTATTAATGTTATTTTAATTATCTCATTTCATTATATCGTCTCAAAATGGTGAAGGAAAACATCATGAGTAAATCGGTATATCCAAGAAACAAAGCCTGGAAGACTAGTTACATTCACCAACCTGCACTGTTCCAGCGTGGTGGATTGCCCTATTCTATATCACAAAGAAAAGGCTTGTGTCCCAATGCAATGGAATAATAATTATTTGATGACTATTAATATTTCATTCATATACATAATTATGTATTTTTACCAACTATATCAAGATCTACTGCAAGTTGCACCGACCACCAATTTAGCTAGCTACCTTATCGTCCAAGAGCTCAGGAGCAAAAAGGACCTGTCAATCAGATATATAGAGTAGGTTTGTGTTGCTACAAGTCTTCCAAACTTTTTTCTGCTAACAGTATATACATCAGCACTACAATTTGCTTTTATGTCCCCTTGAAACGAATCAATGTAAACAATACCAGAAGCAAATTTACAAGGCACTTGTTCAAACCCTAATTACGTATTCAATGATAGGATCCATGTTTGTCATACTGCCACAGCTGCGTTGTACCAATCAAGGGTATTCCCCGAGCTTCAAGCAGGATTCTCTTATCTCATACAAATGTACGGTGAACACAATTGCATTATTGTCACTGTTTGATGAAGTGGCGACGCGTAGCGCCCTCTAGTGGATTAGTTTACTTACTAAATTGCTTATTCAAGACGGATGTACAAATGGTAGCGTTAATGAATGCTGAGAAGAATGAATGCTTCGAGCGTGTATTTTGAACAGTCTTACTGGTATATTGTTTCTGTTCAAGCTTTAGAAATAGTGTTTGTGAAGAGAGCAATTTAGGGAATTTTGTTTTATGTTTGATAAAATTACATTAGTAGGTTCTTTACTTTTAATAAGATGTCCCGCAGTTTCACCAGCATAACTCTGGAGAAACTATATTACTTACCTACTGTTAACTTTCAATACTCAGTACTCAATAATTTATTGTATTCTATAATGTCTAACATATTAGTTGGTATATTACAATATCGTATCAATTATAGACTCTGTCGGGCACAACAAAGTTTTTTTTTTATTTTTAATAGGAGATAGGATGAAGGCGCTCTTGTTAAGGAAAAAAAAATAACAAGGAATTAAAAATGTATCATTAAAGAACAGTATTTTATGCTTTTATGATATTTACATTTTGTTTAAGTATTTATATTACAGTAGTTTGTAAATTTATTTTTTATATTTCACAATTTACATTGTCTTTATCACTATTAATTATAATCATAATCATCATCAGCCCCTACTCGTCCACTGCTGGACATAGGCCTCCTTCATGGCACGCCAACAAGCCCGATCCTGAGCAGTTCTCCGCCAGCCACTACCAGCCACCTTTTTGATGTCGTCGCTCCATCTCGCCCAAGGACGTCCTACGCTACGTTTGCCGAGACGCGGTCTCCACTCGAGGAGTCGTTTACCCCAAAGGTAAACGAATTAAATAAACCAATTATAACTAACTATTTAAATACACTGGGCCGCAAAAATAATGGGTCACTTAGTAAAACCGCGATATCGGCCAAAGTTATGTACATAGATCCATAAATACATGTAAAAATAATATGTTATAGGTATATAAGTGGCGCTAATTTCAAAAAAGCTTTTATTTGAACAAGCTATAGCTTAAAAAAATTAAGTTCTAAAATTTTGAATAATAACAAATTTAGATTTCTTATAAAAGAATAGTATCAGCTTTTGTTGCCAACCGAGTTGTAATTATATAAACAAGTTCTTGGTGTGGTCACAGTATCTTGTACACCAACATGTCATTATCTACTAAAGAATGAACACGAATTATGATCATGGTACAAGAAGGAAGGACTCAGCGGATTACTGCTAGAACAGTAGATGTATCTTTATCCATGGTCCAAGGAGTACTTCAGCGATTTCAAGAGACTAGCATGAACAACAGAAGACCAGGAAATGGCAGACCAAGTTGCATAACTGTACGAGAAGACCGATTGATCGTGAGTTTAGAAATTGACATCTCACGGCTGTTCAGGTCCGAGATAGCCTTCAAGAAGTTTACTACAACAATGTGAGTTCTGACACAACCCTGCGGTCACAGGCCAGCAAATGGCCCTGAACTGCTTAGAGAACATCGAATTTTTAGGTTTTAATTACTCGAGAACCCATCCGACGAACAGATCCAGTGGAAGAATAAGAAACAGAGACCAAAATCGTATTAAAATTTTGGTTTACAGCATGCGAGTGAGATCATGACAACTGATTTCCACACAACCTTCAGCTACCGATGCCACTTTCAGGCTTCGTCTTTATGTACTCATTTATTTTAACAATCTTTTTAAGTATTTGTAATATTTAATAAGTATTTTTATATATTTTAATTCAAACGCGCCGTTAAACGTTTATAAAAAAAAGAAAATTAAATAAGTTTGCCATCTTCTTATTAAATTTGTTGATTTCACCTCGGTCTTGAACGACAACTAAGTTAAAAAAAAATCATTTTGTGTTAAATATTTTAAAACGTTTCAAAGTGTGACGATAAAATTTACTTTAATACTTTAGACATTTTTAAGTAGATTAAAATATTAAAACGAGGTGCCTATAATACTGTTTTAGATTAACTTTAATATTCAAGAAAATATTTAAGTCCAATTTTTTCAATTTATTCAGACACGATGGGCGACGAAGAGTTTAATTATGTATAAGCGCCCAGGTGAATCTTATCCTCAAGAGTGTTTTGAAGAAAAGGTGACATTCGGTGTAAGGGCAATGGTAAAATGTGGTGGTCAAATGGTAGTGATTATAGAAAACGGTTCTTTGACGATTCCCAGATTTTAAATGAGAATGTTGGTCCTTTCCTGGTGAATCTGGGGGCAAATCCCATTTTCATGCACAATTATGCGTGACCACATAGTGTATATACCGACGTCTTGAAATGACCACCATGAAATGGTCAGCTCATAGCCCGGATTTAAAACCCATAGAGCAGTTATGCAATGAGCTCGGGAGATGCGTTAAACAACGCTTTCCAGTAGGCCTAGTGTAAGTTTTTCTTCCGAGACTCGATCGTCGATATCGAGCGCGTTTGGCGCTCTCATTGGTTGAGAGTTCTTACAACCTTGAAGCGGGCCAATCGATGAGTCAAACGCGCTCGATATCGACGATCGAGTCTCGTAATGAAAACTCATACTAGGCCTACTGCTGCAGCTACCTTACGTGAGTTAAGAAGTGCTCTAGTGGAAGAATGGTCAAACAGAGACGAAAACCGTATTAGAAATTGAGTTTACAGCATGCCAGATAGTCTTTATGAAGTGATGCGGGTTCGTGGAAGAAATAAAAGCTATACAAAACCTTTATTTTCACAGATTAACTGTGTTGGTTATTTTTGTTGGCTAAAATTAGAAGTGAAACAAAAATTATTAGAGTTTACAAACATACCATGTATTTTATTTTATGTATAAGTTAGTCATCTATAACACACTACAGGTTTACGAATGAGTGTGGTTTATTTAAGAAATTATCACACTTTTTATAAGCGAGCCGAAATTTTTCCAGTATAGTTTGATAAAAAACTGTTCTTAGAACTATATCTGATGATTCGAATACTTTTCTCCTTTCATTGCTGTACATAAGCTTAATTAAATTTAAGTAAGAACTACTTTTCACAGCTCTTTGAAACATTCTCCTCGACTAAGAGCAAACAAAAATGGTACAAGAACTAGGTATCAAACGAATTCTTCAGAACTTTACCTCGAAAGTGTGCAAACCACAACTAAGGAGCAAGAACGGGTCAGAACTCGAATTTACACTAACTTCTATTGTTTTAAAGTTTGTTCTTTTCATTTGAAGTGATGTGGCTTGAGCTCTTCTCTTGATCTTCATTTATTTACTTATACCTTTAGCATATGGCCTTAGCAGACTTACTATTTTCAACAGCAGCTATCAGCGACTTTTGAGCATTTTTGGAAGCTTTCGATAGAATTCTTGAAAGCCAACGTCTCGTTTGTACGTTAAAATTCACTAAATACGTACTCGATTAAACGTTATTAAAACAAAGCTGTTTTTCTGATATTAAGGTGATAGCGACAAAATTACTCACAGTTCAGATAAGAAACAACAATGGCTTTCAATAGGCCTCCCCCAAGGACCAATACTTTGACCGATTCTGTGCTTCTGGCATCCACTGGATTCTTACAGATGCATAATTTTGTTTTAAATAAATGTTTAGCGCTAAACGCATTAAATAATTTGTGAGGGAAACCTCTTATTATTTTAAGAATTGATATTTAAATTCGTAATTTAGCTGGTCTTCAAAAGTTCGGAAAAAGTATTGCCAACATTTGCTGAAACACGCAATTCTGATACCAAACTCAAACGCAAAGCAAGCGCTGAATTTCTCACGACTAAACGCATCGCAAAAACGAAATATTCCTCATTCCTAGAAGTAGTTTGTCTGCTAAGGTACGTTTGTCTGTTGTAAAACTTCTTAAATGGAAACTCACCACCTCTACGTTACAAAACTTTCTTCATACTGCCCATCTCACCACAGTTGTTTAAAAACCGTTTCTCAGACCTTAATTACTTTACCCTTCCAAAGTTCTTATTAATTTTACGTAATTGCCCGTGTTTGATTCTGTCAAAGGGGTACAAACAGTTACAAGAGCTTCAGTGACTTAATTCTAGTTAACAAGACGTTAACAAACGACATTAGAAGTTCCCACGTCTTTGTGATTAACTTAGAAGTTTGCTTGTTAGCTTTGAACTCATGTCGTGTTGTTTTGAAGAAGTAGATCAACTTATTATGATGTAATGTAATATTAGAAAATTTGTTCTTCTTTTGTCTGTTATAACATGTTTTTGATCCACGGAACTTGTTGCCTTTGTTCACACTTTGTTATATTATTCATTTATACATAGAAACCGTGTCCCCTACGTATGTTCTTTGGAAACATTACACGAAATCGTCAAACGAGGCGTGGACCTACAATTATTATGTATGCAAATACATTTCTTTTCTTATTTTTTTTTTCTTTCATTAGTTTTCAGAGGTTCACGGAAAACGTTAACAGCGCGGGTGAAAAGAAGCAGAGATAGTTTTATTTTCAACCGTCAAGCACACTAAGCTACATTGTCATCTTCATTGTCCATTTCAGTTGAAAAACGTCCACTGCTGGACATAGGTCTCCCCCAAGGATCTCCACGACGACCGGTCCTGCTCCTCCCGCATCCAGCGGTTTCCCGCGACCTTCACTAGGTCGTCGGTGGCCTACCCACGCTGCGTCTTCCGGTGCGTGGTCGCCCCTCGAGAAGTCAGCCCCATCGGGCATCGGTCCTACGGGCAATGTGTCCGGCCCACTGCCACTAGCTAATCTAAGCTACATCTAGCATCTAGTATTTTGAAAGCTTTGTTCCAACAATGTGTCAGTTGGAATTGGTTTTAAGGTCTTGTGAAAAGTTGTCATTAGGTAATCTAAAAATGTGTATACGTAAAGTTTTTTATATAAATAATATTTCGGGAAAACTAGCTTAGGAGACACGTCTCTTGCACACAGTTTTATGAATTTTGAATTCATTACTTGTAAAGTGCACAGCATCAGCAGACAAGTTAATATTACGTTTAAGATGTCATAACTTGAGTAACTTACGTTAATAAACAGAGCATCAGAATGAACATAATGTTCCTGAACTTCTGGGAAATGTCCGCTCGGCTCCCACTGAAACCCAAACATTTTCCCTCTTTTTCGAAATAAAAAAGAGGGAGAATGTGTGGGTTTCAGTCAGTAAAGTCTTATTTCACTCGTTCCATGAGTTCTTCCCAGCGAAGTGTCGATGGGTAGGCGTTTTGAGGGACTGTTTTATGTAATATTGACGTTCAAAAAATGCTGATTCTCAGCTTAATTTGAATAAATGACTTTTGATTTTGACTCAATCATCTGCCTCAATCAGTCAAGATACTTCTCATATCCCTACATATTGACATTTGTTTGCCGCCGAGATGAGACTTTGACTAGAATTTGAACGTCTGGTCTTAGTCAATGTACATGATACCAAATTGCCTCAACCACATCATTGAGAGCAGTGAAAAAGTTCCCAACTTACAAGTTGTAGGTCATGGATATGTAGCGGTATCTACAACTCACACTCGATCAACAAGACATGGAATACACCGTAACAAAGCTCTCAGAATACCTAATAGAAGCTTACGCTTGCTGTAACTAAGGACACCGCGAGCCAACAGCAAGCGAAGTCCGTGGTGGAATCCCGAGCTCGGCAAGCTACGTCAAACACTACGGAAGCACTTCAACAGAGCCAAAAACATGTTATGTCGGGAGTTTGGTCGTGGTCTCCAGATCAAGTCTCCACTCAGTTTTTTGAATGAATAGGGTCTTAATAAACTAGTGCGCTTTACCATCAACGATTGCATCACTGCTTACCATTAGGCGGGATTAGGTTATAATTAATAGCAATAGTTTATAATTACTTAAAAAAAAAACACCGCTCTTCTCAAAATGCCAAACGAAAACGTCGCGAAACAACCGGCATATCCTGGAAATAAATATTAGAAGCCATATGAGATCTACCAACCCGCATTGCGCCCGTGTGTTAGATTACAACCTATTCCCTATCCAAGAGAGGAGACCTTTGTCCCAGATGTGGGAACGTGATAGCCTGATAAAGTGATTTTGACATGGATTCATAATATCTACATATTTACGCCAGAAAACGAGATACACACGAATTTGATCAATCCGAAAAGACGAAAATACAATACCATTCCATCAATAATATTGTAATCGCGTGAATTTCCACAGAATAGTGATAAATAATGCTACACGTGAAACCTATCATAATAATATTAGCCATACAGCAGGCGGATTGTCTGAGTACATTTAAATGCCAGGTTGATGAGTAATCTATAGAGAAACTTGTTGAAGAACATCTGCATTTGTGATTGAGATATGAGTTTTATATATATTTTTTTTATATTGATATACTGGAGTTTGACCGCAATCCCGCCTGATGATAAGCAGTGATGCTGTCGTTGGTGGTAAAGCGCGCTAGTTTATTAAGCCTATTCACTTAAAAAACTTAGTGATTAGGAGGGAAGACGGCAGTTGAGTGAGGTGATGCAATGTTAAACCCAACAACACGATCATCGATGCTGTACCAGAGTGAGATTCATCTGGAGACCCTCCACGAGCAAATTCCCGACACAACAACATTAGGCGCATCATACCACAAATGCTCAGACCCGTCCTCCGTACGGCTTCACCAGACATCATGCCGGAATCGACGAATCGCTTGGCAGCAAGACTTTGTCTGGTGGGTGGTAACTTCTGCCGGCAGCAGATGTTATGGCCTACCACCCACCGAGAAACAAAAAGAAGAAAGTTCTATTTAAATCGACTTTTTTTTTGAAACATGGCTTTATCTATATCGTTTATTATACAGCGAAGGATGAATTTTAAAATGAGATGATGTTGGGAGGATGAAATGGATGAAATTTAAACCAAGAATTTTACCACATGACGTGACATTTACCAACCCGCACTGGGTGCACGAGATGATTTACGGTCCAGTCTTACATAAAGGAGGCCTATGTACTTAGTCTAAATTCTGGGTTACCGAAATATTCAACAGAACAACTACATTTTTTTTAAACTTTTAAAGTACTTAAGTTAAAGCTTTTAAAACAGCATTCATTTGAAGCTCTTTACAGAAACAACGAACAAGTTATTTTAGCAATGAGGAAAGAATTAAATGGAATATGAAGGAACGTTTGATGAAACGATGAGAGAGATTTGTTTGTTGTTGGTATGGGAAATCATCAAATCACTTCTCCCGCTCTGGACGAAGCAGAAGGGCATGTTAGACTTTTACTGATTAAAACCTACCCGTGTTTATGCACTTGCCTGTGTGACGGCCAGGGCCACGGTTTCATACGTTTGATGAGACCTTATGTCAATATTTTGTTTACCATCTTATTGAGATCGATTTTCTTTTTGAAAAAAACTTTCTTTTCATTATAAAATATCTAAATTTATCTATACACGGTTAGTGTAGTGGTTAAGCCATTGACTGTTGCGCTGCGTGTCGCGGGTTCGATTCTCGCACGGAACAAATATTTGTATGACGTACACGTAATTGTTACGGGTCTGGCTCTTTGTGTATGTGAGTTCATATTATTTGTCAGGACAGCCTCCGTGGCGTAGCGGTAGCGAACGCGGCCGTTGCGCAAGGAGGCGCGGGTTCGATCCCCGCACAGTGCAAATATTTGTATGCATGATTATAGTATTTGCACTGGTCTGGTCGTGCCTCGGAAAGCACGTTAAGCCGTTGGTCCCGGTTGCCATACGAACATCTAGTGGCAGTTGTTACGGGTTGTTGGAGCCCTCAAAAGGCTAACAATTGGTCTAACTGCATTGCTTCGATATCGCCTTCGGTTTCTGGAGGTCACACGGCAGTCGCTTCATGGAAAATGTCGAAGTTTAGCCAAAAATCAATAGTTAGACTGGTAAAGCGGAACCCAGACTCCAAAGCTGAAAAGCTACGGATGCGACTGGGATTAGCGCTGAGATGATGATGAGTGTTACGAATGGACCTTATGTCGATGGCATAAGGTTCAATATCGCGTGACATGCAGTGTGTCACTTTTAAGCCCTATTTCGCTAGATCTAGACATTTCCTAGGTACAATAATAAAACGCATTGCTAGACTTAGCACGGCCTATCGAATGGTACAGGTCTCAACAGTTTTGTCAACAAAGTGTCGACATCGAAATTTCTAGAAACCCGTTTCCGGGAATTACCGTAGGTACTTCCGAGTGACCTCGAACTTATGTGCTATTATTATTACGTCTAGAGGAATCTGGAATGTTCGATCAGCTGGCCTATATAAAGCGCCGTGACGCCGACGCAGAGTCAGTCTACACTCGACTAGCGATACGAAGAAGCGATCTTAAAGAAGACCTACTGCGACAATTATAACGAGAACTTCGAGTACTGCGTGAAGTAACATCTGTAGCGTTATTGTGTGTTTACAACACGGACTTCGTGGACATAAGGGAAGACTTCGGTGTAACGTCAGCGACATTCTACTTGTCATTGCCTCCAATCGACTGTACCTTCGTTGCTAATAAACTTCGTAACCCTTAACCGGCGTTTAAGTACCCCTAGCCCGTAACATGAGTTTATATTATTTTTAAACGAACCCACGATACAGGAGAAATTTCTAATGTGGGGCAAAGTTTAAAAAAAAAATTTCTTTGGATGAGCCTTTTCCATTCCTTAATCTTGATCCCATCTATTTAAACAAAAAATGTCCTTTAATTTGTATTCACTACCTAACATGTAAGCAGCTTAGTCTGAATGGTTATTTTCTAATGACTGAAGTTTTTATATTAATGTAAAAAATATTCTTCCCCGACATAACAAAAGAGTGATCACCGCAAAAAAGAATCAAAATTTTATCTCTAAACGCAAACTAAGCGTTTTTTTCCAGGCAAAAACGAACAAATGCCAAAAAATCGCCCTTAAATTAAAGCAAAGCCTTAAATAAATCACAAAACTCATGAAACAATTTGTGCTAGGAACGTTTACAATAGAAAACCTCCAGTAACTGTTCGTTTTGGTGTCAGAACAAGAATCCTGTTAATTGAAATTAAAATACACCATAAATTATAACGTGAACGGTTGTTAGAGGGCGCCTTGAGCGACGCTTAGCGCGCATTCATGAGTGTTATTGCTATAAAATATATTCCAGGCGCAAATTAATTTAATTTTAGAACAGTATATTTTTTTTTGCTGAAATTGTGAAAAACACAAGAATGTAGAATTGTTGTGTATAAAAAAAAGCGGGCGGAATTATATCTCATTTATTTAGGTACAGCCGAAACTAATGCTCAGAACCTTTTTAACCTAGCAATTTGGAAAGAAATCGGGAGGCCTTCTAAATACTCTATATGGGGCTACTACAAGTAACCGTACTTACCTACCTGCCTACAATTAAGTAATATCACCACTTGAGACTACAGCTTCAGCAAGCAACGATACATTTAGATAACATAGCTGTTTTTTTTTTTTTTTTTTTACAAATTATAAACCAGCGCTTGACCGCAATCCTGCCTGATGGTAAGCAGTGACGCAATCGTTGATGGTAAAGCGCACTAGTTTATTAAGAGCCTATTCACTCTAGCCTTGAAGACACTCAAATTGTAATCCGACGGAAACACCGCCGCGGGCAAATTGTTCCAGTCCCTCGATGTACGCGGTATAAAGGAGGAGGCGAAGCGCTTCGTCCGGATCGTAGTGGTGTTAACAACGTAAGGGTGGAAACCAGCCGTACGACAGGTCGTCCGCTGGTGGAACGGAGATGGGGGAATTAAATCATGCAATTACCTCGCACACTCCCCGAAATGCATCCTATAGAACACCGAAAGGCTGGCTACTCTACGCCTGTGCTCTAGGCTTTGGAGACCAACTCGAGTTAGATCAGGGTCACCAATCAGCCTCTTTGCACGTCTCTCCACTGAATCCAGAGTGGCCAGGTGACACTTGGCGGCACCAGCCCAAATGTGGCTGCAGTACTCCACACACGAACGGACCTGTGCTTTGTATAACATTAGAAGCTGCCCAGGTGTGAAGTACTGCCGGACCTTTGCGATAACGCCAAGTTTCCTGGCAGCCACCTTGGCCTTGGACACAATGAACCGCCCAAAGTTGAGGTTCGAGGAAATCTCAACTCCCAAAAGCTGAAGGCGGTCGGAACACTCCAAGGACACATTCCGAAAAGTAGGGGCCAAGGTGAACGGGCTCCTTTTGGCGGTGAAAAGACACGCCTGTGTTTTGGCGGCATTGTATGCTACAAGATTGGCATTGCCCCATTCGGAGACTGCCTGCAGTGCAACACTCGTTCGCTCAACCATGGCCTCTCTTTCGGACCGGATTGATTTCCTACTAGCCCGAGCACCCGGCAGGTATCTCTCTACAACTGTGCTGTCGTCTGCATACCCATAGATACCGGGCATCAGCAGATCGTTAATATGCAGCAGAAACAGAGTTGCAGAGAGAACAGACCCCTGAGGAACACCGGCATTAGTTGACATGGGCTCAGAAGAGCATCCATCGACAACAACTCGGAGGGACCGTTCAGTCAGGAAGTCTTTTACCCAGCCAGTCAGACTAGGGGAAATGCCGTACGCTGGAAGCTTACTCAAAAGGCCAGCGTGCCAAACCCGGTCAAAGGCCTTCGAGACATCAAGGGAGACAGCAATCGCTTCCCCATTCTTCTCGAGGGCCTCGCCCCACAAGTGAGTGGCATACACTAGTAGGTCCCCAGAGAACCGATTACGGCGAAACCCGTACTGTCGGTCACTGAGGAGATCGTTACCTTCCAGGTATGCCAAGAGGCGCGAGTTCAATACACGCTCCATAATTTTGCAAAGTATATATAAGGTGATCGAAATCGGCCGATAGTTGGCAGGATCGGCACGACTACCCTTCTTGGGCACAGGCTGCACGTTAGCAAGCTTCCAGGACTTGGGCACTATAGCAGTCCTAAATGAGAGGCGATACAAGCGCGTCAATACAGGAGACAACTAGGGCGCACATGCTTTAAGAACAATCGCTGGTATACCATCCGGACCACTAGCCTTATTCACGTCCAGACGACACAGTACTCTCAGAACCTCCTTGTTTCTAATGCGAACCTCAGGCATTGAAGCTCCGCAATGAAGTAAATTAGGTGGAGTAGCACTGCCAGTATCAAGACGCGAATTATGGGCAAAGAGAGATGCAAAGAGACCTGCTTTCTCTCTCGCCGTATGAGCCAGTGTTCCATCAGGCCTAACCAGCGGAGGCAGTATGGGCCGACAGAAGTTCGCCTCAAGCGATTTGGCAAGGGACCAAAAAGATCTGCTACCGGATGGCTGCGCAGATAACTTGTTGCCAATATGGGTAATGCGGTCGAAGCGAGCCTTCTTGAGCGCCTTCTTGAAGGACTTGGCAGCACGGTTAAAGGCTCTCTTCTTTGAGCTTAGATCCGGAGCTCCGCGGTCACGAGCGTCAACCCAGGCGAGAAATGCCGTGTGCTTACGCTATTCAGCTTGGACACAATCGGCATTGAACCATGGGCGAGCCGAGCCACCGACGGGCACGTCATTGAATGGGATAAAATACTCCATAGCTTGACGCACCACATCGGTTATAGCGTCCACACAGCTCGAAGGATTGTCAGAAGAGAAGCAGACCTGCTGCCAAGGATAAGACGCAAAGAAGTGGCGCATCTCATCCCAATCCGCTGACCTGTATCGCCACATTCGCCGTTCACCACGAGAGTCGTGATCTGGTGGGGAGAAGGACGTTACAGACTTCACCAGACAGTGGTCTGAAGTTCCCAACGGTGAGGAAACTGTTACAACACATCTGTCCGGATCAGTGATCAGCAGAAGGTCCAAACAGTTGGCAGTATGCCCAACTACATCAGGCACCCTAGTCGCTTGCTCTACCAGCTGGGAAAGGCCCATGGAAAGCGCGAAGTTTCGCGCTTCTCTCCCAGCGTGGTCGTTCCTCTGGTATGGGAAGAGCCAGTCCTGGTGGCAGGCGTTGAAGTCCCCCAGAGCGACGAACTGAGCGTCAGGGTGCCGATGCAGCGCATTGTCAGCAGCCTCACTGAGGTGGTCAAATAAACGAGTTGTCTCCTGATCACCGCTGTGCGATCGGTAGACACAGGTGTAAACAATTTTGTCCACACCAGTGTCAACCAGCAGCCATAGGGACGAGAAGTGAGGGTCTTCGAGGTGACGGAGGCGCCGGCAACAGATGTCATTGCGGACATACACACAGACCCCGGCACGCTGCAGGAAATGATGCTCCAAAGAGTATCCCGGGTAGCCGAGGTACGCCGCGTCAGTCGGACACCTGATCTGGGTCTCCGTCAAGAAAAGTAGGTGGGGCTTTTCAGTCTCAAGGTGGTAATGGACTGCATCGATATTGGAGTGCAAACCTCGGATGTTTGAGAGGTGCACTATGAACGGGAGGACGTGCGCCCGCTGTGCACACCTACTTTTCCTTTTGTAACTTTTCATATTAAGTTTATATACTGAGTGAATAGGAAGGAAGACGGCAGTTGAGTGAGGTGATGCAATGATAAACCCAACAATACGACCGACGATGCTGGGCCAGAGGGAGATTGTTCTGGAGACTGCGGGGACGCCCGAACCCCCCCAGGGATCGCCATCGGGTCCTCTCGTCCGGTCGCCAACCGGCACGATAGGACCACCCTGGGATTTTTCGCAGTTGGCGGGGCAGCCTTTCGTATGTGGCTGGCACACTACTTGGGCCCCCAACTACCTGCGGTCGGCCAGCGGAGAACCGTGCTTCGGATCCCGCTACCCTCCACGAACAAACTCCCGACACAACACCATCTGGCGCATCGCACCCGGCACACATCGCAGCACAACTGCTCAGACCCGTCCTCCGAACGGCTTCACCAGACATCATGCCGGAACACGACGAATCGCTTGGCGGCATGTCTTTGTCTGGTGGGTGGTAACTTATGCCGGCGGTTGATGTTGTGACCTACCACCGAGGAAACTTTCCCATTGTTGCCCGCGACTTCGCCTGCGATTCATAATGAAAAGTAGCCGATGACCTCACCTGAGATGGACAGAGCTACTTTGATGCTATTTATCCGTCGTATTGTTTTCATACATCTGTGGTGATAAAGGACTAAACCGAGAAATACGACTTTTTGTGTATTTCGGGTTGACTGTCAAATGTTATAAATAACTCGTTTTATTAGTTATTTGGAAAAAAAAATTATGACGAAAGTACGCGTAGGTGTTTTGTAAAATTTGCTGTCAAATATATTAGTCCCAGGAACGCTCACGTTACTACTAGCGCCAAAATGGCGGAAATCAAATATTTTAATATTTTCAAAGATAGTTTGAAGTCCAGCGTACTTTTAATCAGAAATTAGCGAGCCAAAGTGAAAGAGCTAATTAAAAAACAAATTCCTGTCCAACCTAAGCATCAGGCGGGCGTCCAAAATGAATAATGCAAACCTCTTCCGATTTTGAAGTGGTACAAAAATAAACCAGGATATTTAGGTCATTTCAAAAATAACTTCAGAGCCGAAAAGCTCATTTCAAAATTACCCACATTATCATTTCTTCCCCGTGGATGGACGCCTACTTCCCTCAAGCTAGAGGGAAGCGTCTTCAGAATTAATTTTCTGTGTCACCGCTCACTTTAATTACGCGTTCTTACTGATATTAATTACCTTTACGTTGCTTTTAGGGAGTCAGCAGGGATGTATGGTGTTATGTACTTATGTGTAACATGTTAAATTATCATTCGTCTTATGATAATTTTGATAGATTGGAAAATAAATGGCGTAGGTACTCATTTATAAATCGGATTGTAAACTCCTTGTTCAGGATAAAAAGACAAGAGTCTAAATGAAACGAATGACAACACAACACTAGTAAAAAAAAACTAAGCGTCAATTGTCGATGTCATGGGAGAAAATTTTGTCGGAGCACGCGTAACTATCGCGTGGGAGGCCTATGTCCAGCAGTGAACGTCTTTCGGCTGAAATGATGATGATGATGATGACGCGTAACTATTATTTGGGGGAGTTTTGAAAGCAAAGATGAGTGTCACGCTCATTTTTCATTAGACTTTTAAAATTATTTATAGTGTCGTTTACTAAATAAAAGCGCGTGATTTATGTAGTAAAAAGTGCATTCATAAAGGACATTGAAATATCGCAGCATAGTGACCACATCATGACTTTGCATCAAATCTCCCTAGTAGACGGTTCACGCGGCCGATTTTTCAACTGTCATTGGCGATATCCACCATGATTGTGAAATAATTTGTTTAAAGAATTTCCATAATTTGTTACACGTGTTATTGGCAAAATTGTGGTATCTATCCACAGGGGCCATTGATCAAGAGTTGAAGTGGTATTCACTCAGGTAAGAAAGAACTATTACTCGGAATATTTTTAGTTATTAAAATCCATCGCACAGGGCGTTTGGTAACATATTCAGAAAATATCATAGTGTCATTACCCAGCGGGATCTGGAAGTTAAATCGAGGAGTTGACTTTCAAGGCAGTTTGAAGCGGCAACTGCGCGTGTAAGAAATTTGGGGAAGTTTTTTTTTAATGCCTGATGGTAAGCACTGATGCAATCGTTGATGGTAAAGCGCGCTAGTTTATTAAGTCCATTCACTTAAAAAAACCTTAGTGAATAGGAAGGAAGACGGCAGTTGAGCGAGGTGGTGCAATGTTAGACCCAACAACATAACCAACGATGGTGCGCCAGAGGGAGATTGATGTGGAGACCCTCCACGACCAAACTCCCGGCACAACAACATTTGACGCATCGTACCCGGCACACATCGCAACACAACTGCTCAGACCCGTCCTCCGCACGGCTTCACCAGAAATCATGCCGGAATACGACGAATTTTTTTTTTTTTTTTACAAATTATAAACCAGCGCTTGACCGCAATCCTGCCTGATGGTAAGCAGTGACGCAATCGTTGATGGTAAAGCGCACTAGTTTATTAAGAGCCTATTCACTCTAGCCTTGAAGACACTCAAATTGTAGTCCGACGGAAACACCGCCGCGGGCAAACTGTTCCAGTCCCTCGATGTACGCGGTATAAAGGAGGAGGCGAAACGCTTCGTCCGGATCGTAGTGGTGTTAACAACGTAAGGGTGGAAACCAGCCGTACGACGGGTCGTCCGCTGGTGGAACGGAGATGGGGGAATTAAATCATGCAATTCCCTCGCACACTCCCCGAAATGCATCCTATAGAACACCGAAAGGCTGGCTACTCTACGCCTGTGCTCTAGGCTTTGGAGACCAACTCGAGTTAGATCAGGGTCACCAATCAGCCTCTTTGCACGTCTCTCCACTGAATCCAAAGTGGCCAGGTGACACTTGGCAGCACCAGCCCAAATGTGGCTGCAGTACTCCACACACGAACGGACCTGTGCTTTGTATAACATTAGAAGCTGCCCAGGTGTGAAGTACTGCCGGACCTTTGCGATAACGCCAAGTTTCCTGGCAGCCACCTTGGCCTTGGACTCAATGAACCGCCCAAAGTTAAGGTTCGAGGAAATCTCAACTCCCAAAAGCTGAAGGCGGTTGGAACACTCCAAGGACACATTCCGAAAAGTAGGGGCCAAGGTGAACGGGCTCCTTTTGGCGGTGAAAAGACACGCCTGTGTTTTGGCGGTATTGAATGCTACAAGATTGGCATTGCCCCATTCGGAGACTGCCTGCAGTGCGACACTCGTTCGCTCAACCATGGCCTCTCTTTCGGACCGGATTGATTCCCTACTAGCCCGGGCATCCGGCAGGTATCTCTCTACAACTGTGCTGTCATCTGCATACCCATAGATACCAGGCATCAGCAGATCGTTAATATGCAGCAGAAACAGAGTTGCAGAGAGAACAGACCCCTGAGGAACACCGGCATTAGTTGACATGGGCTCAGAAGAGCATCCGTCGACAACAACTCGGAGGGACCGTTCAGTCAGGAAGTCTTTTACCCAGCCAGTCAGGCTAGGGGAAATGCCGTACGCTGGAAGCTTACTCAAAAGGCCAGCGTGCCAAACCCGGTCGAAGGCCTTCGAGACATCAAGGGAGACAGCAATCGCTTCCCCATTCTTCTCGAGGGCCTCGCCCCACAAGTGAGTGGCATACACTAGTAGGTCCCCAGTTGACCGATTGCGGCGAAACCCGTACTGTCGGTCACTGAGGAGATCGTTACCTTCCAGGTATGCCAAGAGGCGCGAGTTCAATACACGCTCCATAATTTTGCAAAGAATGGAGGTGATCGAAATCGGCCGATAGTTGGCAGGATCGGCACGACTACCCTTCTTGGGCACAGGCTGCACGTTAGCAAGCTTCCAGGACTTGGGCACTATACCAGTCCTAAATGAGAGGCGATACAAGCGCGTCAATACAGGAGACAACTCGGGCGCACATGCTTTAAGAACAATCGCTGGTATACCATCCGGACCACTAGCCTTATTCACGTCCAGACGACACAGTACTCTCAGAACCTCCTTGTTTCTAATGCGAACCTCAGGCATTGAAGCTCCGCAATGAGGTAAATTAGGTGGAGTAGCACTGCCAGTATCAAGACGCGAATTAAGGGCAAAGAGAGATGCAAAGAGACCTGCTTTCTCTCTCGCCGTATGAGCCAGTGTTCCATCAGGCCTAACCAGCGGAGGCAGTGAGGGCCGACAGAAGTTCGCCTCAACCGATTTGGCAAGGGACCAAAAAGATCTGCTACCGGATGGCTGCGCAGATAACTTGTTGCCAATATGGGTAATGCGGTCGAAGCGAGCCTTCTTGAGCGCCTTCTTGTAGGACTTGGCAGCACGGTTAAAGGCTCTCCTCTTTGAGCTTAGATCCGGAGCTCCGCGGTCACGAGCGTCAACCCAGGCGAGAAATGCCGTGTGCTTACGCTGTTCAGCTTGGACACAATCGGCATTGAACCATGGGCGAGCCGAGCCACCGACGGGCACGTCATTGAATGGGATAAAATACTCCATAGCTTGACGCACCACATCGGTTATAGCGTCCGCACAGCTCGAAGGATTGTCAGAGGAGAAGCAGACCTGCTGCCAAGGATAAGACGCAAAGAAGTGGCGCATCTCATCCCAATCCGCTGACCTGTATCGCCACATTCGCCGTTCACCACGAGAGTCGTGATCTGGTGGGGAGAAGGACGTTACAGACTTCACCAGACAGTGGTCTGAAGTTCCCAACGGTGAGGAAACTGTTACAACACATCTGTCCGGATCAGTGGTCAGCAGAAGGTCCAAACAGTTGGCAGTATGCCCAACTACATCAGGCACCCTAGTCGCTTGCTCTACCAGCTGGGAAAGGCCCATAGTAAGCGCGAAGTTTCGCGCTTCTCTCCCAGCGTGGTCGGTCCTCTGGTATGGGAAGAGCCAGTCCTGGTGGCAGGCGTTGAAGTCCCCCAGAGCGACGAACTGAGCGTCAGGGTGCCGATGCAGCGCATTGTCAGCAGCCTCACTGAGGTGGTCAAATAAACGAGTTGTCTCCTGATCACCGCTGTGCGATCGGTAGACACAGGTGTAAACAATTTTGTCCACACCAGTGTCAACCAACAGCCATAGGGACGAGAAGTGAGGGTCTTCGAGGTGACGGAGGCGCCGGCAACAGATGTCATTGCGGACATACACACAGACCCCGGCACGCTGCAGGAAATGATGCTCCAAAGAGTATCCCGGGTAGCCGAGGTACGCCGCGTCAGTCGGACATCTGATCTGGGTCTCCGTCAAGAAAAGTAGGTGGGGCTTTTCAGTCTCAAGGTGGTAATGGACTGCATCGATATTGGAGTGCAAACCTCGGATGTTTGAGAGGTGCACTATGAACGAGAGGACGTGCGCCCGCTGTGCACACCTACTTTTCCTTTTGTAACTTTTCATATAAGTTTATATACTGAGTGAATAGGAAGGAAGACGGCAGTTGAGTGAGGTGATGCAATGATAAACCCAACAATACGACCAACAATGCTGGGCCAGAGGGAGATTGTTCTGGAGACTGCGGGGACGCCCGAACCCCCCCAGGGATCGCCATCGGGTCCTCTCGTCCGGTCGCCAACCGGCACGATGGGGCCACCCTGGGATTTTTCGCAGTTGGCGGGGCAGCCTTTCGTATGTGGCTGGCACACTACTTGGGCCCCCAACTACCTGCGGTCGGCCAGCGGAGAACCGTGCTTCGGATCCCGCTACCCTCCACGAACAAACTCCCGACACAACACCATCTGGCGCATCGCACCCGGCACACATCGCAACACAACTGCTCAGACCCGTCCTCCGAACGGCTTCACCAGACATCATGCCGGAACACGACGAATCGCTTGGCGGCATGTCTTTGTCTGGTGGGTGGTAACTTATGCCGGCGGTTGATGTTGTGACCTACCACCGAGAAAATCGTTTGGCATACCGTTTGGTTAACCGAATCGTTTGGCATGGCTTTATATTATAGCACACGGCAATATAACATTAAACACCACATAACACAAACAAAAGACGAGGCAACGACGCTCAGAGACTGGTAAGTCAACTCAGCAGTTAATTTTCTAAGTTAGGTACCTACTTGGAAGATTCTTGTAGCTGGGTAAATTGTCGGCTTCGGTTCCAAGACTAGGAAGGCACGAGCCTCCAACCCATATGGTAGCATAGAGCATAGATTCTTTTACAGTGGTGGAGGTATGAGGAACAGGGTATAAGTTCACACATCCTCCATAGAAAAGGGAGCATCCTACGAACAGACTGGTATTGTCTGGCGGGCATTTGCCCACCGGTGGATGCCGTGAACTTTTATGCGTTCTAGTTGCACAGTGAACTCTGCTTGCGAGATGCAGGATTTATGTAACGCGTTATTCGCATGTAGCGTTGTAGGTACCGCTACAATGGGAAAGTTTTAAACTACACGGGTGTACATGTCTGCTTAACTTATGGCTGGTATTTCCAAGCCTGATTGATAATTTTAAAGGAAGAATAATTTTGAGTTTTTGACACAAAAATTCTACCATACAAAAACTGTCAGGCGTGAATTTGATTCCAGGAATAATTATCTTTCTATTGAAAAGTCAGCCCTATATTATATAGATAGAGAATGCAAGCCTTTAAGGTGCTTCCAAGCAATCTCTACGAGTTGTTTAAAAGTGGTTGGCATGAAATATTTAAGTTTAAGTTTAGAATATAAAACAAAAAAGAAAGCAAGTAAAGTATTTATTGTGGCTCTTACAAGAAGATCAAGTTACCAAAGTACAGAATAAAAAATAAATAAACAAGTATTAGCTGTGTCAAGTTTAGAGGACAATAGGAACAAGATAAGATGTACTGAAATTTAATATAATCAAAATGAATTTGAAAACGTTATAAAAGTCGAGTATATTTTAGCATATTTTTCTCATAAAATGCCGACAACATCTTTTTCAACAACATAAATAACTTTGAACGTAGTAAACATGAAAAAACAGTTTCGTTACTAGATACAGTACGATTAAAACTCGGGAACGAGAGAAAATCAAAATTAAGATGAAAAACTGTTCTAAAAGTTTCGAACAAAAACTTTACCCTTACAACTGTTGGGGAAAAAACAAATTTATCTACCTTACTCCGCCAATATAGGATAACCTAAAAGCTTTAGATTTTTTTAGAAGATTCCACTCGGACTGCAACATCTATATGTAGATGTACCAACGACATGCAACATTAATTCCACTCCAGTGGGCGTCGCAACTCCCCAACTATTTTGCACGTATACGCTACACATGACAGTAGTACACTGTATGTCCCAATTTCTGTGAAGTTACGACAAAGAGAATGTTGGTTGACCAACAGCATTTGCTTCGACCGTTAAGCGAAGAGCTGTGGACTGAGTGACAAATGTAAAGCGATTTTGGATTCTTGATTCATACTAAAATAATTGTTTTATACATGATCTCAGCGTTTGTCCCGGTTACTTCCGCGGCTTTCGCGTTGAAGCCCGGAGTCCGCTTTCCCGCACATTCTCCTCCATTTCTAGCGATCTTTAGTATCCTGTGGTGTGAGATTGTTGGCACGCATGTCATCTCTTACAATGTCAAGCCAGCACTTCTTTGGTCTACCCCGCTTGTTCCGGCCCGACGGAGGCGCCATGGTAAGGCATTTGTTACACACGTAACGTGCGTTTTATTGTCCAGGCGTATTTGAGTGTTATTTTATTGTTGCTTGGTTTCTAAAATTATTAATATCTAGGTATACGCCAGATGGGCACTCTTTCTTATCTATACGTATATGTCATTGATAACGATATTATTTTAATAAAACTTGCTAATTTTTTTTTTTTTTTTTAATAGTTATAAACTAGTGCTTGACTGCAATCCCGCCTGATGGTAAGCAGTGATGCAATCGTTGATGGTAAAACACACTAGCTTATTATGCCTATTCACTCAAAAAAACTGAGTGAATAGGAAGGAAGACGGCAGTTGAGCGAGGTGATGCAATGTTTAACCCAACAACACGAGCAACGATGCTGTGCCAGAGGATGATCTGGAGACCCTCCACGACCAAACTCCCGACACAACAACATTAGGCACATCATACCCGGCACACATCGCAACACAACTGCTCAGACCCGTCCACCGTACGGCTTCACCAGACATCATGCCGGAACACGACGAATCGCTTGGCGGCAAGACTTTGTCTGGTGGGTGGTAACTTATGCCGGCGGCTGATGTTGTTGCCTACCACCGAGAAAAATTTGATTTACATATGTAGTAGTGGGGAAAACTCTGTGACATTATTTTGTAATTGCGGCACGCGAACAGAGTCATTTTGGAAAGTGGGCACCGAGGCGAAACTGTCGGTTTGCCTTTTTAAATTGTCAAGATTGGAGGGTATATTAGTACTTCGTGCTTTAATACGAAACTTCACCTATGAAATGGACCCTTACTAACACACTAAGCTCGTGTTGGTGACGACCCTATCGCTTTGCCGTCGCTGAATTCGTCATAATATACAGTATGTTAACTAACAGAGGGCGTTCCCGTTAACCCGAAATAGTATAGCATACATACATGCTAAAAAAAATATTTCCATTCGAAAACAAAATGTTTTAAATTTTTTTCCAATAAGAAAATATTCAATAAAAATTTAAAATTGACATGTAAAAGAAACACACTGTACACGCGAACATGAAAGACTGCAACGTCGCAATTTATTTATACATGACGACTACTATTTTGATTTAAAACAGGAGGTTTCAGATTTATTTCCAATTAGAATTTTTTTTTATTCGGATTTTTTTATGCTTATTTTTCTATGCTGATATTTTTATTTTAATCTATTAATGATATATATTAACGAGTTTAAGGGAACGCCCTCTGTTATTTAACATACTGTATAACACTAGCTGCACCTCGAGGTTTCACCCGCGTAAGTTTCGATATTATTTTTTTTAGGGTTCCGTACTTCAAAAGGAAAAAACGGAACTCTTATAGGATCACTTTGTTGTCCGTCTGTCTGTCTGTCTGTCAGACCCTTTATCTCAAGAACGCGTGGACGTATCAAGCTGAAATTCACATGAAATACTTAGATCTATTGTCTCTTTAAGCTCTGAAAATATCAAATTTCTAAGCTAAGCCAATCAAAAGATATAGCCGATTATGTCGATATTTTCAACAAATTTTCGACACTCGCAAATGAATCAAAACTTACAGGATACTTCCCGTAAACTCAGAATCTTCAAATTTGGCATGAAGCATTGCCATATAATGAAAATATAGGAAAAAATGCGAAAATCACATTTTTTTTTGTTATATAATATAATAAAAATATTTTAATAAAATAAAACTTACTACCTTATTTCTCACGAACGAATAAAGGTATCAAATTAAAATTTATAACAAATACCTAGGTCTATTGTCCCTTTAAGCAGTGAAAAAATCAAACTTCTAACTTAACGCAATCAAAAAATACAGCAGTTTATACCGACACCTTAGACGAATTTCGGCGGACCCCTCGGTGTGCGAGTCCGAATCGCACTTGGCCGGTTTTTTTTTATATGCGCCGCTCTTATTAATCAGATTGTGATGTTATATAGCCTAAAACTTTACTGGATTAATAGGCTCTCTAACGCAAAAAGATTTTTTGTGATCGGACCAGTATTTGATATATATTAGATCAGTGCGTTCTAACAAACAAGCAAACAAACTCTTCAGCTTTATATATTAGTGTAGATCAGTTATTGAACACAGGTACAATACTTGTGTTTAATAAATGCTATACGTCGATGGTCCCTTTGACGAGGGCGTATCACACGTTTTATTTAGATATACAAACTTAAAACTGATCTCGCTTACGTCTATAGCTTGAACCATATATGCTATAGCACAACGTACTCCAACATCAAAGTAAAGAGGTGCTGAAGTAAATGTCTAATTGAGTACGAAGGTACCCCACTTTGGGTAGGAGGAGGTATCCATTACCGAATTCTACTGCAGTAAAGGAGCTCTTTCAAGGAATAATACTTACGAGTATTTATAAAAAACGCTAAAAGAATATTAAGACGCTATTTTTTATCCTTGTGCAGTTGAACCATAGGATGGCTCTTATATTAAGGCAAACTATGTACCTTTATTAATAAACTATTATGCTTTTGAAAGATTCTTAGAAAGATGGTAAAATGCGCAGTCCTTACAGGTATATTAATAAAAAAAAAGTTGCCCCACACTAGGAATTATTCCTGTATGGTGGGTGCGTTTACAATCATTTAAACTTATGTACATACACAAACAGCCAGACCCGGAACAACTACACGCGCGACACGCAGCGCAGCAGTCGATTACTCAGCCAGTGGACCAAACGTGTCGTCAAAAGGTTCGTTCAACAGCACCTCAAAATTGAAGCAAATTGTATTATAGGTAAGTCTTGGTGGCCTAGTGGTTAAAACACCAGCCTCTCAAGTATGAGGGCGCGGGTTTGATTCCAGGTCAGGCAAGTACCAATGTAACTTTTCTAAAGTTATATGTACTTTCTAAGTATATCTTGGACATTAATGACTGAAGGTGAAGGAAAATATCTTGAGGAAACCTGGACTTTGGGTCTGAAATCGCCAACCCGCATTGAGCAAGCGTGGTGATTACGCTCAATCCTTCTCTGTATGAGAGGAGACCTGTGCCCAGCAGTGGGACGTTAAAAGGTTGATGATGATGATGTATTGGTGATGAAGTTCAAATGTGTAGTTTTCGCAACGGGCATGTGTGTGACTGTGTACAAACATATAAGTATAAAAAACGAACCATTAGGATCATAGTAACCGTACCGATGTATTGTGTAAAAGTCTTACTTCGAAAACGGAGGATGGATCTGAGCAGTTGTGCTGTGATGTGTGCTGGATACGATGCGCCAAATGTTGATGTGTCGGAAGTTTTATCGTGGAGGGTCTCCAGATCAATCTCACGCTGGCGCGTTGGTCATATTGTTGGATTTAACATTGCATCACCTCGTTCAACTGCCGTCTTCGTTTCTATTTACTCAATTTTTGAGTGAATAGGCTTAATAAAATAGCGCGCTTTGCCGTCAACGAAAACATTGCCAGAGAATTAATAATGAGCTTAAATTGAGCTATCATCCTACCAGATGTTAGGGAAAGTCAAAATTGACAGTACATGAAAGACAAGACATACATAAAAGAGCAGCTGTAGTTTCAGCCATCCTAAAAGGATATGATAAGAGTATGATTCAAAGACATAAAATACCTAAAAATTTTCTCTTCACAAACTTACATTATTATTAAAAAAGCACGTATGTTAAGCGGTGGCTATACTTCACTTTGATTTTGAGTGAGTTGAGTGCAAAAAAGGTGGAAAATCGTTTACGGAAAAGCCTATAACGAAGACGAGAGGGTGGAAGGAGGTAAATGAGATAAGTAAAACGCCTTCACTCAAGTAGGTGTGTAAGATTACATTACACTCATTACGTTTTATGAAGTAGGTTTTTATAAATAAGGGCGTAACTGTATAGTGCATGGTAATAAATGTGTATTCTAATCTGTATTGCACTTAGAAGAGTATTATTCAGTCTCTTTTAAGTGTAATACAGCATCCTTTTTTTTGTTGGGATGGGAAATCATCAAATGACATCTCTCGCTCTGGGCGGTGCGGAAGGGCGTGTCAGACTTTTACTGACTAAAACCCACCCGTGTTTCTTCACTTGCCTGTGCGACGGCCAGGGCCACGGTTTTTTGTTTAACAAACCCGCAACCCTGACCCAGGCGGCATCGGTCTTCGTGGACCCCGTCACGATATGCTGACATCTCTTTGAGGTGAAACACAACGCGCCGTCGACTCGGGCCTGGTCCTTACCGGGCGGCGAGCTGCACACTGCTCACTAGGGTGGAGCGTACAAGTATGGCAGATTTTTTTTTCTCAAATTTCGACTTCTTATAGTGCGGAAAAGTTGCATTATTTTTATTAGTACGTATTTGAAAAGCCGATTTTAATAAACATTAACAAAACTATGAATAGTGAGTTGGAAAATTAAATAAAATTAGCATTCATTCGACCTTAAAATCTCCCTTTGTTTTAAATTTAGGCATGATTGCTAGTGACTCTAGTTTTGATTTTATCAACTCTATTCTAGCTTTTCTTGCATAAAGAGCAGTAGGTACCTCTGTAGTGACCTTTACTGCTCGTTCTCTAGCTTGTGTATAACACGGAATTTGTAGAAAATCCAAATTACCTTCTCCACCATTGTCTATAAAAACGGATTTCTTGCTCTATCAGATGTTTCAGTAGTGGTGGTTCGGTAATCGCACAATGCCAATAGTGCCAATCGATCAAATTTATGTAACCCGATGCGTCAAAACTTATAATTTTCTGGACCTCAAATAATCTTGGCATTGTCGATGAAGTTATGAAACGTGACTTCAAAACTCACCGAGCATCTAATTCCCGATCATGTTTTCTTTCTTCCGTCAACATAGCGAGTAGCAGATTTTTGCCATGAACGAAGTAACTTTGCTTTGTACTACAACATCTACATTTTTTTTAGATTTTCTGGCAGATATCTCGAACGTAAAATCAGTTTGAAAAGGTGACGACCTCCGTCTTTGCAGCTTGAATAGTTTTTAATGCCGAATCAAGTCGGTGCATAAACTTTTACCACAAACGTTGCTAACAGATTGATCATCGGGTTTTTTTGTTCCTACATAAAGACTCGCATATTTTAGATTTGCGCCAGTCCTTGCATAGGTATGAAAGATTTCCAGGTGATTTCCGAACCAAGTCATCCGGAACAAACCCACTTATTACAGCTGAAACAGTTCTGTATAAGTAAAGTTGGTCTGTACTCAAACCACAAGTTTTTACACTTGCACTATGATATATAATCGAAAAGAACACGTTTTGTAGTCAGTAAACTTCTAGAGATTTTTCCAAGTTTTTGCATTTAAGGTGATAAGCATTTAACATTCGTTTTATGCTTTGTATGACTTGCTGTCGGATGGACGTAATTTTCCACTGCTGTCTTGGAAGCCACCTTTTTTGTTTTTCAAAGAGCGAGGGCTCTTTGGGCGTTTCTTGCTGAGATTTCAAAACGTAAAATTTCATAACTTTCAAACGTAAGCAAAACATTTAGTTTTAGTTCACTTGTGTCACCAAAAAGCGGACATTTCCAGGAGCTACGCGTCTTATCGATATTTTTAACACTTTTATTCTAAATTTTGTGGTACTTTCGTAAGAAATAGTGAGACCTTTCACCTTCACTAGAACAAAAATGCACTAGCGGGCGTGTCGCTCGCCCACATAATTTGTTTGCAGAGCGCCCTCTCCGCATGTCGCACAGCCCCTTTATTAATTCGGGAATGGCAGTATTTTATATTATAAATACATTTTTTTTTTTAATCATATAACAAGTTATTTTAAAGCTATATAGCTAGTGCGCTTTACCATCAACGATTGCGTCACTGGTTACCATCAGGCAGGATTGCGGTCAAGCGCTGGTTTATAATATGTAAAAAAAAAAAAAAAATGTATTTTCGCATGTTCTAGAAGTATACCATAAAAATGACTTTTTCTAAAACGTTGATGGTCTTGCGGAGGCTTTGAAATTTAATATATTTCAAAATAATTTTGCATGTGATAGTTTGATCCATAATGGCACCTTTTTGTCACTATTAGAAATAATAAAACGGAAAAAGTATATTTCGCTCCACCCTACTGCTCACCGCCCGCAGGCTCGCGCCTACGGTGGCTGGGAGTTCGGTGTCGTCTCCCGACCAGGGCCTGTAGCCAATGTAACATCGCTTCGTAGCGAAGCGAAACCGAATACCAAACCAACCAATGGCGAGAACGACTGACCACGTGATTTACCGCGTCGCGTAGTCAATCGTTCCCGCCATTGGTTGGATTGGTATTCGATTTCGCTTAGCTATGAAGCGATGTTACATTGGCTACAGGCCCAGGGCTTCTCCTGCGGCGCCTAGTGGCGTGAGGACACTGGGATACCCGCTGCCTCACGCGCTCCGCCTCCTCCTTTGCCAGCATCACAGAAGGAGGTGACGGCCTGCCATGCACTCTCGCTCCGGACCATGGCCTGGACCAGCGTCGGACGCGACAGATCGCCGCCGATCGCTGCTACGAGGACTAGGCGGTGCTCTACCCAAGCCGGGCAGACCTCCACCGTATGCTCTAACGTGTCCTAATTACGTAACACACTATTACAATCCGTTGGAATCATTTAGAAGCATATTGCTAATCCATTGCGGTGTGTTCGAAAATTCGTCTGCTCAACAACGTAAATAACGCAATGGATGTTGTTTATTTGTCAAAATGAAGCCTATTGCTACTGATGGTGTGTTATGCAATTACCCTCCCGATTTAAGTTCAGATAATTCACTACGCTAAATGTCTATATAAATCATCAACACGTGTATTTGTTTTTAAGAATTGTTTTGTTATAATACTCATAATGTATTTATAGGCGCTGAGCGCCGTCTGATAGCGATATAGTTTTAAGTTATCCGATTAATCGACTTTCTAATTTCTGAATGAAATGAAATGTAATCGTGTAGTGATTCCTAAACGTAACACCGGACACTGGCACTAAAGAAGAAACAACGAGGACTGGTGACAGCTGGTCTACGGTGATGTGCGACTCGTGTCAAGTGGAACGTTATTTCTTAGGAAAATTATTGTAAAATTGGAGCGATCAAAGTTTGATTTAAAGTTTATCGTTATAATTGATTATCTCCTTGCCCGATAACCTACGCCTACAAAGGATCCCTTGCTAAATAAAGACGGAGCTTCCCCAGATGATACTTTTGTACCGCTAACTTCTTCTCATGATGGCCATGAGCCGTTATATATTTTTTTAATTTATTGTTCTTTCTTTCTTTTCTTGTTTTAAAGACTGTTGTCCCTCACTAGGAATTACGCCGTGTATCGTGGGTTCGTTTACAAACATTTAAATTCACATACACATACAGCCAGACCCGGAACAACTATCTTTATGTCATGCAAATATTTGTGACGTGCGGTAATCGAATCCGCGACACACAGCGCAGCAATAGATCGCTCAGCCACTACACCAACCATTTCGTTTCTGCCGCATTAGTTTCAGACTATTCTACCATTGAATATATTGTATGAATAATGTAATGTAATACATAATTCTATTGAGTAAATAAATAAATCATCATTTCAACTGAATACGTCCACTACTGGACATATGTAGTCCTCTCCAATGTGCTTTTCGCATTCAACTGGTCGTTCGTAATCTACCGGACTGTCCGTGTAGTATTAGACTTAATTATTTAAACTACGGGAAGTACGGACTACGGGGAGTTTTTCTCGGTAGTAGGCCATAACATTGGCTGCCGGCAGAAGTTACCACCCACCAGACAAAGTCTTGCCGCCAAGCGATTCGTCGTGTTCCGGCATGATGTCTGGTGAAGTCGTACGGAGGACGGGTCTGAGCAGTTGTGTTGCTATGTGTGGCGGGTACGATGCGCCAAATGCTGTTGTTTGGTCGTGTAGAGCCTCCAGATCAATCTCCCTCTAGCGTAGCATTGTTTGGTCGTGTTGGTGTTGGGTTTAACATTGCATCACCTCGCTCAACTGCCGTCATCCTTCCTATTCCTTAGTTTTTTAAGCGAACAGGTTTAATAAACTAGTGCACTATACCCTTAACGATTGCATCACTGCTTACCATCAGGCGGGATTGCAGTCAAGCACTAGTTTATAATTATAAAAAAAAAAGTTGGGTGGTGCTATAAATTAGCACAACCCTACTTCCCGTAGGTGCCGACTAAAGGCGACTAAAGGATTCACTGGAAAATGAGATGCAGCCTTGCCTATGCATTTATAACCACACTGATACCAGCAGCCCGCGTGCCTTGGTTTTTGTTTGGGATGGCAAATCATAAAATGACCTCTCCCGCTCTGGGCGGAGCGGAAGGGCGTGTGTCAGACTTTTACAATCTAAAATCCACCCGTGTTTCTTTACTTGCCTATGCGCCAGGGCCATGGTTTCTTTTTTAACCAACCTGCAACCCTGACCTAGGAGGCATCGATCTTCGTGGACCCCGTCACAATGTGCTGACATCTCTTGAGGCGCGCTTGAAACACAACGCCCCGTTGACTCCGGCCTGGTTCTTACCGGGTGGCGCGCTGCCCACTGCTCATCGCCCGCAAACCCGCTCTTACGGTGGAGCCCGCATGCCTAGAGTGGTGATTATGAAAATCGTTGGGGGGCTAAGAATGACATAGTAATCTCTTAATACAATTTTAAATGTTAATATTTTGGTCAATCCATCCATACCAATATTATAAATGCGAAAGTAACTCTGTCTGTCTGTCTGTTACGCTTTACCGCTTCAACCTCTCAACCAATTTTGATGAAATTTGGCACAGACAATCTTTAAACCCTGAGAAAGGACATAAGCTAACTTTTATTGAAAAAAAAAATATTATGTATAATGATATATAAATAATTTAGATAACATTTACGAGCTAACCACTTAACTTCTGAGAAGAAAATTTGAACAAACACAGAGGTCAATTGAAAGTTTTTCTTTCTGTTAGCTAGTATAGATACAAAAATTGAATAACGTTTATTTGGAGTTCCCTTTCTTGAGACACGCCGTACTGCAGCGTAGGGAGACACCCAACAAGGTGGACCGATGATCCGGTGAAGGTCACAGGAAGCCGATGGATGCGGGCAGCACAAGACCGGTCATTGTGAAAAGCCTTAGGGGAGGCCTCTCTCCAGTAGTGGACCCCCACAGGCTGAAGAAGAAGTTCCTCAGACACTGGAAAAAATATAAAATAAAATAATGACTGCTTCACGGCTACGTCAAAAACATAATACACTAGGTACCTCCTGTATCGTGGGTGCGTTTACAAATATATAAACCCACATAAACAAACAGCCAGACCCGGAATAACTACTTGTAGGATACACGACACGCAGTGAGCAGTCAATACTTAACCACTGCGCTAACTGTGCAGTCAAAAAAGTTCATTTCAGCATGAATGACAGACAGATGCTGTCTGTATGGACTTTTAGGGACAAATGATGGGGATTACAAACAAATTTCATATTTCTCTGTTGGGCAAAGATCTCCCCATTTTCTAATCACTCCTGTTTTGCCCGAACTCTAGGCATGGTGGCCCCACAAATATCACTAGGTCGTCACACCAATTTAAAGATGGTCTACTTCGTACGATGTCATCCATTTGGTGTCCAATGAGTGGCGATCGACATTTTCCCCTCTATTTATATACGTTGCTTAAAGTTACTAATGATTAGCGATTCTTTAACCATAAAATTTAGACCTTTTAACGTCATTTAACTTAAATCATCGTTTTTGAATAAACTCCACAGTGTTTGCGGGGTTTATTTATAAACGATTATTAAAGTTAAGTGACCGTCACTTGCACTTGCAACAAGCTCAAGTTTGTTGGCGTGTCATGAAAGAGGCAGACCAGCGGCCTGCAGTGGACGAGTAGAGGCGAGGAGACGAGATGATGATGATGCGCAATCGTCAAAAATGTATGGTTAAAGTGTCGCTAATTACTAGTTAACTTTACGCAACGTTTATGAATAAAGTGGATAATGTCCATCTCACTTAATCTCTTCAAAACCTTCCTTCTAATTTAAACTACCTACATTTTAAACGAGAAAAAAAAAACTCTTTGAATTAATATCTTGTTGTAGAAACTACTTTAATAAGACCTACAAATAAAGAAGACACAAACAGTTTTATAATACAAAACTAAGGCTGAAATAACTTTTCCAGTGCAATATTATTCTATGCGTTTCAATGCAGCTGTGCGAGTACGAATATTTACAAAGTTTCTGCGTCGTCAAATTACAGTATGAGATGGCATTGGTTCCTGCACACTGACGGTTCGAACGCTGCGTTATTGTCTGCAAAATAATGAACCGTAAAACTTTTCTTGTGTTTTATTTTATGATTTTGGTTTTCTACAAGTTGCATTTTGGACAATGTACACCGGAATTACATGATTTAAGAAGGAACTCTCCGTCGTCCTCCGTGGCGCAGCGGTCAACACGCCTGCCTGCGACGTGGAGGCCCCGTGTTCGATCCCCGGCCAGGTCATGATGGAAAACGATCTTTTCCTGATGGGCCTGGGTCTTGGATGTTTATCCTTAATTTATCTATTATAAATATAGTATCGTTGAGTTAGTATCCCATAACACAAGTCTCGAACTTACTTTGGGGCTAGCTCAATCTGTGTGATTTGTCCGTATATATATATAACTCTAGTGGAGCTTTCTCTATACAAACGTATTCCGCTATTTTCTTCGTGGATAACGCTTTTAGAGCAATAATTATTTTTTTCTACAATTTTACACCGTAATTATACGTGCCCTTATCATTTTATTTTTTCCGAAACTTAACTAAGAAATGAAATACGATACTTCAAAATCGCGAAAAATAACCCATTTTTTCCATGATGTTCAGATGACTAATAGACAAACATTATAAGTTTTTGACAAAAAAGGAAATGATAGAAGCATAGGTATACTTTTCCTCTATATTTTGATATAAAAATTATTGAGATCTGTCGTGTTTTAAAAAAGAAAACAGCAGAATACGAATGGTCTTCTGGTCACCGTTTTTGTAGGTAAAATCAGCTTGAGCTGCAACTGTCCTTTCCGCACTTGACCGGGAGAGGTTGAAAACAGCGCGACGGCAATAGTTTCTTCAAATACCTATTTTCCAAATTCCTCGGCACTAGAATCCCCTCTTAATTCCGCCATCATCGGACGATCCGTCGTACGGCGAGTCCATCCGGAGAGATCGAAGCGTTTCGCCTCGTCTTTTGTACCGCGTACATCCAAGGATATTTTGTCTGCGTTGCTCTTCCTGTCTGAATACAATTTAAGTGTCTATAAGGCTAGAGTAATAGACAATAGACCCTCAATAATCTAGTGCACTTTACCATCAATGATTGCATCACTGCATTAGGCGGGACTGCGATCAAGCACTAGTTTCTAACGAAGATACATTCTTTGATATTCCAGTGAAACGGCCATGAAATGAATACTTGCTGGGGAAACAAACTGCTCATTTTCTTGTCTTCAATTATCTCAGAAAGCCTATTGTGTTTGTCTAACAATCACAAGGGGATTGTTAATAAGATCCAAGGTTAGTTAATAACTCGATAGCAAAGTTGTGTAAAGAAACCTTATAAATTAATAAACTTAAGTTACCAAATTAATTTCAGTAAGTAAATATTTATTTCTTTTGTTTCCTATCTGTTTTTGAATTTTATTAAAATAAATTAGCTTTTAGTTTCCAGAAACGCTAGACACCGCTTCAGTTTATTATCCTCGATAAAAAATCTTAAGAAATACTACAGCAGCAAAAGAAAAGGAAACACAAAAAATTCTGGCTGGATCTCTCATTTTATGACGGCAGCGCTTCCTTCAAAATTATCTACTCTCTAAATTCTATTCATAACGACAAAAAATCGTCTAGAAGCCTTCAATTTATTTAAATTCTATTTCATGCAGGATTTGTCCATGACAAAACCATCTCAAGAAACACTGCAAGGCGCGATAAAGAAAGAAAATATTTAAAAAAATCCTGGCTGCTTCCTTCATTTTCTGAAGGGTGCGATAGCAGCCTATACCCATCTTATTTACTAACAAATTTTATCAACTTTATACATAACACATACGCTGAGGCGATATAAAAAAAACACCCTTAAAATTTAGGTAAAAGGACACTATTTACAGTTCGTTTCACCTAATTCACTCGGTGGTAGGCCATAACATCGGCTGCCGGCAGAAGTTACCACCCACCAGACAAGGTCTTGCCGCCAAGCGATTCGGCGTGTTCCGGCATGATGTCTGGTGAAGCCGTACGGAGGACGAGTCTGAGCAGTTGTGTTACGATGTGTGCCGGGTACGATGCCCCAAATGTTGTTGTATCGGGAGTTTGTCGTGAACAGTCTCCAGATTAATCACCCTCTGGTGCAACATCGTTGCTCGTGTTGGTCTTGGGTTTAACATTGCATCACCTCGCTCAACTGCCGTCATCCTTCCTATTTAAGTGAAGCTTTTTAAGTGAATAGGCTTAATAAACTAGTACGCATTACCATCAACGATTGCATCACTGCTTACCATCAGGCGGGATTGCAGTCAAGCACTGGTTTAAAATTATTAAAAAAAAAAAAAAACATTCTGAAATTGTTTGATAGGTGTAAAACGGTTTTAAGAAATTAATACTGTATAACAACAACTAATAATGTCTCGTCCTCGTGTCATGCGAGCAGCGCGGCGGTAGCCTAGTGGTATCGGCCTTATAAGCGACTTAAAAGTTGTAGGTCGTAGGTTTGAACCCTCATCTCGACTGCTCTCGAAACGGAGAAGGAAAACGTCTTGAGGAAATTGGTATAATCTAGAGTCAAAACTTTGAAAACATGTCACATCTGCCAACCTGCACTGGACTCGTGTGGTACTTTACGGCCCACTCCCTCTCACTGAGAGAAGGCCTGAGTTCCGGGAGTGGAAAAATTTTAGGCTAATCGAGTTGTGTATGTTGTCCTCGTATGCATATCTTTTGGGAAGGCTATTGTTTAGATCTAAGATTCAGAATCTCTTCTGATAAATATTTCGGAACCTTTTTTTAATTTTGTGTTTAGCAAATATTTTATTAATTGTGGCTTTTTGCCAGACTCAAATTTCGGGTAACCACCACAATTAGAACTCACTGTCGCTTATTCGACTGCCAGTATTCAGCTTCAATGGGTGCTCATGATCAAAGTCAAGAAATAAGCAAGAAGTATTTATATGATGCTTAATTTGTAAAAGCAACAAAAAAAAAAGAACATCTGTAGCTTCCTATTTATTATATGTAGTTTTTTCCTTGACAAACCCGCTTTTACAGAGTCGGCAAAAAACTAGAAAATACAAAACAAAATCCTGGCTGGATTCTCCACTCACTGAAGGGATCGCTAGCGGGCATAGCCATCTAATTTACTATGAAACTGTATCAACTTCATACATAACACATATGCGACTTGCGAGGTGTCTTGCACAAATTCCTATACAAATCCCTCGGTACCATCCAATTTGGTATGCATTTGTTTTATACATGATGCGAGCTCGAAGATTTTTATACAACGGGCGTATTTTGCTCACACATTATTCTGATGCATAGTAACGTTTATCCTCCTATGTTATCCCACACAAAGTAAATAGGATCTAAAGCGTTGTGAATACTTAAATCTCGTGTTGGTGGGAAAGGCACGTCCATGGGGTTTTGGATTTAAAAAAAAAACAACATGAAAAGTAATATAATAAAGAATTTTGTCGAATGATGGGTATTTTAGCTATATACTTACGTACATTTATAATTATATTATGGTATTTACGTATATTTTTAGGTCTTCTTTTTTTAGCCAAGTGCTTATTTTAGTCATTTACTAAGTTGCTATAGTAAGTCAAATTGAACTTTAAGCTTTCAAGCGTGTGTTTGCCAATGGACTTTTGGCATACCCTGTACCACCAACTCAGTAAATTATACTAAGACAATATAGTGACGACCAAAAATGAAGATTGTGTTTTTTTTCATTAATACTGTTATTAGATGCCAATCACTGTGTTTTGGTTCACCTTGGCTGACGCAAATATCAGACTAACCTAAAGCCCCAAAAAGAAATATGCTTACAGACTTACAAAAAAGCTTGGCTGTACCCCGCCCTAAAAACGCGATTACTACAAAGCAATAAAACTTGAAAGCGAAGAGATTAGTGTATTCCCTTTCTATGTAAAGATACACCAGCTGCTTGTACGGAGTTCTTAAATGGAAAAAAGTGAAGATTTTATGGACTGCCACAGATAGAATCTAATAGTCAAGACATTTATATAAACGAAGAATAAACGACTACAGACCGTTAAATAAAGCGATGCATTAAACTAATAACCTCTGTGGGTGTATCTTCGGAAATAAGGACGGATAAGATCTAATATCACGAAGGGAATGGTGCTGATAGCCGAAATACAGGATATTTCTAGTTCGGCTACAGACGCTAAACTCATATATTTTATTGGAAATAAACGATTATTATCATTATTAATATACAATATAAACCACATAAATATAATACACAGTAGGGCAAGATAGTGTATTTTATTTTCAACATTTAAATACCCCATAAAAATTCATGTACAGTAAAAAACTATTTTCCATGTTTTTTATTTTTTTTATTATGTTCAAGAATTCGTCAGTAATCAATACTTTTCTCAAAACGTTAATTTTGTACTCCTGTATTTGCATTTCTATTGTCTACTTTCTGGTTTCTAATTATTCATCAGATGCCTACCGGGAAAATTTTTGAGCATTCTTTATTTTTACCTTTCTAATATCCTAAGAGACTACAAGCAAATTTGGTAAGGTGTTTGACCCTATCTTGTAGAGCCTTTTCATAAAATACAGAAATGTTTCTAAGTTCTCATTTAGGGAAAAGTAATTTGTCCGAAAAGAGCCAAAGGCAAATTCTGTCTGTGAAAGTTCCGTCGAATCTGACGATTGAAGCGTCTTCCTAGCTATTACTTTAAGTCATAATTTTCTTCGAATTTTAGTTCATTTTAGGTAAATTCGTTTACAAGATGTGAATGGTCGTCTGAACGCAAATTTCTGAAGTAGCTGTTTTTTGCCATTTCTGGTTTCTGTAGTGACCTGCAGTTTGACCATCGATAATTATAATGATCTCTGACTTCTGGTAATGCAATTAAAATTCGCATTATAGCTATAATGCGTTCCTGCGATCCAGCGCTTATCAACCATCCAATATCTACGGGCAATATCTCTATGCAATCAGGCTGTGTCAGGGCTCCACGCCTAAATATCATAGCCCAGTCTCACATCAACATTGCCGCTTTTTGAACAACATCATAAAGAGTCGAAGACGAAGATTGTAGTTTATAGCTTGGTATCCAAAGTAGAAATCACTTTATACAAATCCCCTGTGCGCCTTACCTACTTCACAGGTAAATAGGGTGCTCCCATGATTAGATACATATAGGTACGTGGCTATATATGTATATATTGAACATACGACTTTCATCTTGCATCGCATTGGTAGTTTCTAGTAACAAAAGACAAAGGAGGAAACAAAGGCTGATTTATAGTCTCGAAGGAAAAGTTTGGGGAGAGTTTATATTAAGGTTGCTCTTATATTTCGCTATTTTTGGAGTCGGTATGTCAGCTCAAATTTATTATAATGCTTGGAAATATGCCTTTTCTGCTTCATAGGAAAATCTCGAGTCTTAATAAAATTAAACTCTTTGCTAATTTTATGAATGAAATATCTATATGGTTTTTTTACATTCTGGGATTGCTTAAATTCACACAATTTACTATCTCTTGTCGAAATTTCAGAAAAGTTGTGTGCTTTTGCAATTTCTGTAAATATTTGTTTGTTTTTTCTCATTGTCATTTTATTTGATCCTTATTTTCTATTTATTTTTGTCTTTATCTGATGTCATTGTCTGGTGTATTATGTGTTTTTATGACTGTGCTAATTAAATGTATTTTCTTTATTGCTTTCTTCCACCATGTATTTATAAAATTATTCAATAACTTACCTTTCATTCCTATATACACCCGTTTTAGATCTTCTAGCATAGTAATTTTAATCTAAGTGCATCTTCATTACCTTTAATTAATCATCACCATCATCTCAGCGCATAATCCCGGTTGCATCCGCGGCTTTCGCGTTGGAGCCCATTGTCCGCTTTCCTACAATTACTCCTCCATTTCACACGATCTTTGGCATTCCGTGGTGTGAGATTTTTAGCACCCATGTCATCTCTTACAACGTCAAGCTAGCAGTTCTTTGGTCTACCTCGTTTGTTCCGGCCCGGCAGAGGCGCCATGGCAAGACATGTTTTACCCACGTAACATGCCAGGTTTTCGTAAGACGTGATCGTACCAGCGTAGGTGACCCTCTTGCAGTTGGTCTGCGATGTCAGGGATACGAAGACTGCCATGGATGCGGGAGTTCCTGATGCGGTCTTTCCGCGTAACTCCACACATCCACCGCAGCATATTCATCTCCATGACAAGCCTTTAGGTAATTAATGTATACCGTTAAAATGTTCAAAAATATGTTAAAAGAATAATGATGGAGTTCTTTATCCATTCCCCACCTTTTAAAAATGTTCCTAGCTTACTTACATAAGCAAGCTAAAATCTTTTTTTTCGAATTTTTGCGTTCAGAAGCGACTCTTACTCGTATGTGCCTAAAACACACTAATATTGTATAGGCGAAAGATTGTGGGTGATGACGTGTGTCTTTGTATGTTTCTTACTTCTTCATCATCGATCACTTATACACTAGATACTCGATCTCGAACAAAACTCCTATCAAAAATGGCGACAAGTATTAAGCAATCTAAAGTAGTCAAAATAAATATACATTAATTTAAAATCAGCCTTAAGTGCAAAGCATAAAGTTCTTATCACAAAGACTACTTTGTAAATTCGTAAAAAATAATGGCTTAATACTAATAATGGCTTATAAACTAATAAAAGCCATTATTTTTTACGAGCGAGTCTGACATCAAAGCAAATTCAACCTTATACGCATGCATTAAAGTCAGAATTACGAAGTACGAAATGAAAGAAGCACCCAAGTGCTGCGTTGTGCGTATACTAATATAAAAAGCTGAAGAGTTTGTTTGTATGTTTGTTTGTTTATTAGTCCGCGCTAATCTCAGGAACTACTTACTGGTCCGATTTGAAAAATTCTTTTTGCGTTGGATAGCCCATTAATCCAAGAAGGCTTTAGGCTATAACATCACGCTGTGATCAATAGGAGCGGAGCACAAATAACTCCACGCGGACAATGTCGCTGGCGGCTCCTAGTTTTTAATATAGTGTATAAGTGATCTATATTCTTCATGCAAAAACTACACAACAAATTTGTCACAAAGATAGTTTTTAACAAGAATTAAAACAAATTATGCCTTTTATCTATACCACCACAGGATCGAAACTTATGCGGACGTAACTGAGCGGCGTAACTCGTTTAAAATCACATAATTTGAATTTTAACTTATAGGTTAATTAAAGAGGGTTAAAGGTTTTATTTTGTTATCGAATACCGAAGATAATATTAAGCCATCCTTAAGTCTAAAATTATGATAAATGGTCTGTTTTGGCAGTCTAACGGCACTTTAATTTTTGATACTCACCGTGAAATTATCAACTCTGTCATAATATGATGAATAGGCAATTTTTTTATAATACCATAAATCTATTGTGGCACATCAACCTGTATTGCTCAAAACCTCCAAAAGTCTGTTTCTTGGTGGTAAGCAGTGATGCAATCGTTGATGGTAAAGCGTGCTAGTTTATTAAAAGCCTATTCACTCTAGCCTTGAAGACATTTAAACTGTAGTCAGACGGTATCACCGCCGCTGGCAAATTGTACATTATACAACATTATTTTTTCTAATAGAATATAGTTTGTTTAGAATAAGCAACTGAACCGATTCTAATCATTTTTACACAATGTGATATATATATTTTCCCAAATACATTTCGAAATTGTTGTAGTGAGGTTACCCAGCGCACAACTCAGGTGAAGTTAGATCATAATACTAAGCGCGTGAGACAGGGCTCCCGTGCCACATCACTGCGGGCGCGGTCGGGCGAGCGGTGCATTGACCATATTTTTGTTGGGACAACCGGGTAAGATAGGAAGGGCAAAACATTGTGGTTTTTCATGACATCTTATTGAAATTAGACATAAATTCTTTACTTAAAAATACTGGATACGTGTTTCGGATTACGTATCTTCTTCTTCGGCCTATAGATGTACACTGCTGGACAAAGGCCTCCCCCAAGGCTTTCCACGCTGACCGGTCTTGTGCTGCCCGCATCCATCGGCTTCCTGCGACCTTCACCAGGTCATCGGTCCACCTTGTTGGGGGCCTCCCTACGCTGCGTCTTCCAGTACGTGGTCGCCACTCCAGAACCTTACTGCGATTACGTATACACAACAAAAATAATGGTGACCACCTTTACCCAGTTGTTTTTTTTTACATAAATTATAACCTAGCGCCTGACCGCAATCCCGCCTGATGGTAAGCAGTGATGCGATCGTTGATTGTACAGCGCGCTAATTTATTAAGAGCCTATTCACTCTAACCTTGAAGACACTCAAATTTTAATTTGACGGAAAATACGTTAAGCTGCTGATCACCTCTGTCATTTGTAAATCTTTGACAGTCGTTACTGATCGTCAGAAGTCCGAATGTCCAACCCTCCAACCAAAGGGTATCATAATGCCCAGTAACTGGATTGTAGAGGTTAGATAGGAAGTTGCTCCATGTAAAATACTAGTGTTCAGCTAAATCCGGTTAGACTGGAAGCTGACCCCAGCTAGGCAGATGGTGATTTATTTACTGTTTATCACGACAAGCCTTTCCCTCTATAGAATGTTTCACCGACAAGACCATAAACCTATATCAAAAATCATGCATCACATCGGAAGCATGCATGAAATTGTTGATTTATTTGATTTATCTGTTTACAAAAATCAATCTTTCGTCGATTCTGTAATAATCGATATATTGTGGGTACTTATTTAATAAATAAGTAAACCCCTACTACCTACAACATCAGTCTCTCTCTTGTTCGTTTGCGCTTCTGTATAGACGGACGTATAACCTTCCTAGTGATTTTAAATTGGCTGATAATATACACAGTTATAAAAAGCACACACACAGTTATAACTCGTTTTATTCAAGTGTTAGAACCAAGATATCCTATAGGTTATCGGCCCAGGATAGGTTTTTACTGCAATATAAGTGTTCACAAGTAAGTCCATTACAACATTTTAAAAATGGAAAATTTAAAAACTAAACGTAATATCAAGCCTTTCGATAGGGAGAAATACACTCTCTGGAAGTTTAGAATATGGGCATTGTTAAGTGAAATGGATGTGTTAAAAGTTATTGACGAAGACCCGATAATTCGATGTAACTTGTGGGAGAAAAATAACCGTATAGCAAAAAGTATTATCGTCGAGTATTTATCGGATTCCTACCTCGGTTTTGCGAAGGAAGACAGTACCGCAAAAGAAATTTTGAAAAGTTTAGATGTTTTGTATGAACGGAAAAGTATTGCTACTCAGTTGGCTTTACGAAAAAAAGCTGTTGACTTTAAAACTGCAAGGTGACGTAATACTTATAAAACATTTTAAATTTTTGATGATTTGATCACTGAATTGTTAGCCGCTGGAGCGAAGTTGGAAGAAACCGATAAGGTGGCTCATTTGTTGCTCACCCTACCCGCAACTTATGACGGCGTGATAACTGCGATCGAAACTTTATCGGAAGATAATTCAACGTTAGCATTCGTTAAAACAAGGCTTTTAGATCATGAAGTTAAGTTGATGAGTGAGTCCAGTGACACCAGCGTGAAAGTTCTGCAAGTTGAACGGAGCAATGGACACGAATTTCGAAAAAGAAAATTTGATAATTCACATTATAATAAAGCAAATAATAGCTACAACCAGAAGGATAATAAGCAGAAGAAAAAGTTTTTAAAGTGTTATCATTGTGGCCGCAAGGGTCATGTGAAAACTGATTGCTTTTACTTCAAAAAAGCTCAACAGCAGCAGCAGAAAAACACGGAGAGAACAAGGACAGTCCATGCAGTTGAGACCAATGAGCCGTCCACGTCGAACACTTTTTCTGGATTTGCTTTTATGATGGGAGACTATCAAGCGGATGATGATGCAAGCAAAGCTACTTTCCTGATGGATTCTGGAGCATCGGACCATATTATAGACAATACAAAAAAAGGAGCGATGTATGTGACCAGCCACACAGCCGTTCAAGGAGTTTTGGAGGATGTACTCTTCTGTGCTGAGGTACCATACAACTTGCTGTCTGTATCCAAATGCAACGTGCTGGTTTGACACTCATTTTCGACCAGCATGGAGCCCAAATACGTAAGGATAATAAAATAATTATGCAAGGTATGTTGAAAAACAATTTAATTGCTGTAGACTTAATGGCATCTGTAAATAAGTGTCAATCTATTTCTCAAGTATGCAGTAATAAAAATATGTACAAATTATGGCATCAACGCTTTGGTCATATTAGTAAAAATAAATTCATTCAAATTAAAAATAATAAAATGGTTGATGACACCAGCCAAATCGAAACTGTTATGCCAGATGATGAGTTGTGTGAGGCCTGTATAAATGGAAAACAAAGTCGAATTCCATTCAATAAAGTCAAAGATAAAAGTCATGTTAACCGGCCATTATTTATTGTGCACTCAGATGTTTGTGGACCTATTACTCCCCCAACTAATGACAACAAAAACTACTTTGTACTTTTTTTGATGAGTATACGCATTATTGTGTTACATACCTACTAACATATAAATCTGATGTATGCGATGCTTTTAAAGATTTCGTGGCTAAAAGCGAAACTAATTTTAATTTAAAATTAGTGAACTTATACTGTGATAATGGTGGCGAATATCTATCGACTGAAATGAAAAGTTATTCTGTAGAAAGAGGGATATCGTATCATTTAACAGTTCCGAGAACACCACAGCTGAATGGCGTTTCTGAACGTATGGTCAGAACCATTACTGAAAAAGCTCGTTCTATGATAAGCGGTGCTCAGTTAGACAAAGTGTTTTGGGGCGATGCAGTACTGACTGCTGTTTATTTAATTAATTTGACCCCAACTAAAGCTTTGAAACTTTCAAAAACACCATTCGAAATGTGGCATAGTAAGAAACCTCAAATTAAATATTTGAGAGTATTTGGTTCAACTGTTTACGTGCATAATAAAATCAGTAAAACCAAGTTTGATGAAAAATCATGGAAAGGGATACTAGTGGGTTATGAACCAAACGGATATAAAGTTTGGAACCCAGAATGCGAAAAATACGTAATAGTCAGAGATGTTGTTGTTGATGAGACTGGTTTTCTTCAATCTAGGCCAGACCTCAAGTCTGAAGGGAATATTAAAAATTCTCACGGCAAAACTGATGATTTAATATCTAAGTCAGTGCCGGTAAAGTCTCATAACTCTGACAAATCAGATACATCCAAATCTGATGAGCAGCAATGTCCTAGTAAAATTCGCAAGTTAAACCATGATAATTTAATCGAATCGGAACAAATAGTTGATACATTTTCTAAGAACCCGTCTTCACCAAAAGAAATAACTAACAATAAGCCTGAGGTTCGAAGAAGCAGTAGGCTCAAAAATCGACCATCTGTTTCATATAATGAAGATGATGTTGATGATTACATTTTGTGTGCTCAGTCTATTCTATGTAAGATACCAAATTCATTAGAAGAGATCAAAACTCGAGAGGACAGATCTCAGCGGGAAAGCGCAATTAGAGATGAATTAAATTCTCTAAAGTTAAATAATACTTGGACTTTCGTACCAAGACCTGAAAATAAAAACATTGTCGATTGTAAATGGATATTTACTATAAAATATGATGAATTTGGAAAACCTTTAAGATACAAAGCACGACTAGTTGCAAGGGGTTTCAGTCAAGAATACCTCACGGACTATAATGAAACTTTCGCACCAGTCGCAAGAATAGCTAGTTTCAGATTTATACTTAGTTTTGCCAATCAATATAATTTGCTAGTTCATCATATGGATGTGAAAACCGCCTTCTTAAATGGCAAATTAAAAGAAGATATTTACATGAAAGTCCCTGAGAGTATCTCTTGTCCAAATAACTATGTGTGTAAATTGAACAAAGCACTTTATGGACTGAAACAGGCAGCTAGGTGTTGGTTTGAAGTGTTCGAACGATCTCTTAAAGAAAAAGGTTTCTAAAATTCTTCAGTAGATAGATGTATATATGTGTTAGACAATGGAGATGTACATAAAAATATTTATGTGATTTTATATGTAGAAGATTTAGTTATAGCATGCGCTGAGATTGATAAAATGAATAATTTTAAAAGGTATTTAATGAGTAAATTTAAAATGACTGATTTAAAAGAGATAAAATTATTTCTTTGTACCTATAAAAATTACAAGGCATGCAAATGAAATTACATTAGATCAAAGTGCATACATAAAAACGGTATTAAATAAATTTAATATGTACGATTGTAAACCTGTCAAAACACCCATTGAAAACAAACTTAATTATGAAGCATTAAACTCTGAGGAAAAATATAACGCTCCATGTCGAAACGTTATAGGATGTTTAATGTATATCATGTTATGCACTCGTCCAGATTTAAGTACAAGTGTTAATATACTGAGTAGGTATACGAACAAAAATAATAAAGAACTCTGGCAATGTCTCAAGAGAGTGCTAAGGTACTTGAAAGGTACTGTTGATTTAAAATTAGGTTATAAAAGATCTGTCTACAATAATATTCTATGTGGCTATGTAGACTCAGATTGGGGTGGCGGTGATTCAAACGACAGGAAAAGTACATCTGGGTATTTATTTAAGCTTTTCGAGCATTGCTCTATAACCTGGAGTACCAAGAAACAAATGTCAGTTGCTGCCTCTTCAACTGAGGCGGAGTATATGGCATTGTATGAAGCTGTTAGGGAGGCATTATGGCTTAAATCACTAGCAGTTAGTATTAAGATAGATATCGATAAACCTATCATAATCTATGAGGATAACAATGGCTGTATAAGCATTGCAAATAATCCAACCAATCACAAGCGTACTAAACATATTGATATAAAATATCATTTTTCTAGAGAACAGATTGAGAAAAATGTAATAAAATTAAATTACATTCCAACAGGTCAGCAGCTGGCAGATGTTCTGACCAAACCATTACCTGCTATCACTTTTCAAGAGATGAGAAGTAAAATGGGCTTAGAATAAGATTCTGTTCGATTTTTTGTTATTAGTTTAATGATATGATGTATTAGAATGATTTAATGTAATGGTCTGATTAAGGTTTTCTGGGTTTCCCTTAATCCTTGCAACAAATGTTGGGCCATGAGATGTATTTCCCAGCAAACATTAGGAAGATAATATGTTCCGATCATTCAGGTATTTATTTACTTTGATTTGTTTTATTTGTACAATTGACAGATTAATTTTTGAGGGGGCGTGTTGATTTATTTGATTTATCTATTTACAAAAATCAATCTTTAGTCGATTCTGTAATAATCGATATATTGTGGGTACTTATTTAATAAATAAGTAAACCCCTACTACCTACAACATCAGTCTCTCTCTTGTTCGTTTGCGCTTCTGTATAGACGGACGTATAACCTTCCTAGTGATTTTAAATTGGCTGATAATATACACAGTTATAAAATGCCTATAACTCGTTTTATTCAAGTGTTAGAACCAAGATATCCTACAGAAATGGTCCATATTTTCCATCTACGGAGAACTCACCGTTAATCTTAAGAGAAGCGATATTATAAAAAATATTTGAGCATATGTATGTGCCTGTGCGACACAAGCAGGAGCTGCTTGTCACGGGGATGAATATGCTGCGGCGGATATGTGGAGTAACGCGGAAAAACCGCATCAGGAACTCCCGCATCCATGACAGTCTTCGTGTCCGTGACATCGTAGACAAACTGCGAGAGGGTCGGTTGCCTACGCTGGTACGTTCACGTCTTACGAAAAACTGGCATGTTACGTGGGTAGCAAATGTCTTGCCATGGCGCCTCCGCCGGGCCGGAACATGCGAGGTAGACAGAGAAGTGCAGGCTTGACGTTGTAAGAGATGACATGCGTGCCAACAATCTCAAACCACGGTATGTCAGAGATCGTGCGAAATGGAGGCGTATATCTAGGAAAGGACCCCGGGCTCCAACGCGAAAGCTGCGGATGCAACCGGGATTATACGCTGTGATGATGATGACTTGAGTCTAAGTAGTTATGTTTAAGATAAGGTAAGATAGCTGTAGAGCTATCATATCTATTAAACGATAACGGCTGGCTGGTCTTCAAAGGATAAGGTCTGAAATGAAATTATGTGGAAAAAACCGGAGTTACTGACATACGTGTAGCTTGAAGAGTAAGCAAGCTGAAGTGACAGTAGCCAGGCCATGACTGTGGAAAAACTGATAACTGGTGGAGCTGACATGGGCTGCTAGGACGTACTGATAATCATAGAGGGACCCTCCTAGTTAGATGTTAGCATTCGTGGGCACTACTACTCACTATTAAGCCACCACTTATTAAGTGTATCTTTTATTGATTTGAATGTGCTCTGGCGCTTGAGAGTAGATATTTTATACTTACTAATATCTTGCTGATATATCTTGCTTGTGTCAATAAGTCCCCATTTTTTTTTTTTTTGTTTTGGATGGGAAAGCTACAAATGACCTCTCCCGCTCTGGGTGCAGCGGATAGGCGTCTTCTCTTCTTCATCTCAGCGTTAATCCCAGTCGCATCCATACCTTTTCTAGCTTTGGAGTCTGGGGTCCGCTTTAACGCGGAGCGGATAGGCGTATCAGACTTTTACTGACTAAAACCCAGTCGTGTTCCTTCACTTGCCTGTGCGCCAGGGGCACGGTTTCTTTTTTACCCCATCCCTGACCCAGGATGCATCGGTCCTCGTGGAATACGTCACGGTGTGCTGACATGCTGGCGAGCTGCCTACCGCTAGCCGCTCGCAAGCCCGCGCTTACGGTGGCCGGGATTCCGATGTTGTCTCCCAACCAGAGCGTCTCCTGCGGCGGCTTGAGGCGTGAGGGCGCATTAAGTACCCATCAAAATGGTTAAGCTGTTAGAATGGTGCTGATTTATGCGTCATATTAGTGAACGGGCGCCGTCAAAGGGGACTGATCATCTCTTAACTGCTACGCTTTATTTTCATTTTTGAATTACTTTTATGTTTTTTTTTCTAAAGGCCGGTTTTAACTTGCACAACTTTCTGCATCGTTCCCACAAGCATAAATTCGGCTTAGTGAAAAAACTTATAATATCTACATATTTATGATTTTAAAAGAGTTTCCGTGGAATTTCTCTCCGGCTTCTCTCCATAGAGACCAACGCTCTGGATTGGGGTCCCAGCTTTATATTATTGACTGATAATTTAAAAGTACCTGTACCTCAAAAGTCCAACAATTGGTCTAACTGCAATTCTTCGATATCGCCTTCAGGTTGTGGAGGTCAGACGTCAGCCGCTTCACGGAAAATATCGAAGTTTAGCGAAAATCTGCAGTTGGACTGGTAAAGCGGACCCCAGATTCCAATGCAATGATGTATTGAATCCGCCAATGGGATGTGCTTGAAGCGGTAGGCGAAAGCTAGGGTTTTGTAGCGCCATATGAGGAAGTTCTGTTTCTGGCAGTAGACTGCAATAGGCTAAATTGGTTGATTAAAGTACATTGATACTTATAGATACAGTTTAATGCGACAATTGTCACACACATCCTATAGGAAATACGACTTGTCTTCAAATCGCTAAATGAAGGCACACTATATATTACTTCGTAATCGGGTGAGTTACAGACACGTACTTATTAGCAAAACATGTAGATAGTGCCAATTTTACCTTGATCCGTGGCAAATATGAAACTCAATTCAAATGTATGGAATTTGGCTGAGCAGTGACGTTATCCTTTACAAGCAGCGCCTGAATTAAGTGTCAAGTTATACTGGATGCTGGAGTACATTGACTTAGATTAAGGGCGATTAGTGTAAGACGTGAGTTTACGTGATATATGCCAACTGATAACCTGTTTGATTTAAGACACATCTGCGCTCAGAAGTCTTTACGGGGCATGTTATAAGGTAGACCACGGAGTACTGGTGTAGCGGTACTAACAAACGCCATATAGAACAACGCGTCGTACTGACGTCACACGAATTCTACATCTTGCAATCAGAGTATACCGTGCAACTAGGATACATAAAACTTCCCAATTTCAAGAATTGGGCAAGTACCCGCCAGACATAACATCCGTCTGGTCGGAGGATCCTCCCTTTTCTATAGAGGATGAGTGAAATTTACTCTCTGTTCCTCATGGCTCCACATGGTAACCCCAAGCATGAACATCAGCACAGCCTTCGTGCAGCAACTTCAGCGTGACGTCATCATCACCACTCTTGCAAGCTTTAGCGGCGAGTCATCCAGCCATTCAGCACCCACGGCTACAACGGGTATCCTGACCCCAAGCATGCAGCGACTGCGCATACCTGGTCATCATCCTCAGCCTCATCAGCAACCTTGGTATAGCATACTGCACTTTCAGCTGGTCAACAAGCTGAGCCCTCTTTCCTGGTTGACGCAGCAGCCAGCCTTAACCCGGCGCTGTACAACATCCGACGCACTGGAGTATAACGCAGCGCCACCACCCCGACTCACTGGGAAATCTTCGAAGACAGTTTCGATTCACCGTGAACTACGTGGCAACCGCTTTCGACTCACTGGAACCAGAGCTGGTCTGGCAAGCATCGCAAGATAAAAGAGTCAGCCTACTATCGACCTCCGGTCTCCGGTGGGGAGTGATGTAGCGGTACCTTCAAACGCCACATGGAACAACGCATCATACTGACGTCACACGAATTCTACATCTCGCAATCAGAGTTTACCGTGCAACTAGCATACACACAACTTCCCAATTTCAAGCATTGGGCAAGTGCCCGCCAGACAACACCCGTCTGGTGGGAGGATCCTCCCTTTTCTATGGCGGATGAGTGAACTTTACTCCCTGTTCCTCATGCCTTCACAACTAGTGTTATAATATTTCTCCGAACGAAGCGATTCGCCTCTTCTTTTATACCGCGTACATCTAAGGACTGGAACAATTAATTTGCCTGCAGCGGTCTTTCCGTTTGACTACAATTTAAGTATCTTAAAGGCAAGAGCGAATAGGCTCGTAAAAAACTAGAGCGTTTAACTATCAACGATTACATCCCTGGATCTCGGTCAAGCACTTGTTTATAATGTTGCAAAAAATATAACTTCCGCAACTTTCGCAAGCACAAGAATACATATTTTCGTGTTTGGATACACGCAATCGGTTATTTGCAAGAATAAGTTAAGACTACATAAAATCCTATATATGGTGACTTGCACTTACATAAAAATAATCAGCCTATAATGTTTCCACTCCGGGGACACTGGCCTTATCTCGGTGAGGAGTGGGCCGTAATCTACAACGCGGGCCCAGTTCGTAGATATCAAATATCTTCGAAGTTTTGGCTCAAGGGCGTGCCGGTTTCTTCACGTTGTTTTCCTTAACCATCAAAACTGCACTTACAAAGGCCAATTCCCGTATTCCAAAACGTTCAAAATCTAGCCATGATTTCACCTTAGCGAAAAACGAAGTCAAAAATGAAGAGAAATTTGTTTGTTATTTTTTTTACTAGTTAAGGGTTCATGGGTCATCACTTAGGTCACTTATCTTTCTAAGGGCTCCGTTTTTAATTATCTGATAACTTTTTTCTAGAAAGATTTTAGAAAGGAGATGTTTCAGAAATGTATGGAGCCTGGGCCAGCACATTGTACACTTAATGCTAGGTATAGTTACGCTATAGTTAACTGTTTTTAATGTTAATTTCCTATATTTTGGCTTAGTTTTTATACAGATTCAATTTAACTCGGCCAAGGAGTGCAACACAACTACTAATAAATATGGTGGTCAGCAATAAGCGAAATAAGATTTTGACAGTGACATTTGATTGACGTGTCATGTATTTAAGGCTATCGTATCTATATTATCTACCATATGACTGCGAAAAAAACAAAACATGAATTCCGAACATACGGCCCATTAAATAAACACAATCAACTCAAATCAACACTCGACACGAACACAACGGAAAAATAGAACTGTCAAAGTCGCCAATCAAACGTCATAACCACTGTCATGGCTACCTTAATAAAGGGTTATCTCACTAAAAAACGTTTCAAATAATTAATTATATATACTTGTATTTTTATTCAAATTAATTTAGTAGTATTTTTATGAAAATCTTCGATTTTTTTTCCTTTTAATCTATATAGCGTACATAGTAGTGGCCCAAAATGAAACATCTCCTTTGAGGTTTATGTTCTTGATGGTTCGACTAAAACTAACAAACGTAATTTTTTTATTCATAGAATAAAAGTTATGTGGATTTAAAAAATCAGCACTCACACAAAATCTGATTATGTTTCAACATAATCAGATTTTGTGTGAGTGCTGATTTTTTTTTTTTTTTTGTGTGACTTCAGTGAAACACATAAACATGATACATTATATTTATAAAACAAATACCGAAATTGCCAGAATGCGAAATTCAAAAGCAACACGTATTTCATGTAAATTATCGAGATCCCTTCGAATATTTGAAATAGAAGCCATGTTCTCTGTGTGGAGTACGCGAAACACTCATGGTTTTTCCAATATTTGACGTGATCTCATGGAAGCGTATGTAGCTCGCTGACTATCGTTCGTACTGTATAGGTACGAAGTAGGCCACGCATGAATGAAATTTGAAAACCGTTTGAGTGTTAAGTGCGTAATATTGAAAGAAATGTAACTTTTCTAAGTTAAATGTACTTTCTAAGTATATCTTGGACACCAATGACTGATTAAAAGGTGAAGGAAAACATTTTGAGGAAAGCTGGAGTTTAAGTCTGAAATCGTCAACCCGAATTCAGCAAGCATGGTGATTACGCTCAATCCTTCTCTGTATGAAAGGAGACCTGTGCCCAGCAGTGGGACGATAGAAAGGTTCTTGAAGATGAAAAAGATGAAGATTGAAAGAAAAGTAAGAAAAAGTATTTAATGAAACTCTTACAGAATGATCATATAACTAAATTTAATTAAATACAGTTATAAAGAAGGCTATGAAAGACTTTATTTTTTGGTGTGGATGGAAAAACATCAAATGACCTCTCCCACTCTGGGCGGAGCGGAAGGGTATGCGTGTCAGCCTTTTATTGACTAAAACCCACCCGTGTTTCTTTACTTGTCAGTGCGTTAGGGCTACGATTTCTTTTTTGCCAATCCGGAACCCTGACCCAGGAGACATCGGTCTTTGAGGAGCCCGTTACGATGTGCTGACATTTCTTTGAGGCGCGCGTGAAACACAACGCGCCATCGACTCTGTCCTGGTTACTTGTCTGTGCGCCAGGGCCAAGGGTTCTTTTTAAATCAACCCGCAACCCTGGCTTTGTGTGTTTCTTTGAATGCTACATACAAGATTAAGTGTATAGCTCAGATTACAATTTAAAAAAAGCACAATATTAAAAATAGGCTATGAAAGACTTGCGTTCAAAATTAATAATGTGTTCCTAATGTGTCCGTCAAATGATTACTTTCCTTAAATGCTAAATACCTACAAGGTGCAAATGAAAAAATTGAAAATCTTTAGAGGAGTCATTCAGAGCAGTCGTGACCTAATGGTATCGGCCGCGACTTACAATACCTATGTAGGTTGTAGGTTTGAACCCCGCCAGGCGCTTGACTTTGTATAAATTATTTCTTCACCACTGCTCTCAAAACGGTGAAAGAAAGCATCGTGAGGAAACCGGTATTTTCTAGAAGTAAAACTTCGAAGATATGTGACATCTACCAACCCGCACTGGGCCCGCGTGGTAGAAAACGGCTCACTTCTTCTCATCAAGAGGCCCGTGTTCCAGGATTGGGAACAGTATAGGCTGATTGTGTAGATGAACCGTTATAATCAAATTAAAACAGCTAACAAATCTTAAAGGGTGTGATGGCTTACGCGTTAAAATAAAAGATTTTTGATGGTTATTTCATTAAAAAAAAACTTTTCTTAGCATAAAATGTATATGAATATAAAACCGAATACACCTTCGGAGTTTAGTTAGCTAATCTTGACCTACAGGGTCAGTGTGCAGATCGTGACGAAGAAAATAAAGGTGAGCAATTAATACCAACATTCTCGCTTCATAAGGAAAAAGTTATGTTGTAACGCAAGTTCACACACATTCTCATAAACATAGCAGAAGAAACTAGTTATTAGGTAGAACTCCCCGGTCACGAGCACAGTAAACAAAGTTGTTATACCTTCGCTGAATCATAAGAAGTATACCATAGAGGTACGTTATTTGTAAGAGTTATCATAAATTTCGTATATAATATCATATGTGCGAGCAACGAAGCTTAGAGGACGATATTGTTATCCCTTATGCGTATAACCAACTACACATATCTCGTCAGTGGAAAAACATACTAAATCTACCGTGAGCACTAAAAATATCATCGACTTAGCTTGCCGAGAAAGCAAACTGATGTGGCAAGAACTAGCTATGTTTGTGGAAACCGACGCCCGCTAGAGCAGACGAGTCTTTGGCTGGGAAATCATCAAAACTCTCAGACTTTGACTGCCTAATACCCATCCGTATTCCTTCATTTGTCAGTGCCAAGCCCACGGCCTTCCTTTGAAACAACCCGCGGCCCTCACAGGCATACGTCACAAACAAAGAATAACGAACAGCTTTACGTTAGATCCTGGTGACATGCATAAACAGTATGAAGAAATACGTAGTATCAAAAACGGTTTATGTGATTAGATCTTTAAAAGTCCGAACCTGATTTCGATGCGTTTTTTTAAATAGATAGAGTGATTGGAGAGGAGGATCTATACATGCGTAAAAAACAAAAATATTTTAGAGGTTTGGGTAATATGATGTCGTAAATGAACACATTTTTTGCGATTACATTACAAACGCTGGCGGAATCCCATGAGATAGATCAAAATAATGCACTACAGTATTATACACCTTAAAAAGGTTTACGAAAACATCGGACGGGGTTTTCTTTAGATATTGTATAAGGTAACCGCCATATTGAATAAAAAAACAAAATGGTGGTCAATTAGGAGTGCCTCTGAATTTAAAAGCCCTTTACCATCCATGGCTTTGCACAAGGTGAGATCGAAGTTAAGAGCGTCCTCATAAATAATTAAAAAATTGTATTTGCATAAAGGATAATATTTGAGAAAATAAATTTAATGTCGTCTACTCCATGATCCAATGAACTGTGTGTCAAAATCGGTATGAGTCAGTTTACCCCCATTGGTGTCATTGTGTGGGGTCTGTTAGAGTCCTACTGACTAAAAAGCCATCCCGGTGGCGGTATTCCATCTTACACCTACGCCGGGGGTCTAGGGGACATACGATCCTGCCGCAATCACATAGAGGCCTAAAAGAGCCTAAAGTCATCGCCCGCAGAACCCATAGAAACTGATAGATTGAGCTAGATTTGAGACGCGTTCATTGACCACACGTAACCTTGGATCGCAAGCAGCGGAAGTCATGGGGTGATCTTTGGTCAGCCATAGGATTCATGCAGCTAAAGAATAGCTCGGCTGGGCAGCGTTCGGGAAGCTACGCTTCATCTTCTCATCGAACAAGATACCACAGTGCCTCTAGACAAGTCTTTGACCAGTGTGTATTGCCAGTGATGACTTACGGAACTGCGTTTCAGTTCCGTAAGTCATCACTGAAACATAGACGCTCACAATGGACCTCATACGAAGGCTCAGAGTCACACAAAGGGCAATGGAAAGAGCTATGCTCGGAGTTTCCCTGCGTGATCGAATCAGAAATGAGGAGATCCACAGGAGAGTCAGGTCACCGACATAGTTCTGCTAGTCGCTAAACTTAAGTGACAGGGGGTAGGGCACAATGCTCGTAAAACCGATGGCCGATGGGGCAGTAAGGTTCTGGAGTGGCGGCCTCGTACTGGAAGACGCAGCGTAGGGAGGCCCCCAACAAGGTGGACCGATGACCTCGTGAAGGTAGAGGGAGGCCGACTGATGCGGGCAGCACAAGACCGATCAGCGTGGAAAGCCTTGAGGGAGGCCTTTCTCCAGCAGTGGATATCTATAGGCTGAAGAAGAAGAAGATGAAAGAATAGCAAACAGCTTTAGATCACATCTCTGATGATATATACAAACAGTATGAAGAAACACATATTATTAAACAAAATCTTTTTACTATTACTACAGTAAATATGAGTCAAATAATAAAGTAAATACAAGTCAAATATGAACCGTAGGTTTTAATAGAATATCTCTGATATAAACTATGTCAGAGTTAGTAACACTTTATCACAACAGCAAAAAGGAAAACTTTTTAAAAACGTGACAAAAATATTTCTTAATTCGTGCCATGCAAAGAGAAAATAGGTTACACAGCAAAAATTGTGCAGTAAAAGTTCATAAGCAGATGTATTCCGAAATAATTATTCTTTACTTTTTAAAAAGACAGACTGCTGAAAACAGACAATTTTCATTCTTATTGAACAAGCAGTTTAAGAATGATTTTCCAATAAAACTTTCCCAAATTGAATCCATATATATTACGGATAAATATTATTAGGACAGGTAAAGGTTCGCTTAAATTAAAGTGTAAATTTCACGATACCCAAGTAAAACCTTAATTTTATTCTGTGGCTTTAATAATTCATAAGGCGAACCGTTCTGTAGGTTCCGTACATTTTCTATTTACATTTTTATTCGTGAAAAGTGGGAGCGGTAATGGAATGTCAGTTTTATTCGAATTATTCGCACCAAAATGAGATTGTTGAAGCATTAGGATGCTAATTATATCGGTTTTAAACTATGAAAACATATGGTAAGTTTGCAAAAGTAAAGGATGCGCTTGGGTGTTCGCTTACGCTTCTTGAAATATGTAATTCCAAATTTAAAATATATGGCTGTAGGCTACAGACTTTTTCTAGACTCGTGCTTGAAAAACAACAGAACCAAACTGAACATATTGTTACGGGCTAGGGGTACTTAAACGCCGGTTAAGGGTTACGAAGTTTATTGGCAACGAAGGTACAGTCGATTGTAGGCAATGACAAGTAGAACGTAGCTGATGTCGTACCGAAGTCTTCTCTTACGTCCACGAAGTCCGTGTTGTAAACACACAATAACGCTACAGATGTTTCTTCACGTAGTACTTACAGTTCTCGTTATAATTGTCGCAGTAGGTCTTCTTTAAGATTGCTTCTTAACTGTCGCTGTTTTCGTATCGCTAGTCGAGTGTAGACTGACTGTCCGCCGGCGTCGCGCCGCCTATATATAGGCCAGCTGATCGAACATTCCAGAATCCTCTAGGCGTAATAATAATACTGCATAACTTCGAGGTCACCGGCCAAGTAAGTACCTACGATAATTCCCGGAAACGGGTTTCTAGAAATTTCGATGTCGACACTTTGTTGACAAAACTGTTGAGACCTGTACCATTCGATAGGCCGTCCTAAGTCTAGCAATGCGTTTTATTATTGTACCTAGAAAATGTCTAGATCTGCCGAAATAGGACTTAAAAGTGACACACTGCTTGTCACGCGATATTGAACCTTATGCCATCGACATAAGGTCCATTCGTAACATTGCCTCCTTCTTAGTCATGCTCGTCCCGAGCATGATTTGATCCATAATAGCGAGCTAGGCGGTCAACGTGTACGACCTTCAGCTTCCCTCTAGGTCCTTTCTTAATCCGGTAGGTGACATCGTTTATTCTGGTTACTATCGTGTACGGACCCTCCCATTTGGCTTGGAACTTTGGACTCTTTCCTTTCCTTCTAATGGGATTATGTAACCATACTAAAGTTCCCTCTTCAAATCCGGGCACGTTAGCTTTGCGGTCGTATCGGATCTTCATCTTCTCACTGGTTTTCAGACCATTCTCTCTCACTAGCTCATGTATTCCATCTAATTTACGCCGCAGGTCGGCCACATAGTCGACGGCTAGGATAGGAGTATCGGGAGGTGTTCCGGTTAGTGCATCTATGGGTAGCCTAATTTCTCGGCCGAAGTTGACTTTCGCCGGTGTGCAGTTTGTGCTGTCATGTGTTGCTGAGCGGTATGACATTAAAAAGAGTGGAATGTATTGGTCCCAATCCCTTTGATGTTCTTCCACTACTTTGGCCAAATGATTCTCCAACGTCTGATTGAATCTTTCGACCATTCCATCTGACTGTGGGTGATACGGTGTTGTACGAGTCTTGTGTATCCCGAGCAGTTGGCAAACCTCTCGAAATAGTGAAGACTCGAAGTTTCTACCCTGGTCAGAGTGTAACTCCAAAGGAATGCCAAATCGACAGAACACCTCGTGAACTAGCTTTTTGGCGACTGTATGGGCTTCTTGGTTAGGTACTGCAAAAGCTTCTGGCCATTTGCTGAAATAGTCTTGCATGACGATGATATACCTATTCCCTTCTTCAGTAACAGGGAATGGCCCAGCTATATCGACAGCAACTCTTTCCCATGGTGCACCAACATTGTACACTTTCAGCCGACCTCTGGCCCTCGTTTGCGGTCCCTTTACTGACGAGCAGGCTACACATTTTCTACACCAGTCCTCTACGTCTTCGCGGCAATGCACCCAATAGAATCTTTTTCTCACCTTTTCCAGGGTTTTCTTTACTCCAAGATGTCCTCCGGATACTCCGTCGTGCACCTGTCGTAGCACTGACGCGACCTTATCACCGGGAACAACTATCTGTAAGGTGACCTCCTGTCCACTGGGTGATTCCCATTTCCTCTTGAGAACTCCATTATCAATTATCAGGCTGTCCCACTGAGCCCAGTAACTTTTTACTGTTGGGCTAAGCGCTGATATTTCACTCCAAGCGGGCCTCTGGCCACGTTGTTTCCATTCGATTACTGACTTCAGGTCACTGTCGTCCTTCTGTGCGTCTTTCAATGATCGATTATCCCAGTCTTCATCCAAATCATTCACCTGGACAATACGCACGTTCTCTGTATTTTCCTGTTTGTCACAATGTCGGCCCTTACTTCCTGAAGTTAGCTGGCGGCGGCGGTCCTTTTGCCTTGCCTTTTTCTCGAGGCGCTTCTTCTTACGGGCCTCGTCCTCGACTTCCTTGTCCCGGCTTCCGTCTGCCTCAGTCCACGACCTTCCGCGCGACCGCTCGCGCTCGTGTTCTCGCTTGCCGGAACGTTCGCGTTCCTGGTCTCGGTCTCGCTCCCGGTCCTTGACGCGTTCCCGCTCTCGTTCAGCGGGTCGCTCGCGGTGCCCGCTCCGATCGCTCCGCTCGCGCCACTCGACTCGCTCGCACGGGCGCTCGGGCTCGACCTTCGCATCGCGCTTGCGCCACTCCATCACCGCGGCCTCTTCACGTGACCAAGAAGTTCTTCTTCCCTTAGCCTTCCTGGGACAATCAATTCGAATGTGCCCCTTTTCGCCGCACTCGTAGCATGTTGGCCCTTGTCGGGGTTTCATTTGTGCGGTTACCTCACGAATACGGTGGTGTGGTCGGCCATCTTGGCGTACTGCTTCCACCTCCAGAGCGTGTGTCAAGGCTGCCTTCAGAGTCTGATGGTGCCCCAGACGAACCGCAGCCCTGACTTCCGCATCTCGAATTCCATCAGTAAAAGCTTGCACCGTGCTAGCATCAATTACTCCCGGCGTTGAAGCATACGCCCTCCGAACAATACGTTCTATTTCCGATGCCCATTGTTGCAAACCCTCACTGCTTTTCTGTGTGCGGTCGCGGAGTTGAGCCCTGTAGACATGTTCCAGGTGTTTCTCTCCATATCTAGACTCCAACGCTTCTAACAGACAGGCTAGGGTATTGCAATCGCCGGAAATATTTTCGAGGATTTGGACCGCCTCACCACGCAGAGCAAGCGTAAGCGCGGTTACGGCTTGATCGTCGTCCCAATTGTTGCCTTTTGCGACCTTTTCAAACTGTAGACGGAAGGCCACCCATGACGTTGTCCCGTCAAAATGAGGTACCTTGAAAGTCGGCAAAGCACTGGGTACCGGTACCACACCTTTAATAACTCCTTTTTGTACCTTCTCATGTAAAAATTCTACTTCCTTCCCAAACTCCATGATGGTACTGTTTAATTTCTCCATACGCGCATCTTGTTTGTCTATGCGCGTATCTTGCTGGTCCATACGTGTATCTTGTTTGTCTATGCGCGTGTCTTGCTGGTTCAGACGGGCATCTTGTTGAGCTGTTTTAATTCTAAGTTCATTGACCTCTTCTTTGGTCTTTTTCCACTTTTCATTTAATTGTAATACCAGTTGCTGGGATTCCTTTATTTGTGACTGGGTTGCTGCCTGGGATTGTTTTATTTGTGCCTGGGTTTCTGCCTGGGATCTATCTATTTTTGCCTGGATTTCTGCCTGGGATTTTGCCTGTGATTCTGCTACTATGCCTTTTATTTGCGCCTGGGATTCTGCTATACTCAACTTTATTTGCGCCGTCAAGTGAGCCAGTAACACCGATAAATCGGATCCGCTGCCACCGGCAGTGGTGGTGGTAGTAGGCGCACTCACATTCGTCGGTGTTACGACGGCCGCATCTTCTACGGGTGCAGGGACACCAAGTGATACTTCCTCTTGACGCGCCAAATCCATCGCTGCTTGTCGTCGCGTGCGAATTCTTTCGTCTTCCCTTGGCGTGACCGGCATGCCGCTTCTGACACCAATTGTTACGGGCTAGGGGTACTAAAACGCCGGTTAAGGGTTACGAAGTTTATTGGCAACGAAGGTACAGTCGATTGTAGGCAATGACAAGTAGAACGTAGCTGATGTCGTACCGAAGTCTTCTCTTACGTCCACGAAGTCCGTGTTGTAAACACACAATAACGCTACAGATGTTTCTTCACGTAGTACTTACAGTTCTCGTTATAATTGTCGCAGTAGGTCTTCTTTAAGATTGCTTCTTAACTGTCGCTGTTTTCGTATCGCTAGTCGAGTGTAGACTGACTGTCCGCCGGCGTCGCGCCGCCTATATATAGGCCAGCTGATCGAACATTCCAGAATCCTCTAGGCGTAATAATAATACTGCATAACTTCGAGGTCACCGGCCAAGTAAGTACCTACGATAATTCCCGGAAACGGGTTTCTAGAAATTTCGATGTCGACACTTTGTTGACAAAACTGTTGAGACCTGTACCATTCGATAGGCCGTCCTAAGTCTAGTAATGCGTTTTATTATTGTACCTAGAAAATGTCTAGATCTGCCGAAATAGGACTTAAAAGTGACACACTGCTTGTCACGCGATATTGAACCTTATGCCATCGACATAAGGTCCATTCGTAACAATATTACATTCTGTGATTTCTATGGCCTATCCACTTCTGGAGCCATATCGCTTGATGGCGCTTTTTTCTCAGTCTTCTAGTTGCGACTTTAGGTACCTATATCGATTCACTCGTGCAGAGCGCTGGAGATCGGACGGGAAAACACCGAATTAACATTGGGTGGATGAAATGGCGGCAGATCACGGGAACAATCTGCGATTCCCGCATTTCTTAAGTTTAAGAGGAAGATATATAAAACCATGATTAGAACTGCTATTTTGTATGGATCAAAATGTTGGGCCACAAATGAATTGATGAAAGCAATTCCATGGAACTGAGATTATAGAAAGTTTTTCCCACGTACCGGAAAACGCAGCGTGGAAAGGCCCGCAACAAGGTAGACCGATGACCTGCTGAAGATCGCGGGAGACCGATAGATGCAGCAGCACAAGACCAATCATTTTGGAAAGCCTTGGAGGAGGCCTTTCCAGCAATGGTTCTTCTCAGCTATAGGGTGAGAAGAAGAAAAGATTCTAGAATGTTAAGAGTTTCTCGGTGGTAGGCCATAACATCGGCTGCCGGCGGAAGTTACCACCCACCAGACAAATCTTGCCGCCAAGCGATTCGTCGTGTTCCGGCATGATGTCTGGTGAAGCAGTACGGAGGACGGGTCTGAGCAGTTGTGTTGCGATGTGTGCCGGGTACGATGCGCCAAATGTTGTTGTCTCGGGAATTCGGTCGTGGAGAATCTCCAGATCAATCTCCCTCTAGCGCAGCATCGTTCGGTCGTGTTGGTCCTGGGTTTAACATTGCATCACCTCGCTAAACTGCCATCATCCTTCCTATTCCTAAGTTTTTTAAGTGAATAGGCTTAATAAACTAGTGCTCTTTACACTCAACGATTGCATCACTGCTTACCATCAGGCGGGATTGCAGTCAAGCACTAGTTTATAATTATTAAAAAAAAAAAGTTATGTATGGTGATGACTCTGTTGCAAAGCCCAGCCAGACGCATACCACTCGCGTATATATATTACTAGCTTTCCGCCCGCGGCTTCGCCCGCGTGGAATTCGGTTATATCGCGCTTTTTAGATTTCCCTGGGGAACATCAAAGCAATAAATAAACACCGACATCATAAACCTAACTTTTCGTTTATTTACTTTTATGGTCCATAGGGAAAAATATTTCCCACAAAATTATAGGAAACCTATACAACCTGCTATGTTTTTCTGGTGATATTCTCTTACTTTACACCCACAATAGCTAAAATTTTGAGTTGTATTGGCATATTTAGTCTTGGACATCTTATGGTCCTGTAAGGGTTAAGTTGTGTTAGTTCATTAGTTCGACATGCTCCGTTTATTCCAATAATAAGAACAACCTGCAATGTAACGAGTATTGTAGTAGATAAATGAATAAAATTTATATGAACGCATAATTATGCCTATCAACATTTACTAAGTATACTATTTAATTGAGATTAATATATGTACTTAAGTAGATACTGAATGTGCAACTGACTTACTTTTGCCGCCAAATATACGGAATCGGGTGCTTCGTTAAGAAACTTTTCAATATCAGATACTGTGAAAACCTTCGATTTTTTTGGATGATGACCAGATGAGGCTCTTTTTAAAAATGCTACTAATTTAGGATAGGTATCGATATGTATGTCTTTTTTCATCTTTATTGTTGCTTTTAGCATCGAATACGTACTCCATAGAGTGCTTGCTTTCTTGTTCTCGGATAATTCTATAAAATATGCCAGCAAAACGTTTTCTGAGAAAGTTTTGGCTCCTTTTGCTAGTCGCCACGTGTTGAACATATCGTACTGTTTTAAATACTTCTCGCGTGATTGTTGAGGTAGAAAGCTCATTTGCGCATTATTAACAGTTTCAGTCAATTCTGTTGGCGTCAAACAAACTTCCTCGTCGCTAGAATCACTCATTTTAGTTTTTCACTTGTTTTCAAGTTTCTTTTTTTTAATATAAGGTTTAACAATGACGTGAAAAAATGCCGCGTAAAGAACCGCGTACAAAGAAAATTGAAAAAAGAACACCAAGAAGGTTCCGAGTCTGAGTTTTTAACAAATTAAAAAAAAGTTGTATGATATATTCGGCACCATAGAGGTAACAGTAAATAGGTTTAATGTTTTTTTTTAATTTACAAACTTAGTGCACACGATGTTCTAAATTCAATTTACTTTATCCTCTAGAGAATAAAAACGGCTTTTCCAGTCAGATATTGAAGATTAAAAATACTCTTTCCGAGATGGTGGGATGAAAAAGATATTTTTTCCACTTCCCTCCATAATAAGCAGGAGACAGAACAGAACTAAGTCAATCGGCACAAAGGGACATTATTGCAACTGGGAGAAGCCCAGATTGCCAAGCACCACGGAAAAACATTTGATTAAGTTAATGGTTAGGTCCTAAGTAGGTATGTGCTGTTACAATTGATTCCAATAATAGGTATGGCAAAAGCGCCTGAACGCACGGAAATTAGTTCTAGTTCGGGTCGACGACCTAGTGAAGGTCACGCGAAACCGCTGGATGCTGGAGGCGCAGGATCGGTCGTCGTGGAGATCCTTGGGGGAGGCCTATGTCCACTTGTCCAGCAATGGACGTTTTTCGGCTGAAATGATGAAGATGAATGCACATTAATGATAAGTCCAGCTTTTTTATCAATAAACTTTCCGGTAATTAAAAGTGACATTAATCATCACGTTCCAGCAACATCTTCCTGCCCGTATATTTTCATATACAATAAACAAATACAAGATAATCGTAGACACTCCAGCAACGCGATAAAGCCGTTAACCAAATTTTATCTCTGTTTGTTCAGGAGGTTTAGTACTGTGCAAATTTTGATCGCTTCAGTGTATCTAAATTGACTAGCATTTGAATTTGGCATATCAATGTTGCTATTGTGGTATTTACTCTAAACCAGCATTTGTATGCGATGTGTAAAAAGTTGATAAACAGTGAAGGATTACTTAATCTTTGTCAACAATCTATCTGCAGGGTAATTGCGTAACCCACTATCAGTATCAATGGATACGGTGTGGTAGCAGTAGCAATGTTCGAAAATGTGTCTGTTTAAAAACGTAAACAACGCAATGAATGTCGTTGAGCTGTCAAAATGAAACTGATTTCTAACGCTATTAATATTGTTGAATTGTCAATATCATACTTTATGCTATTGATAGTGGGTTAGGGCTCCTGTACATGATGGCGTCGCCGCGCCGCCGCCGTGCAATTACACTGTACATACGAGTCGCGCGAAGCCCGCCACCACGATTTACCCTCTCTGTCTGTTTGGTTCATTCCATTACCGACGGCGTATGAACGTATGCTTACTGTATGTATAGAAAATGGCAAAAAACTATCTATCTACTACACTAAACTATCTATATATCTATCTATTTATCCTATGCTGTCGGTACGGGAGCAATATGGTGATTTTCATACACTTTACGAAGATCTCCGAAAAGACTAGGCCAAGTTTTGTGATTATTTTCGAATGGATTACAAGACTTTTTTATTTGATAAATTATTAGATTTGTCAAAGAAGAAACTGCAACATACAAATACATATATGCAAGCAAGTATATCTGCTAAGGACAGATTGTTTGTTACATTGGTTGTTATCTTCGTATGCGGCCGGTAATGGATTGAAACAAACAGAGGTTACGCGCGCGAGGTGGCGGTGCAGTGGCGGCGACGGCATCGTGTGCAGGAGCCCTTACGCAATTACTCTGCTGGAAAGTAGTACAGATGCCGTCTATATTAAGAAAATAATATACTGATAAAACTATTTGAAAGAACGTCAAGTTTGCAATCCTGGAACATGCTCTTTTTTGAAGATTTAAAAATAATCTCACTAAAGAATGAACTCTTCGTTTCCGAATTGAAACCGTTCTGGTGATAGGTAATATTAAATGATTAGCCATTTCTCCCTAGTTCGCTAAGCTCCCAAAGTTTTGATAAGTGAGTGCATTTTCTAATTCAAATATCCCACCCTACTTCAAATACGCTTTGAATGAATAAAAATTCAAATCCGTCGTGGCGGGCGAGCTACGAAACAAAAGTTTTGTGAATACATCTGCTATGGAAAGTCTCTGTATGTTATATTGTTGAATACTGGGTGGTTTTTAGGTATACTCCAGTTTAAATAATAAAGCGCTTCTTTTTTAATCTTCATATTTATATTCTGAAATGTACATGTTATACATAAGATAATATTATTCCTAATACTGTCTACACAAAGCCTTTCCTATCTTTCCCGTGGACAGAAATTACAGAACGCAACCTTCTAAGATCCTTTTTTTTTGTTTTGGATGAGAAATCGTCAAAAGACCTCTTCCGCTTTGCGCGGAGCGGAAGGGCGTGTCAGACTTTTAGCGACTAAAACCCACCCGTGTTCCACTTGCATGTGCGTCAGGGCCACGGTTTTTCTTTTGACCAACTCACAACCCTGACCCAGACATCGGGCTTTGTGGACCCCGTCAGGATGTGCTGACATCTCTTTGAGGCGCGCGTGTAACACAACGCACCGTCGACCTGGGCCTGGTCCTTACCGGGCGGCGAGCGGCGTGAGGGTGCTGAGATTCCTGCTCCCTCACGCGCTCCGCCTCTTCCTTTGCCAGCATCACTGCTTCGTTGAAGGAGGTATCGGCCTGCCATGCACTTTCGCTCCGGATCAGGGCCTGGTCGCGGCTCGCCGCCAGTACACGCGCTACCGGAGACGACGTCGACGGGATCCCGTCGAGGAAGCCGCGCGGTATGGGGGGTACCGCGCGGCCCAGGAGACTCTGTGGCTGGCCATCGGCGACTCTAAGTCGCGGGCCAGGGAAGAGCTGCTGGGGTCCCTAGATCGGGACCCGTGGGGGCGCCCCTACCGTTGGGTACGGGGCAAGTTGCGTCCCTGGGCGCTCCCACTGGTGCAAAGTATGCAACCACAGCTGCTAGAGGCGGTGGTATCCACCTTCTTCCCTGAGCGGGCGGGCATGTTCCCCCGGTGATGGTTTCACCCTCAGCCACAGACTCTCCAGAACATGAGGGCACCGATGTCCCCGAGGTGACGCAAGCAGAGACGGGAGCGGCCGTGTCGCGGCTCCGGGCCAAGAAAAAGCGTCCGGACCCGACGGAGTTCCTGGCCGAGCTCTCGTCCTGGCTCTGAAGGAGCTAGAGCCCCAGCTGAGGGGGCTCTTCACGGCATGCTTCGAGCAGGGTCAGTTTCCCAGTGTGTGGAAGGAGGGGAAGCTGGTCCTGCTCAGGAAGGAGGGGCGCCCCGCGGATTCGCCGCCCGCGTATCGGCCCATAGTGCTGCTCGACGAGGCGGGAAAACTTTTTGAGCGTATAATCGCAGATCGCCTCGTCGGCCACTTGTGTGGAGACGGGCCGAACCTAGACGACAACCAGTTCGGTTTTCGTCGGGGGCGCTCCACCATACACGCCATCGTGCGCGTGAGAGCCCTGGCGGAGAATACGGTGTCCCGGGGTGGGGTGGTGTTGGCGGTGTCCTTAGACATTTCCGGCAGGCACCAAATGTCGTGCGGTGTTTCACAGGGATCGGTCTTGGGACCGCTCCTGTGGAACATCGGCTACGACTGGGTGCTGAGAGGCGAGCTCCCGTCGGGCGCCGACTTAACGTGTTATGCGGACGACACGCTTGTCACTGCCCGGGGGAGCTCGTACAGGGAAGCGACGTTGATAGCCACGGCTGCGGTGTCACAGGTGGTGACCCGCATCCGGCGCCTGGGCCTGGAGGTGGCCCTTGACAAGTCGGAGGCCATGGTTTTCCATGGCCCCCGGCGTGCGCCGGCGCCGGGATCACATATCGTGGTCAGTGGTGCCCGGATAGCTGTCGAGTCCACCATGAAGTATCTGGGATTGGTGCTCGACAGCCGATGGGAATTCGGACCCCACTTCCGGCGGCTGGCGCCCAAGCTGATGGGTGCAGCAGGCGCGTTGTCAACGTTGCTTCCCAACATGGGGGGCCCGAGCGCCGCCTGTAGGCGGTTGTACATGGGAATCGTGCGATCCATGGCCCTGTATGGGGCCCCTGTGTGGGCGATGGACCTGACGGCCGGAACACTCGCCATTCTGCGCAAGCCGCAGAGGGCGATGGCCGTCAGGGTCGTCCGCGGGTATCGCACGATTTCCTACGAGGCGGCTTGCGTCCTGGCCGGATCCCCGCCCTGGGACCTAGAGGCGAAAGTACTCGCGTCATTGTACCGATGGCGCGAGGAAGAGCGGACACGGGGCTTCGGTCCGGCGCAGCGACAGATCGAGCTGCGCCGAGAGGAGCTCCGTCAGGTCCTGGTGGCGGACTGTCGGCAGAGGCTCATGCGCCCTACCGCCTCGCTACCGTCGAGGCGATCCGGCCAGTACACGACGACTGGCTCGGGAGAAGGCACGGCTCCCTGTCGTTCAGGGTGACGCAGGTACTGTCGGGGCACGGCTGCTTCGGCACCTGTGTGGTCCAGTACCTGTGTCGCTTAGGCAGGGAGCCGGACGCTCGGTGCCACCACTGCGTCCAATGCGATGAATATCCATGAATCATTCTCTGTGTGAGAGGAGACCTGTGCCCAGCAGTGGCAGGATAAAAAGGTTGATGATGATGAAGCGACAAATGGTAATATTTACCAATTCTGCACTAAAACTGACATTTCTATGATTGAGAAAAATTTTAGTGGTGATTTTCTTACTAACATAGACGCAATTTGCGAAAACAGTGAAAACACAAAAGAAGGTAGAATCGTTAGAGCAGTGAAGAAAGTTAGTCCCAGAAAAGGAATAGAAAATTTAGAAGAATGAAGATACAATATTATTCTGTAGACGCTACAATAACGTATCTAACAAGCGAGATCTTGCAATACATTTATGTTTATTAATTTAAAATTAATTTATATAAATTTAAAAATAACAACTTTTTGTTAACTGCTTATGTATACAACGTGTAACAAAAAGGGTATATACATACCAAGGGCATGGCATCTTTAGATGATATCAAACGATATCGGAAGGGTTTCAACTCAAAATAAAATACTCAAAAAATTGGTACTAAATTTTCGGTTTCATGTGTTTCTTAAAATCAAATCATAACAAACGTAGCAGCACACTCCATACGTAAATAACTACTCGTTACCCGTCACGTTACTTACCAAAATCCGATAAATGTCTTCAATATATCAGTGCGACTAGTATGATAGTAGCCTATCACAGGCGGTGTTTTTCCTCATAACTTCCTAACATAAAGAGATAGGATTAAAAAACCCTTTCAATATCGTTTGATATCATGTAAAGATGCCATGCCTTTGTTACGTATATACCCTTTATGTTACACGTTGTATATACGGTACTTAAAAATAAAATAATGTTGGTATATCTGTTTGAAATCTACTTTCAATGGCAGATATATACGGTAATTGCGTTATACATTATCGGTAGCGTAAGGTTTGATTACATGGTGAAGGAAAACATCTTGAGGAAACCTGGACTTTAAGTCTGAAATCGCCAACCCGCATTAAGTAAGCGTGGTGATTAGCCTCAATCCTTCTCAGTATGAGAGCAGGCCTGTGCCCAGCAGTGGGACGGTAAAAAGTTTGATGATGATGAAGATTTGATTTTGACAGTTCTTTAAAGATATTGTTATTCCCACGGTGGCTTCGCAATTTATCTTACAGAACATCTTATACATTAGGTAAAATATTCACTTGTACACTAAAAACACTGAGATTTAGGTATAATAACACCAGAAAAAAGGACAAACTACGAGCCCCTTTTCAGCAACTTCAAAAGGTTCATAACTCTTTTGTTAGGCTTGGGACAACTTTTTATAACAAGATATCCTCTGCTTTGCTATACTTGCCTCATAATTTATTTAAAGCATAATTAAAATCCAACCTTTGTTCAAAGGCATATTATTCTGTAAACGTCTATTTAAATGATAAGAATAGCTGGTCGCTCTGATTAACTCAAGACAATGTTAGAGTTCTTTCTCCAGAATTAGCTTTCTGACACGTTATAGGAGTTCATATAATTATCTTTTTTTATAATATTTTTTTAATAATAGTAATATGATTGAAATTGAAAGTAATAATATGTTATGGAATGAAGGTGCTAATCTTACAAGAACTCCCTTTTATTTTAGAAAAGAATTTGTGTTTTGCAAAAAATAAAATCCTGTTAGATTCGTTTTGAATTTCTGTTTGTTTGGTTGTTCTAAAATCATGGAATATAGACATAAATATCAATGAAGTATAGATATTAACTTAAAAGCATAAACAATTCTATATTTTGGAATATTATATGATTGAGTAACTAAAGTTTATGAAGATTCTCTAAAATAAATATTATTTAAAATAAATACAGGTTTGCATGGTTATCTACAAGAAATAAATATAAAATTCCAGGGATGGAAGCAGAATAAGAGTAACCAAAAATCGAGTTGAATTTCGTGGTTCTAGGTGATGATGATATGATAAAAAGCCACAGGCACATATACTTCTTCTTGAAACTGCTCTTATTATATAGAAAACATACATAAAGTTATTGCCAACAAAATAACTAAGTTTCTATCAGGTTCCGCTTTGCACGACTCAACAACAATCCCTTGTCATAAGACAAAGGGCTTACACAAAACTTTTGTACGTGTTCAAAGTAATAACTTTATACGAAGAATTTGTTTTACGGGTGAACGAAGGTGTCCGTCAAAAAGTAGCAGAGTTGAAAGGTTCGTTCACAAGTCTAAAAGTTAAACAAAATGTAGATATATACATATATACCTTTTTAATCGACCTAAAAAAGAAGGAGGTTCTCAATTCGTCGGAGTCTTTAATTTTTTTTTACAATAATTAGTTGATTATTTTCTAGAGGTCTGAGGAACGGGGTGTAAAGTTCTCTATATTAAAGGGAAGAGCCTCCGACTGGTTCGGTTCTGTTTCTGGCAGGCACTGGCCAAATGATTGATGGAAGTTTTATGTATCCTAATTGTGCGGTAAACTGTGCTTATGAGATTCAGGGTTTGCGTGACGTTAGTATGGCGTGTTTTTGAAATGTGGCATTGTAGATATCACTACAGTATTTTTAATCGCTAATTAGGCCTTCTCTTGACCTCGATCAGGTCTGGTGAAAAGCAAAGGATAAGCACCCTAATTACGTAACGGACTATTCATCGGAATAAGCATCATGTTGAAGCAAATTTCTAAGCCGTTGCTTCATAAGTTCGAAAAATTTGTCTACACAACACTTAAACAACGCAATGAATGTTGCTAACCTGTCAAATTGAAACTGATTCCGATTTATTGACTGCCCGGCTTGGGTAGTGATGCTGGCAAAGAAGGAGGCGAAGCGTGTGAGGCAGCGGGAATCCCAGCGCCCTCACGCAACCGCCGCCGCAGGAGACGCCCTGGTCGGGAGATGACACCGAACTCCCAGCTACATTCACATCGTGACGGGTTCCACGAAAACCTATGGCTCCTGGGTCAGGGTTGCGGGTTGGTTAAACAAGAAACCGTGGCCCTGGTCGTCGCACAGGCAAGTGAAGACACACAGGTGAGTTTTAGTCAGTAAAAGTCTGACACGCCTTTCCGCTCCGCCCAGAGCGGGAGAAGTCATTTGATAATTTCCCATCCCAAAAAAAAGTACGTTTTCATCTAATTGATTTGTGATTTTGATTTAAAAGTGTTCTAAAGCATGGAACCTGGAATTCTTGCTAAACGGCTGCAATCTTCGTGTTTTCGTCGATAATTATTTATTAATGTCTGCAAATTGTGGTTAGGTTAATTCGCATCACGAATTAAAGTAGACACCTACTTTATGAACGAGCCAGTGTTATATTAGTATGCATTAATGTACTTATAATGTTTTTCTTAATTTATCAAAAGTAATTTAAAACAATGAAACACAAAATTACATAAGACAATGACCTTAATGGCTATTATTATAACACATATAAAATTTAGACGTTTTCATAACAGCCTGTAATAAATTCGTCGATTTTCCTAAGATCAGATAACAATTCCTCATCAATATCCCCTTTAAAAATCATCTATATGTCTGGAAATCTATTAAGATTTGCGTTGTAAGAAAAGAAGACCACAATTTCAACCGATTCGTACATCCCAAATGTTCCAAGATAAAGTTCCCGAATATCTTTCTTCGCTTGAATTGTTAAGTAGAGAAGTATTTTTTTTCTGCCTCCGCATATGTGAGGGGCTTATCTTTGTATGCTTTAGAAAGTATTCATGCCGTAAATCTTGAACATACGCGCTTTTTGTAGGGAAAACTTTACTCTTTCTCGTACGAGATTATCTCAGGTAATGCTGAAAGGATTTGCTAGAATTAGAATTATAATTTATTTATTTGCATCTAGACTTTCTAATGCTTGCGTTTTTTTGCGCTTTCTGATCTTGCAAATGTTTGCGTATAACGCATTAACAGAATGGCTTGGTGGATGTTTTAAATGAAATCGGTATCAACTTTAAGGTTTATAAATCCATGCTTAGTATATTTTTATATAACACTAGCTTTCCGCCCGCGGCTTCGCCCGCGTGGAGTTCGGTTATATCGCGCTTTTTAGATTTCCCTCGGGAACATCATATTTTTTCGGGATAAAAGGTAGCCTATGTTCTTTCTCAGGGTCCAAAGATTGTCTGTGCCAAATTTCATGAAAATCGGTTTAAGCGGGAAAGCGTAACAGACAGACAGACAGACAGAGTTACTTTCGCATTTATAATATTAGTATGGATAATTAGCCTCATGATTTTCCCACTCCTGAGGCACAGGCCTCCTCTCGGTGAGAGTGAGCGGGCCGTAATCTACCACGCGGGCCTAGTGCGGTTTAGTAAATGTCACATATCTTCAAAGTTTTGACTCTAGGCCTCACGATGTTTTCCAGGAAATATGTAGGTACACTAGGTACACAGTACTTTTGTGTGCTTTTAAAATAAAACTTGTTATGTAAAAGCCTGCAGATCCGCAATACAAAAACAAAATTATCGAGATAAGGAAAATTTTACTTGCCGAAAAATTGGTGCACGGCCGAATGTAAAGCCAGAGGAATCAAGTTCTAAAATTCAAAAGAGAATCCCCAAAAATGTTTGAAAGCAGAGGGGCAATTTGAATGCTCAATGTCTGATTTGCCTCAATCTGTCGAAAATGCCTCTTATAAGCTTCCATTGGGAACAAATATTTGACTAACATGCTATAGCCTACAATTAGTTGCTCCGGATCTGTCTGTTGGCTGTGGGTATGGGACTTTATACGTTTGTAAAGTTTTAGAAGACTAATCTGTAATCATCGTTTATGAATAAATACCACCGCGTTTAAGGGGTTTATTTATTATGATTAAACAATCGCTAATCACTAATTGACTTTAAGCAACGCTTATGAATAAGGAGGATAATGCTAGGTGACACAAGTTTTTTGTTATTTCGCCTAGAATTTGAAATTAAAATTCGAATTAGATTTGAATTTGAATTCTCCTTCTGCAACATTAAATGATGTACCAATGGGTATGATTTTGACAGTTCAACAGTATTCACTGCATTAGGTATTTACTTTATTGAGCAAACACATTATTGGAACGTATGCAGAAATGAATTAGTACGCTTCATAATTATTCTAATTAGGAGTAATAGCATGTTACTCAATTAGGGTGGTCCCGTAAACAATCAAAATAACTAGTAATTATTGCATTATATTTAGATGGAAGTTTTAAATACATTGCAATAATAACTAGCTGTTTAGTAATTACTAGTTCTAGTGACATAGGCATGTTTCGTATGTTTTGTTTGGGGACCATTTTCTTCCGCACCGATATGTATAAGATGAACGGATAATTCTCCCTTTCCAGTAGTCATCATCATCATTCCAGCGTTAATCCAGTCGCATCCAAAGCCTTTTCAGCTTTGGAGTCTGGGGTCCGCTTTACCAGTCCAACTGCTGATAAGGCTAAACTTCGCCATTTTCCGTGAAGCGACTGCCGTCTGACCTCCACAACCCGAAGGCGACATCGAAGTATTGCAGTTAGACCAATTGTTGGACTTTTGAGGGCTCCAACAACCCGTAACGACTGCCACTAGATGTTCGTGTGGCAACCGAGACCAACGGCTTAACGTGCTTTCCGAGGCACGGCCAGACCAGTGCAAATATGCATGGGGCATACAAATACTTGCACTGTGCGGGGATCGAACCCGCGCCACCTTGGGCAGCGGTCGCGTCCGCCACGGAGGATCCCTTTCCAGTAATATTCAATTCAAACCAAACACTATACGTTTTGTGTTTGGTTTGAACTTTACCGTTTGTGTATGACGTGAATTAAGTATCAAAGCGAACTGGAACATTTCCTTCAGAGTTCTTTTGACAAGTCAAAGAAAAGTTTGCAGCAAAAAATAATTCCTTGCCATTTCTGAGCTTGTGTTTTGCTACAGCAGAAGTATTAACATTTAGTATTCTAAAGAAATATACCAATTTCTGTTTTAAAAGCAGTTGGAAGGAAGACCTTTTAATGTATTAAAAGGTACGTACCTCGTTCTTGAGAACTATGTTTTTAAATGCTGTTTAAGACTGAAAATAAAAAAGAACCGTTCTTTACGTCTAAAGAGCGATGGAGAGGCGTGCGAAGAGGCTGATTGGCGACCCAGATTTAATTCAAAACGGTCTCCAATGCAACAAGCGTAGAGTAGCCAGCCTTTCGGTATTCTATAGGATTCATTTTGGTGAGTGTGCGAAGGAATTGCATGATCCCTTGTTCCCTCATCTCCGTTCAACCCTCGGACGACCCGTCGCACGGTGAGTTTCCACCCTTACGTCGTTAACACCACTACGATTCAGACAAAGCGTTTCGCCTCCTCTTTCATACCGCGTACATCGAGGGACTAGAACAATTTGCCAGCGGCGGTGTTTCCGTCGGACTACAATTTGAGTAGCTTCAAGGCTAGAGTGAATAGGCTCTTTATAAACTAGTGCGCTATACCATCATCGATTGCGTCACTGCTTACCATCAGGCGGCATTGCGTACCATGGGACCATATTTCAGCCATGACGGTCAATCTCAATCTCCTGGTCTCCTCGGAGACCAGGCTCCGTCGCTAGAGATAATTACTATAGTTTACAAATGTGATGCACTCCCCGTCTCTCACTCTCAATGACCAATAAGATAGCAATCGAACACAGCCGGAGATAAATCCGGGGCAGGACCAATGGTTAAACGCCCTTTCAGAAGCATGGGGTATCATGACGCCAACTTCCATAAGTCAGGTATGTTACTAATTACCCTCGAAGCTGTCAAGAGAGGACGTGGTTGCGTATATGAATGTGTTCTACAGGGTGTATCTGACATCGTAACGCAAACTTCGCGAAAAGACTACACAGAATGCCACTAATAAAATTATGATAGTCATTCATATCGTTAATGAGCGGTTACAGAAATCACAGTGTTTAAAAAATGTGTCGGCTCGGCCTTTGAATGTTGCAAGCGTGCCGTGGCGCGTGTTTTTGGGTATAACGTTGACCACTGATGTGAACTCTATTAAATCAGCTGATAGGATAGTTTTTACATGCTTTTTATTAGCTTCACTTGTATTATAGCTTGCTTGCTTGTTTGCTTGCTTGCTTGCTTGCTTGCTTGTTTGCTTGCTTGCTTGCTTGTTTGTTTGTTTGTCCGTCTCTAACTCTTTGGACTACGAGTACGCTCACTTGTAGCTCAGTACTGTAAAATGTCGCACCGTTTTAAATACGTTCGTTCGTTTTTTTTTTAAAGAATATCGAACCAAAAAGTTGAAAATAAATATATTTAAAAAACTAAAAAAGCATGAGGCGCTTAATATATAAAAATGATGGCACAAAGCGCGTCACGCTTTTTTTTAATTATTTTTAATTTTTTAGTTTGATGTTTTTTTAAAGCATGTTTTTTTAGTTTTTTAAACTATATTTTTAGAGTTTTGTTCACATTGCGCTTGTTGTGTAATTATTGAATTAATTAATTTTTCATTTAAAATCTTATTGGGTTATAAAAGTATAGCAATTATGAACGGTTTAAAGTGAAAAACACTGTATATTATTTTTTTAAATCAGGAAAAAACCGTGGAGACATTCCACCACTGGGGGGTTCAGAATCATGTACTGGATCCATGGTACTCGTTTGTGCGTCGATGTCAGAGACACCCTTTCCTTATATTGGCCCCGACTCCCTTTTTCAGAAACTGAATTAAATTTAAATTCGCACTAAATTTAAATTTAATTCAGTTTGTCTTTTTCTTTCTATTTCAATAAGAAAAGGACAGAAGATAAAATATCAGTTAGGACCTGTCAAATTAGTGCGCTCCTGATGTAAACTGGCGTATTTTAAGTCGCCATGTTTATAATCGCGTCGATACTGTCTATGGAGTATCTTAATTTGACAGGATTAAACTAAAATGTTATCTTCTATCCTAATATGAATACTTGCACTGGTCTGGTCGTGCCTCGGAAAGCACGTTAAGCCGTTGGTCCCGGTTGCCATACGAACATCTAGTAGCAGTCGTTACGGGTTGTTGGAGCCCTCAAAAATCCAACAATTTGTCTAACTGCAATGCTTCGATGTCGCCTTCAGGTTGTGGAGGTCAGACGGCAGTCGCTTCACGGAAAATGTCGAAGTTTAGCCATATCAGCAGTTGGACTGGTAAAGCGGACCCCAGACTCCAAAGCTGAAAAGGCTTCGGATGCGACTGAGATTAACGCTGGGATGATGATGATGATGATGATGTTATCTTCTATCCTTTTCTTAACGAAATGGAAAGAAAAAGATGCACTTAACTTAAAATTAGTTTAGTTTGTGAATAACAGAATCGACGCCAATGAGTCATAATTCTAAGAATGTGGAATGGTGATGGTGATGTGGTGAATGTGGTGTGGATGTGTGTGTGTGAATTGTAATGTGGATTGTTTAAGTTTAGTTGGTTCCAAGGATAGATTCGATTGTATAGACTGAAATAACGGCTCGATGAAGGGTACTGTAATATTGTTACAGTCTATAAATACGGAAGCCCGACCCTTGGTGGGGGTTCTTCATCGAGGCGTCGAACGGAGCACACTACCAATTAAGTATCCTTAATATTTCTTATTCTTATCTTAATATTTCTTCTTAAGTCGTGGTGGCCTAATGGTTAAAACACCAGCCTCTCAAGTATGAGGGCGCGGGTTCGATTCCAGGTCAGGCAAGTACCAATGTAACTTTTCTAAAGTTATATGTACTTTCTAAGTATATCTTGGACACCAATGACTAAAGGTGAAGGAAAACATCTTGAGGAAACCTGGACTTTAAGTCTGAAATCGCCAACCCGCATTGAACAAGCGTGGTGATTACGCTCAATCCTTCTCTGTATGAGAGGAGACGTGTGCCCAGCAGTGGGACGATAAAAAGGTTGATGATAATGATGATGATGAATATTTCTTATACATTAGTCTTGTGTACTTTATCTTATGTACTTTATATTGCTGGTAAATATGTCTAGTGTGTAATGTTATAAGTAAATATATACATAATGTTTCTCCTATAATGTTTTGCTTGAATCTTATTTAATTACTTACCTCTTAGGCATCCAAAGAAGTGCATCTACTTAAACTGAAAATCTTACCTAACGAATTTAGGGAATGACTAGGCTTATGATGATGATTGGTCAGAAATCGCTTACAAAATAAAACCATTTTACGCATTTATGCCATTACTAAACATTCCCAATTTATTTATAGAACCACAAACATAAAGGCGACCACAATCTATATAAAGTCTCACCACCGCAATATGCAGAGAATAAAACAATTTTATGTTTGCCAAACGACCATGTAACACGATACTGTCTGGTCCAGAGTCACTGAATTTGTAAATTTAAAGGAAATATTAAACGACAATTTTTCTTTATTCAACATCCATTGCTAAGTTTATACGTCGGAATTAAAGTGTCGCAGTGAAGTGGTTGAATAAAACCCACGATGGAATACGCAAGCAAAAATGTATCGGGTAACTTACAATATGAGTATGTACATTCGTGTCTCCAGGTAGTTTCGGTCGTGATGTATAAATTAAAACGCGTAAATAACACGACAGTGCTCACAAAACATAGCGAATTTGTTTTGTATTTAGAATTTATGATAAAGTCTCATAAAATGTTTCGTTTACTGCTAAATTTGCGTGCAAAGGTTAGTAATAACTAAAAGCGTTGGAACTGAAATAACCCTTAAATGATAGCAAGTTCTAAAATGATAAATAGGGTAAAAAACACAACAGTCTCGACCGTTTTTTGGACATTTTGACGAGCATTATCATGTAGATGAATAATTTTGTCATATCTGGAGTAGTAGTGGGTGCGTTTTTCCTGTTCCTTCTATTTTCCTCCAATCATCATCATCTTCATCTCAGCGTTTATCCCGGTTGCATCCGCGGCTTTCGCGTTGGAGCCCGGAGTCCGCTTTCTTGCAATTTCTCCTCCATTTCGCACGATCTTTAGCATCCTGTGGTAAGAGCTTGTTGGCACGCATGTCATCTCATACAACGTCAAGCCAGCACTTCTTTGGTCTACCTCGCTTGTCCCGGCCCGGCGGAGGCGCCATGGCAAGACATTTGTTACCCACGTAACCTGCCGGTTTACGTAAGACGTGACCGTACCAGCGCAGGCGACTCTCTTGCAGTTTGTCTGCTATGTCACGGACACGGAGACTGCCACGGATGCGGGAGTTTCTAATGCGGTCTTTCCGCGTAACTCCACACATCCACCGCAGCATATTCATCTCCGTGACACGCAGCTCCTGCTTGTGTCGCTCAAATACAGGCCACGCCTCACTGCCATACAGAAGGACAGGTCTAATGATGGTCTTATAGACCTGTCCCTTAAGCTTAACCGGCATTTTGGGGTCACAAATAACACATGTCACCTCACGCCATTTTGCCCAAGCTGCGGAAATGCGTGCTTTAACGTCGCAATCAATGTCGCCGGACGCGTGGAGCACAGACCCCAAGTATTTAAATTGGTCTGTGCGCTCAACCAAGTCTCTGCCTATGCACTTCTATTTTCCTCCAATAATACTTCAAATTCCATGTCTTCGTAAGATTTCGGTCTTAAACAACGTTCTTAAAGCAGCATCACCATAAGCTTCTACAAGCAATCGATGGGTTTCAGTAGCAGATTTCTTCAAATTATAGAAGTGACAGAAGTTCCAGCAAATGACGCTTCATCATCATCAACCTTTTTATCGTCCCACTGCTGGGCACAGGTCTCCTCTCATACAGAGAAGGATTATGCGTAATCACCACGCTTGCTCAATGCGGGTTGGCGATTTCAGACTTAAAGTCCAGGTTTCCTCAAGATGTTTCCTTCGCAAGTACATATAACTTTAGAAAAGTTACATTGGTACTTGCCTGACCTGGAATCGAACCCGCGCACTTATACTTGAGAGGCTGATGTTGTAACCACTAGGCTACCACGACTACAAATGACGCATATTCGGCACAAAAAATATAATTTTTGCACAAACATAAATATGTGATACTGACCAGTGGCGTGCCTAGGGTCCACCGATAACGCAAGCCCATGATACGTTTTCTTACCGTTCTTTACAAAACAAGATTTTGTGATCCACATCACCATATTCTTCGCTTCAAGAAGCCGGTGGTCTAACGACGGCGAGCTAATCAAAGCACACTGAAGGCATGATATTGCTAGGCAGAAGAATAACACGTACCAGCAAAGACATACCCTCGGCGGCTTCGAAAAAAGCCTTTCTCTTTTCATTGTGTTGAGCGAAGATACCTACCTACAATCCCTACATATATTCATAACGGCGCGTGTCCAATTGCAAACGATCTAAATATGCTACAAAGTTATGGGATTTCGAAAACATAGAAATAAAAAAAATAAAAAAAGCTTTTACTTATATTCTAAATCAATGCGTCTATCTTTCTTTAAAAATGATTTTATTACGTCAGAATAAAAAGTTGGTGAACGTTTGATTTCTACTAAAAGTTGCTTTTCGATCGCGATCATCGAAAGATCAGAAAGTCGCTCTTGGGCCTGTGAGTTCTGTAAGTATGTGTGAATACGCTTTAGCGAAGAAAATGCGCGTTCTGCGGAAGCTGACGTAGCGGGAATTGTTACAATCAAATGGGCAAGTTTACAATAAAGTTTGTTCGAATGGGAACAGCCCGCAATCCAATTAGTTTTATAAACGGATCTATTGAATTTCCTTTTATGAGACTTACTTGTTTGAGCTTAAATCCGGCGGTGTTGGCGAAGATATGAGGTTATTTTTCTCTGAAAAACTTAAAGAATTTACCTTTCCCCCGCTTAGCAAACTATAAATACACTTGAAATCGTCACAAGGGACATAAATATTATCGGTATCCGACGGATTTACACTCATTTTACACAATCAATTCAAAATTAAACTTCGAAAAAACAACAAAGAGACTATTCAAATCGTAGCTATGTTCATACAAATCAAACCCAGTGTTGCCGTTCCATGAATTTTAAAAGCGCTTAATTATCTGAAAATTCTACCAGATATGAAAAAAATATAACAAAAAATAAAACCCGCAAGAAAGTGCTAAACTATTTCACATGTGTAACACGGCCAGTTTTTTGTTTTATACTAGGTATTTTTTATAAACGCTTGAATTACAATGAAAGAAATATTTTTTTTTTTGTCACAGAAATTTCTTAACCCTTTTTTTTTCACTTGAATGAGTCAAAAAGCGAATGTTATTGAAAAAGTATAATACATACTAAAGTAAGTATAGTATATACTCGATGTATTTAACCATAACTTTATCACTCATTCATATTTAATATCAACGAACGTGAAAGACGAAGAAAACTACTTATATTCAGTCCATGAATGAGCCTATTTAATAATCTATTATACCTGGGACTCCCTCGTGTAATATATTCTATTTCGGTGACATCAGCCCACAAACTTAAAATCAACAAACTAAAACGGATACAACACTGATCCAACAGTGCGTTGTGTACAACGTCAGATGCAAGCCGTGCTTTATTGAGCAGAATCCAGCCATATAAAATGTCCATATTATATGTATACTTATGTTACTAGATACTTCATATTACGGAACGAAAGAAGAGTGCATTGCAAGCGAGGTTAAACCTGGCTTGCACTAGGTAAGAGCCCGCAAGTGCGAGTGAGATAGATATTGAGCCGTGACCTTGTGCGACCCTGGACGCGTGTTCAAACTGAGTTGCGCTATGCGTTGTATTTTTAATTACGTCTACGTAAATTTAGTTTGAAAACTATTTTCTTCTGTTTACTGTTTTTTTTTATTTTTGGGGGTGAGGCTTGGAAGGCAAGCCGGGCATCTGGGCTTGTATGGTAGGCCCGCCACTGATACTGACACAGAGTCACTAATACTCTAAGTGTATGTTAGTACCAGATGTCCGAACTTAGGATATCACATTTTACATCTGGCAATTTCAACGTAACCTCTTAGTGAGGACATCATTTGTACACCTAATATTTTTAAGCGCCTAATATTTGGTCGCAATCTCGCCTCAGCGACAAGTGTAAAGCCAATACATGTTGGTCGAGCTTAGACCAGCGCGAGCCTAGGCAAATTGATACAAGGCAAGCGCTACGGTCTATACGTTTGGCAAGTTTGAAGGAAACATGTTGGCCCGCGCGGATAAACATGTGAATACTATTGGCCGAGCGCGCGCGAGCGCCTTTGATTTGTGCTGAAAAACCGACACCGCTCTGAAGTGAGGCAAGTGATCGCGAGCGACTGCGAGTGGAGGCAAGTTACGTCAAATGAGGTCTATACACGTTGGCGCTTGTCTTTACTCAGTCAACTAGGCGAGCGACACCGAGCGATAGCAAGACAAAGCAAATAAACTGTCTAGATGTTGGTATTGGCCTTCATTCGCCAACGCTCGGCCAACATGTATTGCCGTGCAGGCTTAAGAACGTACTGGGGCCATATTTTGGCACTATTATAATAGTGACTCCTACCTCATACATCATACTCATACCTCATAATGATCGATTTTGACAAGTTTCGTAATCCATACTAATATTATAAATGCGCAAGTAACTCTGTCTGTCTGTTACGCTTTCCCGCCAAAACATCTCAACCGATTTTGATGAAATTTGGCACAGACAATCTTTAGACCCTTAGAAAGGACATAGGCTACCTTTTATTGAAAAAAAAAAAAGTCCCGAGGGAAAAAAAAAGCGCGATATAACCGAATACTACGCGGGCGAAGCCGCGGTCGGAAAGCTAGTCTACTAATAAAATAGCGTTATTATGATTTAAGTATTAGCTTTTATAAAATCATTTCTACTAACGATTTTTATAATAATGGCAAAACGGCAATGTCATTCTATCACCATTCCATTAGGTACGAGACGACTGACCGATAATTGAGCGATCATTATGAAGTTAGCAGATTATGAACTTTTTAGTACAATGACAATTAAATGGCAATGGAATCGTGTTGGGATGGCATATACATATATTAAAATAGCAGGCTATGGGTCGTGGGATTCGTAGGTACTATGTCCGATACCCGGCAGAGACCCTATTTACTAACAAGACACGTTTATATAAACGACGCTTAACTTCACTTATCAGTAAAAATGTCTGAAAAACTTTCAGCGCTACATTTCTTTCTCAAATTTAAGACAGCGTCGCTTTTTTTTCCGCAAAACTAACGTCACCATCAGATTTACTTAAATGAGCAGAGTATGCAATTAGAGCATTTTTAGCAACATATTATAAGAGTATATATTTTTATAATTATGTATTTAAACACTTAATTTTTCATCATCAACCTTTTTATCGTCCCACTGCTGGACACAGGTCTCCTCCATACAGAAGGATTGAATGTAATCATCACGTTTACTCAATGCGGGTTGGCGATTTCAGACTTAAAGTCCAGGTTTCCCCAAGACATTTTCCTACATCTATAACCGTTTATTGGTGTCCAATATACAATATGTAAAGAAAACCCTGTCCGACCCATAAGGATATTAAAGGTTAGGTAAACACTTGACCAAATATAATATAAAATTTTACATAATCATGATCAGAATTAATTCCAATTTCCCCCGAAAATTAGTAATTTTTAAAAAAGTGACAACACCGGTATTATTATGAGCGAATAGCGACGCGACCACGTCACAGGTGCCGCGTGCCCTACCCCCCGCCGCCCACGGAAGGGTTGCTTACTGCACATGTATTAAGTTATAATATTTATTTTTTAGGGGGATTTTTTTTTAAAGTTTAGTCTTTCTTTGTGGGCATTAGTAGAATCAGTTATCGATACTTAACAATACCTTAACGGATCGGACAGGGTTTTCTTTACATATTGTATACTTAGAAAGTATATACAACTTAGAAAAGTTACATTGGTACTTGCCTTATCTAGAATCGAACCAGCACACTCATACTTGCGAGGCTGGGGTGTTAACCACTAGGCCACCACGACATCATTTATGAATATCATTATCAACCATTTTATCGTCCTACAATGGGCACAGGTCTCCTCTCATACAGAGAAGGATTGAGCGTAATCACCACGCTTGCTCAATGCGGGTTGGCGATTTCAGACTTAAAGTCCAGGTTTTCTCAAGATGTTTTCCTTCACCTTCAGTCATTGGTGTTCAAGATATTCTTAGAAAGTACATATAACTTAGAAAAGTTACATTGGAATTTGCCTTATCTGGAATCGAACCCGCACACTCATACTTGTGAGGCTGGTGTTTTAAACACTAAGCCACCACGACACCATTTATCAATATAGTTTATTTTATTTATGTACGTAACCACTGAATGGTTATAATTATGTACTTAACCACATATTAGTTTAATATGTACCGTTAAGTGAATAAGTCATAAAATATTTTGCTACATACCATTTTTTTAAAGTTACTGAGTGCAATTTTGTTTTAATATAAGATAAATTGTTCAAAATCTGATGGAGACATTAGATTCATAAAGTAAAAAGTCAGCGCAGTCTTTATGATATAACAGCAACATTCAAGCCAAGCTTATAACTAAGCTTACAAAGCGTTTAACAGCTTTTATGAAACCCAGCGTGCGCCTAAAAAACTTGTTCCCGCAATAACTTTAAAGAATGTATTCTTCAAGCCCGACCTGTTTCGTCACGTCTTCCTAATTACGTGCTCAGCGTGTGAACAAGCGGAGCACGTTTTAGCAAAGTTCATGTCAGTTTTACGGAACTCTTCAATAATACTTTTAAAATAAAAAGTTAGACTAAAGAAATCGTTGGATGAAAGGGGACCTCTTGTCTATAAGATAAAATGTTGTTCTTTTACTTAAATTTCCATCAAAATAATGATGACTTACAGAATATAAGTCGTCTTCTTCTTCAGCCTGTAGATGTCCACTGCTGGACAAAGGCCTTCCCCAAGGCTTTCCACGCTGAACGGTCTTATGCTGCCCGCATCCATCGGCTTCCCGCGACCTTTTTTTTTTGTTTTTTTTTTTCGGGCTGCAAATCCACCCCGGTGTCTCTTCTATCACGAGCGCGCGTGGGGCCGCGAGAGTCTAAATTCTTCCACGGCCCCACACCCTCGTGCTGGCTCGGTCTGTCCGGGCCAGCACTCTCCTGCATGGGGTGTCAAACTACCCCGTGCATCGCCTCAGAGGCGCGCGCCATTACACGCGCGCGCCTCCGCCTCGGGGTCCATGGCTTCCCGCGACCTACACCAGGTCATCGGTCTACCTTGTTGGGGGCCACCCTACGCAGCGTCTTCCAGTACGTGGCCGCCACTCCAGAACCTTACTGCCCCGTTGGCCATCGGTTCTACGAGCAATGTGCCCTGCCCATTGCCACTTAAGTTTAGCGACTCGCAGAGCTATATCGGTGACTTTGGTTCTTCATAATATATGTACCAGCAACCTAATTGCGTAACACACTATTACTATCAATTTGAATCTTTTGTAAGCCAATCCATTGCTCCATAAGTTCCAAAAATATGTCTGCTCAACAACGTTAATACCGCAATGAAGGTTGTTTAAATGTCAAAATTAACCCCATTGCTATTGATGGTGTGTTTCAAAATTACCCTGCAGGTGGAGGGGACAATACAAGGAGTATCGTAAAACCCAGTAGATTGTAGAAGCCTGATAGGCGGTCGCTCCATGTAAAGTATGGCGTTCAGGTACATCTGGTTAGACTGGAAACTGACCCTAATGTTTTGGTTTCATATGCCCTCGATATATAGACTGTATGTTACCTACCTGGGCGCACGTTAGGTATATTGATATTGAAATACGGAGAGAAATCGCGAGCATGCACTCCCAAATCATGAAGAGGTTCGACTTCAGGCGATGTACTCCTGGTGTGCTGGAGTGGATGGAGGCCTCCACCAGATATTCACTTAGCTCTATAGACTTGCCGATAAGCTCACCGGCCGGTGGCGGTTTTGTACTTCGGTTGCTTGATGGTGTTCACCAACCAGGGTTACGGAGAGAGAGCCAAAGTATACGGACGCGCAAAAGAAAAGCCGCGGAAAATACCGAATTGGCAGTAAATGATAATTGTTAAAAAACGGGTATACTGACGGGTGAATGGAAAAACTTCTTCCGTTTTGGTCGTTCTCCATTCCTTAATGCTGATTAAGGAATGGAAAACGCCAGGCAAAGAGGTTGAAAAAAACAAAAATGCAGGAACATTTGAATATGCTTACTAATATTTAATAAAATTTAATTGCTTACTTTTTTTGTTATGTGGCACCTAATATAGTTGGGAAAAGGCTTGAAAGATGAAGATGATGAGGCTCCATCACTAATACTTACCTAGATTTATTTGATAGTAAGTTTTGACTGTTTCAACTGACCACCCTGTGAAAACAGGGAAACCAGATAGACGCTTTCATCATCATCATCATCAACCTCTACTCGTCCACTGCTGAACATAGGCCTCCTCCATGGCATGCCAACAAGCTCGATCCTGAACAGTTCTCCGCCAGCCACTACCAGCCACCTTTTTGATGTCGTCGCTTCATCTCGCCCAATGGCGTCCTACGCTACGTTTGCCGAGACGCGTTTCATCATCGTCATGCTTTTATCGTCCCACTGCTGGGCACAGGTCTTCTCTCATACAGAGAAGGATTGAGCGTAATCACCACACTTGCTCAATGCAGTTTCCTCAAGATGTTTTCCTTCACCTTTTAATCAGTCATTGGTGTCCAAGATATACTTAGAAAGTACATATAACTTAGAAAAGTTACATAGGTACTTGCCTGATCTGGAATCTAACCCACACTCATACTTGAGAGGCTGGTGTTTGAACTACTAGGCCACCACGACTTACTTTACTTAAATAAGTTATTTCATCACTACTGTCAAAACAATGAAGGAATATATCATGAGGAAACCAGTAAGGAAACTACAAAGCCTTACTGGGCGAGTGTAATGGACTATAGATCTAGAGACTATAGATCGTCATAGAGGAGGCCTGTATCAAAGCAGTGACAACTTGTCAACTTGTCTTTGTCACATCAATAATCGATGACTAATGACCGATGCTATGTATTTATTTATTTAAGGCACGTCAACAACACTAACACAAACATGGTTATTTAACATTGCAAAGGTCTTATCCTAGTGTTAGTGTCAATAACAGACGTGCACAACATTCGCGTAAATAAAACTTACGTTATGAAAATTAATATTCTAAATTACGAAGTGAACAACCAGATACAATAACAATAAATTGAATAGAAGATGTCAAAATAATACAATATTAAGATTTAAATCTAGTCAATAATAATTGAGAATTAATTCATTAACATTGGATATAATAAAATAATGTGACAAAAAAATATGTAGTAAAATTATGTACCTACAATGATGACAAAATATGAGAATGCACAACAAATACAACACTAATTAAAATTTTGTTTAGGTTTAGGTTTCCCTTTCCCTTCCAACAACTTTTGTCTGAGCCGAGTGCGGTGTTCATGAAAAATATCCAGGTTAAGAATGTTGCACCAAGCGTTATAAGTTGATGGCAGCCTTGCAATTGGGGAATTCAACCCTAGAATGATTTGTTCTATATCGGGGGACTTTAAACAAGTCGCTACATTTTCTTCGCGCGTTTATTTTAGGCACGCGTATTGCGACGCGTTCTAACAGGTTTTCGCATAACGCGTGGCATCGTACAATTTTTTGGAAAAAGAGCAAGTCCAGCATACGTCTGCAATGCAGCAGGGTATGAAGTCCGAAACGAGACAGCCTCTCATCGTACGAACACCTCATGCTGACACCAGGAGTGACAAAAGCCAGATGCCTAGTGAACGACCGTTGAAGAGCCTCGATACGATCGGAGTGAACCGTATGTATGAACCGATCTAATAATGTGCCTAGACGAAGGAGACTAGTCTCCACGACACAGGGAATCCTAGTGTGGAGGCTAGTGCTATTTAAATATTGTAACATTTATCTGAACAATAAAGTTTTTATTTATTTTATTTAACTATATATTTTCCAATATCATCCTAAGCATTAATATTGTATAAGTATGAGGAACAGGGAGTAAAGTTCACTCATTATCCATAGAAAACGGAAGATCCTCCGGCCAGACGGGTGTTATGTCTGACGGGCACTTGCCCAACGGTTGAAATTGGAAACTTTTATGTATGCTAATTGCACGGTAAACTCTGCTTGCGAGATGTAGAATTCCTGTGACGTTAGAATGACTCGTGATTTATTTGTGTCGTTTGTAGGTACCGCTACAAATATTATCAATGTTGAAAATTTGACAAACATAAAATAAGAGTAACTTCAATTTCGACATTCTATATTCCGCATTCATATAATATCGCAATGTCAAAAGCGTTGTTAAGATGACATATTGAATTTTTCTGACAAAGGAACAGTCAATTGAATATTTCAATAAAATGGATATTTAAAAACTATGTCGGTCTTCCCTAAGGGTTCCCTCACGTAGGAATCGTACCTAGCGATCGGAATAAAAAGAGTCTGCTTATTTTTATGACATTCACGTGGCTTTTACTGCTTTGGATTGTATTTCTTGATGTTATTTGAGTACTTTTTATTTTATTTTATTCGGGAAACCTACAGCTCTTATAAGCAATGTTACAATAAAATAATATACATTTGAAAGCCAAGTACAAATTTCGATAGGTAAAAAAGAATGTTTATGTAATATATTGTGTGAGTTTATGTTAATATTTTTGATTTAGGTGAGCGTGAGGAGCACTTGAGGAGCAATTTTCGTAAGAAACCGTGGCCCTGGCCTACAGTCAAGTGAAGGAACACGGGTGGGATTTTTTCAGTAAAAGTCTGACATCCCCTTCCGCTCCGCCCAGATCGGGACAAATCATTTAATGATTTCCCATCCCAAACATAAAAAGGAGCAATTTTCGTAAATTTATGAACGTTTTTTTTTATAATCACTAGTGCTTGACCGCAATCCCGCCTGATGGTAAACAGTGATGCAATCGTTTATGTTGAAGCGTGCTAGTGTATTAGGAGCCTACTCACTCAAAAAAACTGAGTGAATAGGAAGGAAGACGGTAATTGAGCCAGGTGGTGCAATGATTAACCCAACAACACGACCAATGGTGCTACGGCAGAGCGAGATAGATCTGGAGACCCTCCACGATCAAACTCCCAACACAACAACATTGGGCGCATCCGCCACACAACGGAACACAACTGCTCAAACCCGTCCTCCGTACGGCTTCACCAGACATCATGCCGGAACACGACGAATCGCTTGGCGGCAAGATTTTGTCTGGTGGGTGGTAACTTCTGCCGGCAGCCGATGTTATGGCCTACCACCGAGAAAACTAAAGTTTTAGTGCTTGTAATATCTGTACAAAAACTTCAAATTTTATTAATTACTAGCTGCGCCCCACGGTTTCACCCGGTATCGGGGTAAAAGTATCCTACGTGTTATTCCTGGTTATGAAATATAACCAGAAATAACACATAGGACACTTGCTAAATTTCATTCAAATCCATTCAGTAGTTTGTTTAGGCGTGAAAGCGAAACAAACACACTCTCACATTTACAATATTAGTAAGAGTACCATAAAAATCACATTTCGCAAAATCGGAAAAATATGTAAGCACACAACCCAACAATACTTTTGATTTTAAATTTGGAAAGCACTTGTGTCACAACCAGTACCAAAGTATACCAAAGCTTGCCACTTAGGTATCGATACTAGCATGTAATGTCGTTTGCAACTGTTTGTAACCAAACTTTGTGTTTGCCTGTACCCGCTTTGATACGCCATGTGGCCTGACAAACTATTTAATGCAATTTACATAGTAGTTAATTAGGGTGCAAACAGACGAACGTTAAAATGCGTTAGTCAAAATGCTTCGGCAAATTTTATACAGTATGTTAAATAACAGAGGGCGTTCCCTTAAACTCGTTAATATATATCATTAATAGATTAAAATAAAAATATCAGCATAGAAAAATAAGCATAAAAAAATCCGAATAAAAAAAATTCTAATTGGAAATAAATTTGAAACCTCCTGTTTTAAATCAAAATAGTAGTCGTCATGTATAAATAAATTGCGACGTTGCCGTCTTTCATGTTCGCGTGTACAGTGTGTTTCTTTTACATGTCAATTTAAAATTTTTATTGAATATTTTCTTATTGGAAAAAAATTTAAAACATTTTGTTTTCGAATGGAAATATTTTTTTTAGCATGTATGTATGCTATACTATTTCGGGTTAACGGGAACGCCCTCTGTTAGTTAACATACTGTATAATATTATTAATTTCGCAAACGAACATTATAAGCGTATAATGTGCCCACTGTTGGAATATATGTCTTTTCTCTGTGGAAAAAAGGGCTAATAGTATGTAGTTCACTCCATCAATATTATCTCAGCGTTAATCCCAGCCACATCCGAAGCTTTTTCAGCTTTGGAGTCTGGGGTCGGCTTTTTTAGTCCAACTGCTGATTTTGGCTAAACTTCGATATTTTCCGTGAAGCGACTACCGTCTGACCTCCACAACCCGAAGGCGATATCGAAGCATTGCAGTTAGACCAATTGTTGGACTTTTGAGGGCTCCAACAACCCGTAACGACTGCCATTAGATGTTCGTATGGCAACCGGGACCAACGACTCAACGTGCTTGTGCTTCGTCACCATGACGTGTTGTGGCGTTTTAATTACCGCTACATTATCAACTACAAAGGTTGGTTGTAAAAACATAACAAATTCTAAATCAGCCTCTTTTGTTTTGTTCGGGGTGGAAAATCTTTATGGATATCCGCCGCCCTGGAATGGGTGACGGTGTCTGTCAGACTCCTACTGACTAAAAACCACCCCGGTGTCTTGTCTCTCACGTACACGCGGGGCCGCAGGAGTCCAGATTCTTCCGCAGCCCCACACTTTCGTGCTGGCCCGGTCTGTCCGGGCCTCGTCTCCTGCACGGGGTAGTGAGGTGTTAAACTACCACGTGCATCACCTCTGAGGCGCGTGCCGGCAGTCGAGTCCCTCATCCTTGGACCTTAGACCACGGACTGTAAAAACGGGCCGCGGTCTACCCCACCTCGCTCCCTATTCATGCAGTCTGCAGCTGCAGAGCGCAGATAGAGAGCCCTCGGGAGTGGCTCCTCCGCTCCGGCTGAAATTCGCCGCGGACAACAATTCCCTTGCCGCGGATTGTTGCCCATGCCCAGGGTGCACCGGCTGCTACAGCATCTGCTAGTCCTCGGGGTTCCAAACCAAGGACCAGCAGCCTCCGAGTACTCAGGGATGTTTTCTGCCACGCACCCTATTCTAAATCAGCTTGTTCCAACGGCTGGGATACAGGCCTCTAGGAGGTCCTGTCTCTATGTAGGAGAGTGTGCTGTGATCCACCACGCTGACAGAAGTTGTTTTTAGCTGTTCGTAAAGGCTCTAATTCACTATAACCACTTAGCGTATGTATGCTTATTCCGAAATCACGTCACCCTCGTTCATTTTACGCATTACATCACAGAAATATAAAATATTTATTTTACGCGTTTTTTTTTTTACACGAAATCAATATTTTGTATACCTATTGTCTTACCGCAGATATGCTGGAAGAGACTTCTTATGAAATAAGCACCACCTCTGCATAGAATAAAGAGGGGAAGTAGGTTATCTGCGACCCAATCCGCGATTTAATTGCCTACTGTCTTAGGGTTGACAACTGTCCGCGCTTCGTCGGTTACGGTTGTCGCCCAAACCGCTAACAAATATTTATAGACTAAGAGCTTATGTTTAAATTATTTGCTTAGTATTTAGTTTACATATACTAGTCAGTTTTTTTTTTGTAATTTTTAGAATTTATAGAATAAAGTAATTTTTGTAATTTAAAGAACCATATTTATTTTAATTTTTAATTAATACAAATATAAATAATACAAACATAACATCTATTGAATCACACATTTAATACAAAATTACAAATTAGCTACAGAAAAATACCTACTTTCTTCGGTTTCGACTATTACGAAACGCGTTGTTATTAAACTTTAATGTGTAATATATCCGTATCCTTGTAAATAACTTTTAGAAATATAATTTGAAAAATATAAGTCTTTTATTTGTTCATAAATAGACATACCAACTTATCAGTTTATGTGATCATTTTTTAAAAGCTAATGTGCCGAAAAGCCGTGACGCGCGAACCTCGTTCCGTGCTAGCCGCGACTAGCGCAGTCATAGGCACTCTAATATTGTGTTTTGGTGTGCGTGCGGCGACGCATAGATACTATGGCGCACACATACAAGCCGCGCGCGGTCCGTTTGTATGAAGATAACGTACTTCCCTCTCTTTATTCTATGACCTCTGTACCCTTTTTGTGTTCTGTATTCTCTTGTCTGTTGATGAATACATAAACGGTATCTAAATAAATTAATTAATAAAATAAATAAGGGCCCAGGCTTTCTGCCAAGTAATGATGGTGTTTCTGTTGATTTCATTAAATTATAGACTTGCTAACAATATTATCAAAGTCAACAACTTTGCTTGAGCGATACAAGACTTGACGATGTCACAAAACGCATCTGTGTGTATCTACTAACTAATACGTAACATCGTTTGCTTTCAAATTCAATGTTTCCTCAACTGCACTTCACAGCATACGTAGGAGGATACACAGTGTTGGTAAAGCGTTTGCTCTCGTTAGTACGTTCGGCTAAATTCGGCCAAGCTCGGATCTTGCCGACCGTTAATTTGAATATTTAAACAGATCCTTAACTTTGACATTACACGAGCTTGTCAATATAGCATGTAACTTGTCAATTTACAGAATTGACTTTTATTGACTGTTGTATTAATCGCTCATGCGATTTAATCCTATTATTCCTTTATTTATATTCTAATAAACGTGAAAGTTTGTATGGTTGTATGTTTGTTAATCTTTCACGCAATAACTACTGAACAGTTTTGGACGGAATATGGCACACACATAGTTTATAACTAGTATTAACCTATAGAAATTATTACTCGGATATTTCCACGAGATCATAACTTATGCGAGTGTGAGATAAAGATTCTGTAAAAATATCAACGAGAAAATTTTCGTGAAGTAAACTTAGAATGAGCTGTCAGGCGATCCACACACGGCACCGCGTACCGGTACGCGGTGTAAGTTTAGCCCGGCTTTGTAGGCATTTTAGTGGAATCACTTATCGATACCTAACAATACCTTCACGGATCGGATATGGTTTTCTCTACATATTGTATACACATAACAAAAAGTTCAAACAGTATTGATTAAAAATAAATCTGAGTGAACTCTTTCAAGACGGTTTTGATTAAAAATAAATCTGGGAGTCATAAAATCGTCACATGCAAGGATGAAGCGTATATGGCACAAGATGAAAGGAGATGCCACATACGCATTTTTTTATATTTGAGCCGTCCGTGAACCTTCACCGGTGGGGAATGTTTTTCTCCGGCGTTCGGTCCCTTTGTCGCTTTAAAACAGATTCGCTTTACGACACATTCGCTTTATGGCTGAAATTGTACAGTTGTGTTGAATATGCCATCTAAGATTATTTTGTTGCCATATCAAAACATTGATCTTTCAAACAAACTAAGTCAGTCTATGACGTCACACAAACACATTTAAACTGTCTTGTGCAGGCTTTGTGACTAACTTTCCTGTACAGTATGTTGCAGTTCCGAACTTCAACTACTGTATAGCGCTCGTACTGTTTTGTACAATGCTGTAATGGAATTTGCATTGGAAGACTTTGAAGTAGTTTAGTATACTGAACAGGAACGGAAAGTATACTAAAATATAGCAGTGCAGTTCTGTTACTTTGTCACCGGGAAATCGTGGGTGAAGTGTCATTTCAACTAATTGTTATTGGCGCATATTTATAGTAGTGACAGCCTCCGTGGCGCAGCGGTAGCGAACGCGGCTATTGTGCACAGTGCAAATATTTGTATGCATGAATATGAGTATTTGCACTGGTCTGGTCGTACCTCGGAAAGCACGTTAAACCGTTGGTCCCGGTTGCCATACGAACATCTAGTGGCAGTCGTTACGGGTTGTTGGAGCCTTCAAAAGTCTAACAATTGGTCTAACTGCAATGTTTAGATATCGCCTTCGGTTATGGAGGTCAGACGGCAGCCGATTCACGGAAAATATCTAAGTTTAGCCAAAATCAGCAATTAGACTGGTAAAGCGGACCCCGGACTCCAAAGCTGAATAAGCTACGGATGCGACTGGGATTAACGCTGACATGATGATGATGATGATTTATAGTAGTGAGTATGAGTTTACACTCATAGTGTGAGTTTACACTCGAATGTATACAAAGACACAAGCATTGGAGGTTCTATTGGAGGCTTCTCGGTGGTAGGCTATAACATGGGCCGCCGGGGGAAGTTACCACCCACCAGACAAAGTCTTGCCGCCAAGCCATTCGTCGTGTTCTGATGAAGCCGTTTTTCTTGCGATGTGTGCCGGGTACGATGAGCCAAATGTTGTGGTGTCGGGAGTTTGGTCGTGTTGTTGGGTTTAACATTACATCACCTTTTTTTTTTTTTTTTTTTTTTTTTTTTTTTTTTGACGCTGTGGTAATGCATTTACGCACCATACCCCGAAGGGCGTGTGTGGGACTCGCCCAGCCGAAGCCGGGAATACCCACTAAACCCACAGCGGCACAACGACATCGCCTGAGTGGCGGGGTCATGGGAAAATGGCACAGCCTAACTACCAATCCCCCGCCGGCGATTCCCACCTAGGGCGGGCCCACAGTGGTCCCTCCACTCCACAGGGAGGGGCCGGGCTGGGTACGTCTTTTTGTGCGAGAAGACGCAGCAGCCAAGGGTTTTTTAGCGAGGTGTCCTTCCTCTTAGCCCCACTCGTTTGCCCGGAGGCAAACGGGGCCCCCAGCTCCTCTCAATGAGGAGACCGGGTTGCCCGACGGTGACCCGGAGTTCGGGTCACGTCAGCCACCTCGAGTGGTGGCCGACCCGCCGCACGTGTGACCGCCGAAGCGGTCCCCGCATCTGGTTTTGGTCCGCGCCGGTAAACCGGTAACCCCCATATCTGGGGGCCGTTCCCCTATCCGCCACCTGGGGACGCGTCCGATGGCAGGCCAGAAACTGCACACGGAAACATTACATCACCTGGCTCAACTGCCGTTTTCCTTCCTATTTACTTAGTTTTTTTTTTTTGAATAGGCTCTTAATAATCCGGGGCGTTTTACCATCAAAGATTGCATTACTGCTTACCATCAGGTGGTATGGACGTCAAGCACTAGTTTGAAATTATTAAAAAAATATAGAAATATAGTTTAAAAAACTAAAAAACATGCTTTCAAAAAAATCAAACTAAAACGTTAAAAATAATTTTAAAAAAAGCATGAGGCGCTTTGTGCCATAATTTTTGTATATTAAGCGCCTCACGCTTTTTTTTAAATTATTTTTTAGTTTGATTTTTTTTAAACATGTCTTTTTTAGTTTTTAAACTATATTTTATTTTCAACGTTTTAGTTCATAATCCTTTAAAAAAAAAAACGAACGAATGAACGTATTGAAAATGGTGGGACATTTTACAGTAATGAGCCGCTCACTCGTAGTCCAAAGAGTTAGAGACGGACAAACAAACAAACAAGCAAGCAAGCAGACATACAAGTGAAGCTAATAAAAAGCATGTAAAAAAAAGAAGGGTGTGTCATCTTTGGCGCACTAAGTAGCGTAATTCCATGCCACTATCAAATCTTTGTCATCACCTGATAGTAAGCAGTGATGCAAACGTTTTTTTTCTTCCCCAGTGCAGGTTGCACTGGGCCGGCGTGGTAGATTACGGCCCACTCCCTCTCACTAAGAGAAGGAGTCCCAGCAGTGGGAACTTTGTAGGCTGATTCTGTGTACTTGAATAGGAGCCTGAAATAGGTTTGAAAATAGACCTAAAAAATCTGACAGGATTGACACTGTTGATAGTTCACTCTAATTCATTTTCATGAACTTTTTCGGTGAGATTTTCACAAACAGATTTTTTGATCGGCTGGTCTCTGCTTAACAGTTCCATAATTACCAAATATAACTACCAACATCAAATTATCTGTAAATTCAAATCAAAGGAGATGTTTCAGAAATGTATGGAGCCTGGACCAGCACATTGTACACTTAATGCTAGGTATAGTTACGCTATAGTTCATTGTTTTTAATGTTAATTTCCTATATTTAGGCTTAGTTTTTTCACAGATTCAATGTAACTCGGCCAAGGAGTGCAACGCAACTACTAGTAAATATGGTGGTCAGCAATAAGCAAAATAAGATTTTGACAGTGACATTTGATTGTCGTGCCCTGTATCTAAGGCTATCGTAGCTATATTATCTACCATATGACTGCTAAAAAAAAAAAACAAAACATGAATTCCAAACATACGGCCCATTAAATAAACACAATCAACCCAAATCAACACTCGACACGAACACAACGGGAAAATAGAACTGTCAAAGTCGCCAATCAAACGTCGTAACCAGTGTCATGGCTACCTTAATAAAGGGTTAATCTCACTAAAAAACCGTTTCAAATAATTAATTATATATACTTGTATTTTTATTCAAATTAATTTAGTAGTATTTTTATGAAAATCTTTTATTTTTTCCTATTTATATATATATAGAAACATAGTGGTGGCCCAAAATGAAACATCTTATCATAGTGATAACACGGTAAGTGTACGTTAGGTGTCAATTTGATTATATTACTACTGTATACGTGCACAGTGTAAGCAGAAGGACAAAACCCGAATAATCCATACTAATATTATAAATGCGAAAGTAACTCTGTCTTTCTGTCTATCTATCTGTCTGTCTGTCTGTCTGTCTGTCTGTTACGCTTTCCCGCCTAAACCTCTCAACCGATTTTGACGAAATTTGGCACAGACAATCTTTAGACCCTGAGAAAGAACATAGGCTACCTTTTATCCCGGAAAAATTTGATATTCCCGAGGGAAATCTAAAAAGCGCGATATAACCGAACTCCGCGCGGGCGAAGCCGCGGGCGGAAAGCTAGTGTTAAATAAACTAAGCCTCACATAGAATTGTTTTTACAAGTCGACTGTAATATATGAAGCTTGGATCCTCCCTTGTCTATAGAGTATGAATGTACCCTAATTAACCCTAATTATCATACCTTCAGTCGTGGTGGCCTAGCGGTTAAAACACCAGCCTCTCAACTATAAGTGTGCGCGTTTGATTCCAGGTCAGGCAAGTACCAATGTAACTTTTATAAAAATAAATGTACTTTCTAAGTGTATCTTAGACACCAATGGCTGATTACAAGGTGAAGGAAAACATCTTGAGGAAACCTGGACTTTAGGTCTGAAATCGCCAACCCGCATTGAGCAAGCGTGGTGATTACGCTCAATCCTTCTCTGTATGAGAGGAAACCTGTGCCCAGCAGTGGGACGATAAAAGGTTGTTGATGATGATCATACCTTTATAGTGCTAAGAACAGTAGTAAAACCAACTTACAAATGTATAAAGTTACCAGAGAAGTCGAGGGTAACCTAACTTCAGCTGAACTCAAGACAATTGGCGTTGACCAAGATTTCAAGAACTGTTGATTGATGAGAAAGCCGGAAACAGGTCACGTTTGAGAAATATACTGGACCAGGAGGTCAATCCTCCTAATGAAATTCACTCAAAATGCAGTCGCAGTTTCATCTCACTTACAAAGTAATGGCAAAATATAGAAATTGCCAAAGTGTAGGTATTTTTTGACAGAGCAGAGCCCCTCAGGCTGTTACTGTAAGGGCTATACTCAGTACTCAATACTTTTATTGTTTTCCACATGTATTCTTAGATAGTACCTAATACTTAAAATTAGTTCATATGGACCCTGTCGGGCACAACAAAATAAGTGAGTTAGGAGAAAGGGAGCACTTTTTTTAGACTTTACTACGTTGCTTATCAACACTATGTTACATTTATTTTTAAGAGAGTTCTTAGGTATATAAGTTACAGTTTTAGTACAATAATTAAAGATACTTAATAAATATAACAATTTGTTATATTTATTTATTTTTATTAGTTAGTGTTTCCGTCGGACTACAATTTGAGTGTCTTCAAGGCTAGAGTGAATAGGCTCTTAATAAACTAGTGCGCTTTACCATCAACGATTGCGTTACTGCTTACCATCAGGCGGGATTGCGGTCAAGCGCTAGTATCAAATATAGATTAGACCCTTATTGCGTAACAGACTATTGCTATTAGTTGGAATAATTTTGAAGCATATTGCTAGTCCAATCCATACTAATATTATATCTCTATCGTATCCCTGTCTGTCTGTCTATCTGTCTGTCCGGCTTTCACGCCAAAACTACTGAACCGATTGTAATGAAACTTGGTACAAAGATAGTCGAAAGCCTGAGAAAGGACCAAATAGGAGCAGAGCAGGAACAAAAAATGTTGCGAAAACTATTAGTTTTAACAGGCGCTTATTTTATATCAACTGAGTTCTTTCGTTTCGAAGCTTACGCGGGTGAAACCGCGGGGCACAGCTAGTGGTCTATATGTTCAAAAAATGTCATGTCATAAATCACGCAATTAATGTTGTTAAACTTGCAAAATAAAACCCATTGCTAGGTACTGATAATGTATTACGAAATTAACCGGGCTTTGAATGTTCTTAAAATTAAGTCTACCCTAAAATAATTAATTTTAATTAAATTTATCTAAACATAATTAAAAGCCCTAAGCCAATAACCACGAGAAATTATTTACTCAAATCTCCCTCGAATTTTATTTTTCTTAAATAATTATTAAAGAAAACAGCTATCTAGTTAGAAAACAGATTGGTATCTTCAAAAACTTCGTCAATTAACGGTCGGAGGGGAGACGCGGTCAAACTTGACTGAAGTATCTAAAGATTAAAGCGTCCAACAAATTCTCTTTATCGGACCCTTGAGTCACTATCCTTCACTTGTTGCTTTGATTAGATTTTTAAGGGTTTTCAAATTATCGGTTGTTAGTTATAATTGGAAAAGCTTTAATTGGAAATTCTTTAAATAAATGAGACAAAATTCAAGTCTTATTTATTATTGTATAAGACGCACATTATACGTAACGTTATTTTTTTTTTATATGCAAAACTAGAAATACGTGTTAAGTGTTTTTAAGTAAAGTATCTGTGTAAAAAAATTCACAAAGATATCATGAAAAATCACAAATGAATCTATCAAAGACGTAATATTCTATACTTTATTTTTTTTTTTAATTTTGAAGAATTCCCTCGACTGCCTATGGTCTTCATCGTCAGATTTACTGCAGACCATTATTTTAACAAAATGATTGCAAAGTTCTCATCAATATAAATGAATTAAGTCCAAACACAAAGTAGCTACTGTAAACCGTTGAGGAGTTCCCGGAACTGGCCTTTGTCTTCATCATCAGAGCTCTTATGACAGTCACAAGTGTCACAAGTCACAACCCATCTAGATGTAAAGTTCTTATCAATACAAAATTGAATCAAGCCCAAACACAAGGTAGCTGCTGTTAATTGTTGAGGAGTTTCTTCGACTGTCTCCCGGCTCCATCATCAGATCTACTCCAGACCTTTATTAAATTGTAGTGCTTTAAAATATTTAACAATACTAAAACTACTAAGAAATGCACGCCTACGGCCCTACGATTTTTGAAAGTTTCCCTTGATTTCTCTGATCTTCCACCATCAGATCCTGATGTCCTTATCATGGGACCACCTTAGAAATATCTTCTTTACAACAAAAAAAGAATGATTAAAATCGGTTCATAAACGACGAAGTTATCCGCGAACAACGTATAAAAAGCATATACGGTCGAATCGAATTTTATATGAGATAGCTTCACATGCTTAACCATTTATGGCACATAAAAGTAGTCGCATTAAAAAAACAAAGGATATTAAAAGAAAAGACAACGTCAAAATCAAAATTAAATCATAATAATTATAATAACGATGCATATAAATGATTTTATTGAAATAAATGCGTTGAGTTTAACTCATCATCATCTCAGCGTTAATCCCAGTCGCATCCGTAGCTTTTCAGCTTTGGAGTCTGGGGTCCGCTTTAGTCCGCGGGGTCTAACTGCTGATTTTGGCTAAACTTCGATATTTTCCGTGAAGCGACTGCCGTCTGACCTCCACAACCCGAAGGCGATATCTAAGCATTGCAGTTAGACCAATTGTTAGACTTTTGAAAGCTCCAACAACCCGTAACGACTGCCACTAAATGTTCATATGGCAACCGGGACCAACGGCTTAACGTGCTTTCCGAGGCACGACCAGACCAGTGCAAATATTCATATTCATGTATACAAATATTTACACTGTGCGGGGATCGAACCCGCGCCTCCTTGCGCAACGGCCGCGTTCGCTACCACTACGCCACAGAGGCCGACTTTTGAGTTTTACTGATTATTAGAAAGCATTTCGTTTAAAAGCGAATATAATAAAGACAGTCAGTAAGAGATTCCAAATCTTAGGCCCAGGCCATACCTGTATCACAAATTCTAATAACTAACCAGAATCCTTTAATTATAGGACTTCATTAAAGTTCGTCAATTTATGTATATTCATCTGTAGTCATAACAATCGATGGTGGCCGAATTGAATAGAAATTGATGTTTAACTTTAAATACGTAATGTGTATACTAAGCCTTGGTGTGTGGGGCAAGTTGGGAAGGTGAAGCGAGATGAGTTCCAGTAGTAGATAATAGAAAATATTGAAAGGCTTCATATTTTTTGCAGTACATTTACAGACGAAAATTTGCCATTGGTATTTGTAAAAATTCTACTTTTTTGCCAACGAGGGAAGGACATTGGATTTTTCCATTGTCACTGAACTAATTACAGTTAAATTAATGAGGGTTCGCACAATGTATCTAGAAAAGCAGGGAGCAACAAATAAAAATCAAATGTAAAGTAAAAATTCCGATGTAAAAACAGCAGCAAAAGTGTGCCTCGCACCTGCACCAAAAATGTCCAGTTCAGCAAAAATGACAGACAACTAGTGCCAGACGATTTTAAACTGAAACCGATGTGAGTGACGGGTGTAAATCAGTTTTTTAACACCCTTGCTCGTAAAGCTGATGTAATTCCACCGGTTTTAAATATGTAAAGCGGGCCATAACAAACGCGTGTGTTATCAAAGCAAATAGTTAAGTTATAGTCCATACAAATTCCATAACAGCATTATTTTCCATTTCAAGTAAATATGGAACTGATCGCCGCCGCACGACTCGCGCTGCGCGCTGTTCCATATTTGAAATGGCAAATAATAATACTAATGGCGGGAAAGCAACAGTGTGCATTCACAGATTGAGTTTATTTAAAATGAACAAAATATAAAATACTTTTTTTTCTGTTTCCTCGCAAGTGTGTTAAAAAACGTCGTACGATATACGTGCGTATTGGTTATAACATGCTCGGCTCAATTACACCCTCGCCTTCGGCTCGGGCTGAAATTCCGCCTCGCATGTTATAACCATCATTACGCACTAATATCGTAATGTACTATTAAACTTCAACCTAACGTGTCTATGTACATGTCCTAGCCACATCGTAGATTTGCTCATTTCATAAAATGCTCAAGTACTTCATGAATCGCATTTCATTAAATGTTTTCCGGTCATTTGGCCACATCATGATGTTTGGGCAGATCAATGATAAAAAATCGTTACTTGATGTGGCCAACTAAACGCGCAACTGCTTTGGGGGGCTTTAAATACTTAAAACTAATTAAATTTTGTGACCGATAAAATATTATGACCATGACTCGCTAGCTTACCAATTCGAAAGGAAATGTGCTCGCTACGTCGTTCGGCGGTCGTCGGAAGAATGCGATCTCAATATGGCCGCGATTCGTTTACTTTAACTTTTTGGCAGTGTTCACCGCCCATAAACAAAAAAATCAAAGGAGATGTACATATTCTATGTTGAATATATAGAATATGTACATAAACAGTGGGATAAAGATTAATATTCCAAAAAAAAAAAGAATAAACCAAGAAAACAAATACTGATAAATGTAGGTGATAAACTTTCGCTTGTGTTTATTCTTTTTGAACATCATAAACCCGTTTAAAACAAGAGCAAGAACAATTTACAGCAACGATATCTACTTAACTACAAACATAAATTAAAAATACATAAAATCCAATCATATAAGTAGTAGTACTTACCTATTAATTAGTACGCTTTGTATAAAGCTTTTTTTTTATTTTGCTGCATAACTACTATTATTGAAATCTATGATTTTGTGTTTTTTTGTAACACTAAATATATGCTAGTACTTCCATTGTAGACGACAGCACATCAAGCTACTGCAATGGGTCTGATTTCTTTATTAAATTTTCAACTTTATCTCTCAAGGATTAAGTCTCAAGGTTGATTGGGAATGTTTGACAGATTCGGGGAGCTTGACCTACTGTCGTCCGTACTATTAGCTATAATAGTAACGTTTCAACATTGTTAGAACGCGTGTGCGTGTCGCTGACTTATTGTCTAGTCTTTAACTATAAGATATTGTCTATATTCAAAATCAAAAGTCATTTATTCAGATCAGGCTGAGAATCAGCACTTTTTGAACGTCAATATTACATAAGACAGTCTCTCAAACCGCCCGCCCTTCGCAACTTCCTGGTGCTTTCGCTGGGAAGAAGAAGTGGCGGAATAAACTCTCTAGCAGCACAGGCTTTTCATTTAAAAACACGTGAGTTTATACAATACTATGTATAGTAATTTACATAAGAAAACACAGAACATTAAATGACATTATTTACCAGGTGCCAATTAGCCACGCTAAAATACCAACAAAGCAAATAATAAATGAAAAAGCAATAATAATAATAGTTATAATATAATATTATTTATTTCTTATATTATTTATAATATAATATTATTTATTATTTAGTTATAATATAATATTATTTATTTCTTATTTTATTTATTCTTTATAAATTAACAAGAGTCGTACATACTATCAATCGCAGCGGCAGCGCGTTACCGGCGACATCGTCCGATCCCGACATAAAGTAGGTACTTCATTAATATAGACTACAGCTGGCAATTCATTTTGTTCTTGTATTGTAACATTTTTTGTAGGAGCTCGTTATTATGAGTTCGTATTTTCTAAGAAAAACGATATTTCTCGAAACTCATGCCTTTATGTGCATGTATATATCTAAAAGGTCTTTTTTTTCCAGGATCGAAAATCATCAACTGACCTCTCCTGCTCTAGGTAGAACGGTAGGGCGTGTCAGACTTTTACTAACTAAAACACACCCGTGTTTCTTCACTTGCCTGTGCGCCAGGGCCTCGTTTTCTTTTTCAACCAACCCGCAACCCTGACCCAGAAGCCATCGGTCTTCGTGGACCCCGTCAAACACAACGTGATGAAACCGGGATGTTCTAGAGGCAAAATTTCGAAGACATGTGATATTTACCAACCCGCACTGAGCCCAAGTATTAGTTACGGTCCACTCCCTCTCACCAAGAGGAGGCCTCTGTCCCAGTAGTGGGAACATTAGAGGCTGATTATGTATGTTATGTAACGGAGACTAGCCTTGGATGCTGGAGATATTATAATTACACGAATTTGCGCACAGACACAGGTTCACTCCCTATGGAACGGAAATACAAATTAAAAATTAATGAAAATTCACATGAAAAAACTCAATAAAATTTTATTATGTTCTTTCATTAGAATTTCCTTAGCGACAGCACCTATTTTAGAAGTTAGCGATGTGAACTTGTTATATAAGAATCTTGGGTTACATGGTTATTGATATTCAGAGATTAGGTTTGTGGTTCATAAACGAAGATTTCGCCTAAATTGAGAATTAAAATAGAAAACCTTGACTAGATTTTAAAAATAAATCACTCTCAAAATTACACTAAATCTTCAAAAATCGCTTTATTCTCCTGTCTCAGCAACCATTGCAAATTTAGCATCAGTATTCCACAAAGCGAACCTATTTCGGCAGACTAAGTACTCCAGTACTCACCGGATCATGATTTGTGTATAAAATGACGAAAGTTTATCTAAGTTTGATAGCAAAACGTACAATTTACTATCGGAGGTGATTTACTATATTGCTGCATATTTATTAATATGGAGTGGTAGTAATCTCTACAAAGAATTTGGAAAATCAGAACGGGCTATAAATAGAAAGCAGTGTTTGCTTAGTAACGTAAAAACTACTATCACTTTAAATTCAGTTGTAATAGCAAAATGCTTATACACTAAGTAAAGAAAACTCTGTCCGGTCCATGAAGGTATTGTGAGGTATCAATAACTGATTCTACTAATGACAAATTACAATGGCCATTTGGGACCTGACAATGTATAAAAAAGAAATAAATTTTAAAATATAGCTCATTGTTTTGTATATTGATTACGCTTATTACAATACTAAACGAAACGTAGGAAACAAAGATTTTCTACTATGATGATTATGTAAAATTTCATATTTTATTTGGTCATGTGTTTACCTAACCTTTATTATCCTTGTAGGTCGGACGGGGTTTTCTTTACATGGTGTATGAATGCTTTGCAATTACCTGGTCCTCATCGTCTGGCGTCAGTTGGACCAAACTCCATACTAAAGATATGTCCGATATCCTGTGCAAAGATAGTAAAAGAAATCTTTAAAAAGAGACTGGCCATATAAGTTTCTCATGACATGCCAAATGAAAGTGGTTTTAAATCCTTAACCGAAAGCCAAAGAAAAGCATCCGAAGCATCGATACAATGAAACTGACTGTTTTTATCCACTGTATACATACAGTATTGAGCAATTGCAACGCTGTTACTTCTGAAAGATAAAAAGAATCGAATTTGAAAGGAGAAATAAGTCATTACTTAGGGGAAATTTGAGATCACTCTGATATATATTGAACTTCGCAAAATAAGCGCTTTGACGTGGAGTTTTGTACGCCGATCTATATAACTTATGATAAGTACCTATTAGCTGACCGGACAGTCATTTTTTCTGTACTTGAAACGTGAATTATGGTCTCGAGTTCATAGAAAAATTCTATATCAGAAAAGACGTTTATTCCCGACTTTTTCTTTTCTACAGTACAGTACAGCGGACGCGGACATTAACAAGGATTTTATTTTTATTTAAAAATGGGAGATAGAAAATGCATCTCTCGGTTTATTGCCGTTTATTGCACTTCATAAAACGTTAAGTTCTTTTTTTTTTATTGGAAGATCATTGTGCTACACATTATAACCCTTTACTTTTTACGGAGAGTTGACAGCCTCTGTGGCGTTGCGGTAACGAGTGTGGCCGCTGCGCAAGGAGGCGCGGGTTCGATCTCTGGGCAATGAAAATATTTTTATGTATGAATACGAATATTTGCACTGGTCTGGTCGTGCCTCGGAAAGCACGTTAAGCCGTCGTTTCCGGTTGCCATACGAACATCTAATGGCAGTCGTTACGGGTTGTTAGAGCCCTCAAAAAGTCCAACAATTGGTCTAACTGAAATGCTTCGATATCGCCTTTTGGTTTGTGAAGGTCAGCCGGCAGTCGCTTTACGAAAAATATTGAAGTTTAGCAATCAGCAGTTAGACTGGTTAAGCGGACTCCAGACTCCAAAGCTGTAAATACTTCGAATGCGACTGGGATCAACGCTGAAAAAGATGATGGTAATTTTTTTACTGAAAGTGTTTGTCATAATTTCTATGTTTATTGTGTATTTTTTACTAGTATTCTCAAGGATACTGACAAAATCCAGTCGTGTGAGGGAATGACGGAAGGCCAGCAGTATAATTTGTGTTCTCGGTATCCCATTTTAACTTTAGCAATAACAAACCCTACAAACATCATAACCTAATTAAAAATCACAATTTTAACCCGAATTTAGGACTTCAAAACATATACAGGGCAGAGATTGCGCTAATGAAATTGGTTAGGTACCCTATAAAATAATCATGAGAAAATTACAAATATTATTTTTAATAGAACGTTTTCAAAATTTACTAGTTCAAGCTCAAGCAATCAGTGTTGAAGGAAAAATAAGGACTCTCTTAAGAGGGAACTCTAGTGCCAAGGAATTTGGAAAATAGGTATTTGAAGAAACTATTACCGTCACGCTGCTTCCAACCTCTCCCGGTAAAGTGCGAAAAGGACAGTTGCAAAAACTTTGACCAAAAGACGTTTTGTATTCCGCTGTTTTCTTTTTGAAAGCACGACAGATCTCAATTATTTTTATATCAAAATTTAAAGGAAAAGCATACCTATGCTTCTATTATTTTCTTTTTTGTCAAAAATTTATCACGTTTGTCTAATAGTCATCTAAACACCACAGTAAAAATAATAATTATAAATAATTATTAATTTTTCGCGATTTTCAAGTATCGTATTTCTTTTATTAATTAAGTTTCGGAAAAAATCAAATGATAGGGGCACGTATAATCACGGTGTAAAATTTGTAGAAAAAAAAATTGCTCTAAAAGTATTATCCACGAAAAACACAGCGAAATACGTTTGTATAGAGAAAGCACCACTAGAGTTCCCTCTTAATAACGAAATAGAAGGTCATTTAATATACTTAGCACAAAGTGTTGCCCAAGTGTGCAACGTTTTAATAGAGTTCTCCCAGATTTTATTAAAGGGAATCTCACGTCGACTTTATATTTTTATTTCGTTTTAGAAATGCTGAAGTTCACAGTTTATTATACTTCGAAATAAAAAGGAGGTGTGACCAAAAAGGTGAAATAATTTTCTCTACAGCGGGTAAAAGCACTTATGAAAATGTGAAATTTTTAGAATAAGGATTTTATTCTGCTCTTTGTAAGAGCAATGAAAAAAAAATAACAGTGCAGGAAGAAGGCCTGTCTGGTTTTGTTATAGACTTACTCGGACCATTGAAAGCACTCTATATATAAGCCTTGAAGACACTTATATTGTAAAGCGCGCTAGTTAGTGGGTTAAAGGCCTATGCTCTTAATAAACTAGCGCTTTACCATCAACGATTGCATCACTGCTTACCATCAGGCTGGATTGCGGTCAAGCACTAATTTATAATTTATAAAAAAAGTATATAAAAGTTAAAAACCAGTATTGTTTTACATACATACATTTAAAGAATTGGTAGATCGACTCGAGTTCCACAAAGCATACTTCAAGATGTTGGCTTAAGCGATCACTCGCGTTTTCTGTAAACCGATATTTACCTTTATATGCGAATCGAGGGAACTTCTAGCTTTCATGTGGATATTTGAAATATGTCGGTAGGTATTCCGGTTAGCTTATTCTTCAAATTGCTTATTCTTCTTTATGAAAAAATGTTAGTAGTATCTGAATGAGGGACCGGGCTGTGATAATATTTATTTTTTAGGAGGATTCTTTTTAAGTTTAGCCCGGCTTTGTAGGCATTAGTAGAACCAGTTATAGATACCTTACAATACCTTCACGGAGCGGACAGAGTTTTCTTTACATATTGTAACTATACTACTACTACTTTATACAATACTTTAAATAGTAATAAATACAAGAAAATACAACAATAATTTATTGCAATAACATATTGTATACCATATAATAAAATTCTTTTTCATGACTGCAGATATCGGAAACGAATTTTAGTAGCAATTTAATCATCATCATCATCCCAGCGTTCCCAGCCCAGGGTCAAAAAGCTCAGGGTCCGCTTTCCTAATCATTCTTCCCATTTCGTGCGACCTTTAGCATCCTGTGGTAAGAGATTGTTGGCATGTATGCCATCTCTTACGACGTCAAGCCAGCATTTTTAGGGTTCCGTACCTCAAAAGGAAAAAACGGAACCCTTATAGGATCACTTTGTTGTCCGTCTGTCTGTCTGTCTGTCTGTCTGTCACCACCCTTTATCTCAAGAACGCGTGGACGTATCAAGCTGAAATTTACATGAAATACTCGGGTCTATTGTCCCTTTAAGCTGTGAAAATATTAAACTTCTAAGCCAAGCCAATCAAAAGATACAGCCGATTATGTCGATATTTTCAACAAATTTTCGACACTCGCAAAGGAATCAAAACCTACAGGATACTTCCCGTAAACTCAGAATCTTGAAAATTGGCATGAAGCATTGTCATATGCCATTTTGACACATGCCCTCTCTATATATCTTAAATCTCTTTGCCTACAAGGTACTTCCCGTGAACTCAGAATCTTGAAATTCGGCACGAAGCAACGTTATATTATAGTACAGACAGATAAAGGAAAAATTGTGAAAATGATAAATTTGAAGTTACATAAAATATTAAAATATTATTTTTGCTTACATGACATAAAATATTTTTTAATAATTATAAACTTACTACCTACCCTTTTTCACATGAACGCGTAGAGATATTAAAGTTGAAATTCATATCAAACACTTCTTAAATCTAATTGCCTCTAAACTGTGAAAAATTCTAAATCAATGCTAGTATTATAAATGCGAAAATAACTCTGTCTGTCTGTTTTGCTTTCCCGCCTAAACCTCTCAACCGATTTTGATGAAGTTTGGCAGAGACAATCTTTAGACCCTGAGAAAGAACATAGGCTACCTTTTATCCCGGAAAAATTTGATGTTCCCGAGGGGAATTTAAACAGCGCGATATAACCGAACTCCACGCGGGCGAAGCCGCTGGCGGAAAGCTAGTACGTCATAAATTGTAAGCCGCTACGTTTGTACGGAACCCTCGGTGTGCGAGTCCGACTCGCATTTGGCCGGTTTTTTTTAGTCTCTCTCGCTTGTTCTAGCCTGGCAGAGGCGCCATGGCAAGACATTTGTCACCCACGTAACATGCCGGTTGTAGCAACTGGTAAATACTTACCTTCTTAAAATAACTATAAAAATTTCCCAAACAATCAGCATCGCCATACACCGTGACAATACTGTCCGCATTTGGGGCACTTATCCCGGTGACAGCGGCACCAACGAAATTGTGGGGGATCTTTTTCTTCTTTTATGTTTATATATATACACACATCAAAAGTGTCTAGGGATCAAGCATTTTTATGCGGATTTCTTGAGATTGAGATGTGGCTTTGTAATAAATGTATGATTTTATAAATTTATATGGATCCTTTTTGGTGCATTTCATAATTTGAATCAGGAACTGTGAATCAAATTCGAGTAAAAGATGAAAATCAGCTGTCAATATTTTCCCTATAAAAACATACAACGCATTGAAGACATTATTAGTGCTACTGTTTCCCTACTACTGATTAAAACCAACGTTATTATAGAGCGGCGACGTCATTTAAGCAGGGAAGAAATGCTCAGAGCCGTGGGAATGATAGAAGCTGGTTCCCGGCAACGTACTGTGGCTTTAGCTCTGAATACAAGTCAGAGTGTTATCAGTCGACTTTGGACACGTTACCGAAGCACTGGTACCGTGGCTGAGCGCCATGGAGGACGGTATCGCTGCACCACACGGAGACAAGACCGATACATTCAAATCTTAACTCGAAGAGCTCCAACAATAACCGCCATGATGTTAGCCGTGAGGCTTCATCACTCTTCAGGGAACTTAATTAGCGACCAAACAGTCAGAAACCGCTTGCATGAAGTGAACCTTCATTCCCGAAGACCGCTACGGGTACCACCTATAGCAATGCACAATCGTAGGATTCGATATCAATGGGCTCTTGAACACAGAAATTGGGCAGAAGAACAATGGCGTTTCGTGTGCTTTTCTGATGAGTCTCGTTTTGGTATGAGACCGGATACAAGACGTATACGACACTGGAGAACCCCTGGACGCCAACAGCGATTAAAATCCTGCCAGGAAGTCCATCCTTATAGTGGTGGAACCATCATGGTATGGGCGGGTATTTGGATCGGCGGAAGAACTGAGTTGATTTGGATCAGAGGCAACCTCAACGCTCAAATTTATGCTGAAACGATTGTATCAGACGTCATCGTTCCTCTACAAGTGCAAATCGGTCCCTTATTTCAGTTAATGCATGATAATGCACGACCGCACACCGCAAGAGTTGTAAGACAGACTCTCGCCGCAGCTAACATCAATGTCCTGCCCTGGCCTGCTCAGTCGCCAGACTTGAACCCGATTGAGCATGCATGGGATATGCTACAGAGAAGAGCTCTGCCGAATATGGAGGGTATCCAGTCGCAAGAAGACCTTTTTTTGTTGTTGCAACGAACATGGGCGGCCATTCCACAGCGTGATTTGGATGAACTCATTTTGAGTATGCCAAACCGATGTTCTTGTGTTGTTAGTGTTCGCGGTAGAAACACGGATTATTAATTGTTTAAGTTACCCAATAAAATTTTAGAGAAAACTGTTATTTCAGTCTTTTTTTCGAACTTTTGTGTTAGTGGTTCAAATGTCAAATATCCCTTTATTAGGAAAATGGCAAATTTCTTTATTAATGCAAAGGTGACTTGGTTTATCGTTACTGTGACAAACGAAAACACTTTATTTGATGAATCCTTAAAGAAAATTTTAATTAATATCAATCAGGAGAAAAGTTATTGCAAAAATATATGTTGATCCCTAGACACTTTTGATGTGTGTATTTCATAAACATTAATAGTATTCCAAGTCTATTAGCTTATATTAAGACAATCTTATTTGGAACAAAAATACATACTAAAATTTATTAAAGGACATTGGAATTTCTAAGTTCTAACAAATTAAACGTTCATTAATGAAATTTTACAAGACAAATATTCAAAATCAAAGAATACGCAAATTTGTCAGTTATTTGAACTTTAATATACCAGCCGGAACAATGAAATTGGACCGTTCGGGGGTTGAAATGGCAAGAACAGAACAATGGCCACGAGGGTTGGCTCAATGGGACGCACGAGGGGCGAAATTAGAATCCTATTGAAATATTACAAACTCACCTCTTTGCGTATTAATTCGTTATAGTAAGGTTTTTTGTGTGGATTTACAAAGTAAAAAGTCATTTAATCAATGTAATAGGCTGATAATCAGCATTACACACTTAAACACCCGTCTTTAACAACATCCTGGTGCTGTAGCTGGGAAGATGTCATCCTAAAGTTGCGAATCTACCAAAAATGCCAATGTCTTTAATTTTGACAATCAATAACATTTACTGCATCAATTAGTTACGTGTTTTTTTGGTATGTGTTTTTTTGCCTTCCCATGTTTTGTCATATCACATTTGATATTTCCAGATTATAATATAATATCTGCATCATTACCATAGAGAAAAATAGAATAGACGAATTTTATAAATACATCAAATCAATATTTATAAAATACGTCTATCAATCAATAATTTAATACTTTTTATTGGGATTTTAAGTCTGAAACAGAGTTAGGTTCCCGAGTGAGTTAACAAAAAAGCCCGTGCACGGGGTACGAATATTAGAGCACTGCAGGAATTTCGAAGAAAAAATAGCAAAGAGATAAATTCATAATTATACACGCGTGTGCATTGTGCAACTTTTGTTCATACAGAAGTTCAACAGAAGCTAGTTTTTCATACATTATAAAGCACTGCGCTTAAAATTCCGCAGGATTGTGATTAGTACGTTTGACGCCATTAGATTGCAGGTTTAATATGCTAATAAAACTGTTTGTTTTTCCTCACATCACCCAAGGTCACCTCACTTCTTTTTTTAATTTCGTAGTTGAAATAATCATGGACTTATTGGAGTAAATCGTTAATTCATCATCATTCATCATTCATCATCATTTATTTATTCATAAACAATTTACATTGTGTTGCATTTATAATTAAAATAAATACCACATGCGGCTATAAAATGAAAAATGTCAAATTGGAATATAAATAAAACATAATCACAAACATAACAATTCAATCAATTATACATAAGTATGTCAATAGATTTAAATATAAACTAATAATATAATATACTAATAATATAGTCCATTAGAATTCGTGGGGTTGACAAAGGAGTATACCGAACTCTTACTAACTAAAACCATCGTGGTGTTTCATACCCACCTCCATAGGTCATCCCGCACCTTAATCCTTATGGAGGTGCGGGATGACTCTTACTGACTAAAATCACCGTGGTGTTTTATACCCACCTCTATAGGTCATCCCGCACCTCAATCCTTAAGGAGGTGCGGGATGACTCTTACTGGCTAAAACCATCGAGGTGTTTCATACCCACCTCCATAGGTCATCCCGCACCTCAATCCTTATGGACGTGCGGGATGACTCTTACTGACTAAAATCACCGCGGTGTTTCATACCCACATCCATAGGTTATCCCGCACCTCAATCCTTATGGAGGTGCGGGATGACTCTTACTGACTAAAATCACCGCGGTGTTTCATACTCACCTCTATAGGTCATCCCGCACCTCAATCCTTATGGAGGTGCGGGATGACTCTTACTGACTAAAACCGTCGTGGTGTTTCATACCCACATCCATAGGTCATCCCGCACCTCAATCCTTATAGAGGTGCGGGATGACTCTTACTGACTAAAATCACCGCGGTGTTTCATACTCACCTCTATAGGTCATCCCGCACCTCAATCCTTATGGAGGTGCGGGATGACTCTTACTGGCTAAAACCATCGTGGTGTTTCATACCCACCTCCATAGGTCATCCCGCACCTCAATCCTTATGGAGGTGCGGGATGACTCTTACTGGCTAAAACCATCGTGGTGTTTCATACCCACCTCCATAGGTCATCCCGCACCTCAATCCTTATGGAGGTGCGGGATGACTCTTACTGACTAAAACCATCGTGGTGTTTCATACCCACCTCCATAGGTCATCCCGCACCTCAATCCTTATGGAGGTGCGGGATGACTCTTACTGGCTAAAACCATCGTGGTGTTTCATACCCACCTCCATAGGTCATCCCGCACCTCAATCCTTATGGAGGTGCGGGATGACTCTTACTGACTAAAACCATCGTGGTGTTTCATACCCACCTCCATAGGTCATCCCGCACCTCAATCCTTATGGAGGTGCGGGATGACTCTTAGTGACTAAAATCACCGCGGTGTTTCATACCCACCTCTATAGGTCATCCCGCACCTCAATCCTTATGGAGGTGCGGGATGACTCTTACTGGCTAAAACCACCGTGGTGTTTCATACCCACCTCCATAGGTCATCCCGCACCTCAATCCTTATGGAGGTGCGAGATGACTCTTACTGACTAAAATCACCGCGGTGTTTCATACCCACATCCATAGGCCATCCCGCACCTCAATCCTTATGGAGGTGCGGGATGACTCTTACTGACTAAAATCACCGCGGTGTTTCATACCCACATCCATAGGTCATCCCGCACCTCAATCCTTATGGAGGTGCGGGATGACTCGTACTGGCTAAAACCATCGTGGTGTTTCATATCCACCTATGACCGGGGATGCGGTATTCACATAAGCATTCACTGCACCCAAGGTCAAACTACGTAAGTAGTTTCAAAGTACACTAACAAAGTAATAATAGTGAATGTTCGTGAAAGATACGACTGACTATTTTATGAGCTAACTCATTTAAGTGCTATTCTGAAGCGTTTTAAATTTTATGGGAATCCTAACCGTTTTGTTGCATAGCTATTGACTTTGACCTTGAGATAATAAAAGTAGTTAATCACTTTTAAAATCGCTTACCGTGGTATGTGCAATGTATGTGGGTAATTAATATTTGTTTTATATTTAATATAATCCAAACAATTGTAGCCCGTCCTCCCCGAATAAGATGCTTCACCGAACGATTGTGTTTTACTGTGCTTGTGTGAGTAGTCAAAAGGGAGCACTAGGTCCTAATGCGTTCATTATGTACGTACATGAAATAAAGAGGAATTAAACATATATGACTAGAGCAAGTTTACGCTAACATCAGGCAGACCTAAATCACATTCTAATTGCGTAAGAAACTATTAGGTACTATCAATTGGAATAATGTTGAAGCATATTGCTATTCCATTGCTCCTTATGCTCGATAAATGTGTCCGCTCAACAACGTTAGTAACCATTTGGTTACTAAATAGCAATGGCTTTCATTTTGAAATTTAAAAGACATTCATTTAATGTCTTTTAAATTTCAAAATGAAAGCCATTACTATTGTAAGAGTATTACACAATTATCTTGCTGTGTTTGACAGATTTCAGTAGCTTGTTGTGCGGATGTGTATGTAAAACACAACCAAGACACTTGCAAGTGTCTTGGTTGTGTCCTGGATTTGATAGATTTATCGAAATTTGAAAATTTTGATAAATCTGTCAAATCCAGGAGAAAGTTAATCAAACCTTGTTGTTTAACTTGAGTCAAGTTGCCCCGAAGCTGTGGATGACGATAAGATAAATTCTCAATTATCGCAATTTTTGCTATGGGTAGATTCCATTGAGTTTTGTAATACTGAAAATGTTTTGTTTAACCTAGGCGTTTATAACAACCGTTTCTTTATTTGTATTGATTGCAGGTGTTACAGTAATGATTTTAGTTCAGGATAAATTCTGAATCTGAAGAAAATCGGTTTAGTGTAAAATTAATAAGAACACTGTATACTACCTACATTATTTGTTTCTCCATCAACATGGTATTCCATCCAAAGTTTGTCTGTAAAAGATCCCACCTCACCTTTTGTAAAATCTTCATACGCTCCTTTGTAAATTCATTATGTTCTGTAATTAATATGGCATACATAATAATAACGAGAAAAGAGGATACACTATTTACATATATAAAATAATCTATACTAATATATAAAGCTGAAGAGTTTGTTTGTTTGTTTGTGCGCGCTAATCTCAGAAACTACTGGTCCGATTTGAAAAATTCTTTTTGCGTTGGATATATATATAAACTAGTGCTTGACTGCAATCCCGCTTGATGATAAGCAGTGACGCAATCGTTGATGGTAAAGCGCACTAGTTTATTAAGAGCCTATTCACTCTAGCCTTGAAGACACTCAAATAAAAGAAAAAATAAAATAAAAGAGTAATAAAATTCCTCAGTTAGCAACGATGACACAAGTTTCTTGAATTTTAATAAGGGTTCATCATTAGTGCAATTTGGCAATTTGTTAAATAAGCAAGGTGCTATACCTAATATGTTTTTTAAAATAAGCAGTGTTATATTTCCCTTTTATTTTGTTTGGGATGGGAAATCATCAAATGACCTTTCCCGCTCTAGGCAGTGCAGAAGGGTGCGCGTGTCAGACTTTACGCCAGCCGACTTACGACCTATGCGCCAGGGCCACGGTTTCTTTTTTGACCAACCCACAACCCTGATCCAAGTGTTATATCTACCTGTGAGTACACGATACATAAATTGTGATATGTTGATAATATCATGGCAGCAGTTCGCATCCTCATATCGTTCAATAATATTAAACTGGACTATCACGGAATGTTATTACGTTCACCTTCACGTTCACGTTATTCCTTCACTTGCCCGTAGGCCAAGGCCACTTGAGATTAGAAATGGTCACCGTTTTCGGGCTTTAAATATAGACTTTCCGGTGGAATATTTTATCAATATGTCTACTTCAGTCTTACAGTTATTGTGTTAAGCAATACAGTTCTAACTTTTGTTAAAGATTAAATAAACAAACCCAGACAGTAAAATTAAATCCTCTTCTTTAACAAAGGAGCCGAAAAACCGCAATAGAAAGTAATTGCCAATAAAAACAACTTTATTCTGTACTAAGCCACCGTAAATTAATTTAATATTAATGCAGGATTTGTTTAGCTTATAGCGGTACATGCGAAGTATGCATTAAGCTGACGTCATGCAAAGGCCTGCATCGCGCAAGCAGAGTTTAATGCGCAATTAGCATACATAGAACAGCCCAACATGATTCATCGGGTAGTTGACCGCCAGATATAACACCCGTTTAGTCGGAGGAACCTCCCTTATCTTTGGAGGATGAATGAACATTACACATTGCTTATCATCACTCTATGAGCTCAATAAATAAATATATATGTAGTCAACTAGAGCAGTCGATAATAAGAGTTCTGTCCGATCAGTTGAGCAAGCATCATCTCTGTTACGTGCGACCATTAAAGTCATCTTAGTAATAATTAATACGGACAAATCACACAGATTGCGCTAGCCCGGAGTTTCTCTGCGCGATCGAATCAGAAATGAGGAGATCCGCAGAAGAGCCAAAGTCACCGACATAGCTCTTTGAGTCGCTAAAATTAAGTGGCAGTGGGCAGGGCACATTACTCGTAGAGCCGATGGCCGATGGGACAGTAAGGTTCTGGAGTGGCGGCCACGTACTGGAAGACGCAGCGTAGCGAGGCCCCCAACAAGGTGGACCGATGACCTGGTGAAGGTCGCGGGAAGCCGATGGATGCGGGCTGCACAAGACCGGTCAACGTGGAAAGCCTTGGGGGAGGCCTTTGTCCAGCAGTGGACATCTATAGGCTGAAGAAGAAGAGCTAGCCCCAAAGGAAGTTCGAGACTTATGTTATGGGATACTAGCTCAACGATACTATCCGAAGCCTTTTGCAGCTTTGGAGTCTGGGGTCCGCTTTACCAGTCCAACTGCTGAAATGGCTAAATTTCGACAGCTCAACGATACTATAATTATAATAAATACATATATAGATAAATATCAAAGACCCAGACCAATCAGGAAAAGATCGTTTTTCATCATGACCTGACCGGGGATCGCACCCGGGGCCTCCACGTCGCAGGCAGGCGTGTTGTAAATGTACGACTTTTCATTGAGATTTCAGAATTAGGTATTGTATTTTTCAATAATGAAGCCTTTTTTTTTGAGGATAGGATATCATCAAATAACCTCTTCCGCTCTAGCGGAGGGGCGTATCAGACTTTTACTGACTAAAACCAACCTGTATTTCTTCACTGCCTGTGGACCAGGGCCAAGGCATCTCTTTCGAACAACCCGCAGCCCTGGTAGGCATCGGTCTTCGTGGACTCCGTCACGATGTGCTGACATCTCTTTGAGGCGCACGTGGAACAAAATGTGCCGTCGACCCGGTCCTAATTCCTACTGGGCAGCGAGCTGCTCACTGCTCACAAGCCCGCGCCTGCTTTGGTGGCCAGGAGTTCGATGTTATCGCCAGACCAGAGCGTCCATATTGATATTTGTAATGGAAATCTACTAATATTTCGATATCTAGAACATTGAACATGACAAATGGAGCAATATATCGTAGGTAGTTGACCACGTCCTGTCAAATTTTGTATCTCTTTTATTTCCTTAATCTTTATGTGAATATCAAGAACATTACAATAAAAGACAATGGAAGAAGACACCTTGTTGGGCCGACCCGAAATAATACGCATTGCCTGTCACTAAATGGGTATAAGATTTTCATTCTACTTTGACTCTGTTTTGCTTCTATGGTACTTATAGTCTGTCAGTAAATGAGTATAGGATTTTTATGAATGAATAACTAATCAGTTACTCTATTATGCTCCTTAGAAGACAAAATACTAAACGTTAAGAATTGTATTAATTCTCTGACGCTAAATTTAAAAATCAAGGCTAAATAAAATAGAGTGTGCCTCTCTGCCTGGAGATTGGGGCGGAATTGTCGGGTTCCAGAGCCTTTCCTATTTTATAGGTACGTAGTTTGTAAGAAACTCAACGGATGAGGGAAGAAGCTGTTGAACTGGACGAGGTATTATGTTATGTACTTGAGTGAGAACTGCAAATCGGCAGTTACAGACTACCCCTTGATTTTCGCTTCACGAAGTGTTATTAAATACTAGCGACCCAACCCGACTTCGCACAAGTGCAATGCTGATATTAAATACACCACAGAATAACTGTGAACGTTGTATAAAAAATAGCGGCCTGCCGTCGCTCACGCCGCCACGGTCGGGCGGTACCACCGCAAACGCGACGCCCTGCAATTTTTATATCTGTAATATCTTAGAATTAGGTCATTTAAATCATATGCTGTAACCGGCCATACAGATCTATATTAAATTATCAATCTATTTAAGGTATTTAATTGTATAAGAATTAATGCTGTATTGGTTAAAATCACTTCGAAAATTAGCCAACATTAGTCGTAAAAAGTAAATGACAAAAAAAAATATATTGTGAGATACCATAAGAGATAGACATATACCATGACGGACTTTTCTTAAGACCTTTTCAATGTGTATAATATTTAGTACATTATTTTGATAAAGTTCGTAGGGTTCAGCCGGCGTTTCACTGCAAACGCGGAAAAAAAGTAATTATTTACGACATCACATTAGAAATCTCAAAAATCTCCACTATTTAATGGATGTTATTATACATATAAAGCCAAAGTCACCAACCAAAGCAGCCGCAAGCAAAGTCAGCAACCAAAGTCACGGACATAGCTCTGCGAGTCGCTAAACTTAAGTGGCAGTGGGCAGGGCACATTGCTCGTAGAACCAATGGCCGATGGGACAGTAAGGTTCTGGAGTGGCGGCCACGTACTGGAAGACGGAGCGTAGGGAGTCCCCCAACAAGGTGGACCGATGACCTGGTGAAGGTCGCGGGAAGCCGATGGATGCGGGAAGCACCAGACCGGTCGGCGTGGAAAGCCTTGGGGGAGGTCTTCGTCCAGCAGTGGACATCTATAGGCTGAAGAAGAATACATATAAACCTTCCTCTTTAATCACTCTATCTAATAAAAAAAACTGCTGGCCGTTGTCCAGCAGTGGTCTTCTATAAGCTAAAGAAGAAGACTTCGAGGGATTGGAACAATTTGCCTGCAGCGATCTTCCCGTCTGATTACAATTTAAGTGTCTGCAAGGCTACAGTGAAAAGGCTCTTAATAAACTATTGCATCAATTATATTACATCGCTGCTAATATCAAGCAGGATAGCGGTCAAGAACGGGTTTATAACGTTTAAAAAAAATTCATGGGATATCATGTTACCAAAATACCTGCAGGGCTGTTGAGGTCAGATAGACAGCCAAGTATAACAGATATTTTAAGGTGCATCTGGTTAGACTGGAATCTGATCTCAATATTTATTTACGAGTTATCAGACAGATTGACAAGAAAACAGTGTGCAATGCCACCTCCACCATAATAATTTCATCGCATCCCCGTCATTTTTCAAGCACCGCAGTTTCGCGAGATCTAATATTTTCACTTAGACCAAACCTCGGGCCTCGACATCCGACAAGTTTATGATGCCTGATAAAACTACTTGTACTACTCATATAGTTCGAGAATAAATCTCTTTCTGTATAGTGTACGGTCCAAAAAGATCGTATCGGGGGCATTGGAAGCACTGCGGCTGATTTGCTTCGACCAGTGGGTAATTTTATTACAGATTTTAAAGTGTTTGAGTGCTGGGTAATTCTTCAGTTTTACCGGTTTAGTAAGTAACATGTTATTGTCTAGTTTTTTCCCGAATTTATTGGAGTCCCCAACCCAAGTATAACAGATATTTTAAGGTTGTCTGACTTTTAGACTTCGAAAACCCAAACGATTGTCAACAATATACAAATGACAGCCAGGATAAACGGGTTAACGGGTGTCTGGTGAAGCCGTACGGAGAACGGGTCTGAGCAGTTGTGTTGCGATGTGTGCCGGGTACGATGTGCCTAATGTTGTTGTGTCGGGAGTTTGGTCGTGGAGGGTCTCCAGATCATCCTCCGGCGCAGCATCGTTGGTCGTGTTGTTGGGTTATACATTGCATCACCTCGCTCAACTGCCGTCTTCCTTCCTATTCACTCAGTTTTTTTGAGTGAATAGGCTTAATAAGCTAGTGCGCTTACCATCAACGATTGCATCACTGCTTACCATCAGGCGGGATTGCGGTCAAGCACTAGTTTATAACCAATATAAAAAAACCCTAGTAATGAAACTATCGTAAAACTAATTAGCACGGGATAATTGCGTTTCAAACTTTGCGTTTGCAAATATTTTGTAACAACTTCATCTACAGGATGGATGAAGGTTTATTAATTTGGATTGTTAAATTACATTAGTTACTTAGGCACATATGGATTTCGGGATGTAATGAATGGCCCCTTCCGCGAACTGACTGCGGCAAATGTAACTGAACCTTCGATTGTTCTCTCTTCATCTTCATCTTCATGCGATGAATGGTGATGATTTTAACCGCCTTGTTAAATATAAGTTAAAAGAAAAAATGCGTTTATTTTCTGAAAACATAACACATAAAAAGAACAGAAACTTAAAAAAAAAACATACAAGTTCTGAGTAAGCATGAAGCACATCCATATGACCATCACTCAGCATAACGATAAGACCTATTATATGAGACAAAGCCGCACCGTTGGCTGTAATAGTCATTGACGTCATCGTGCCAATGCCGGCAAAAATAAAGGCCACTGAATGCTCTCGTTAACTGGTATGTAGTTTGCTTGAAGCAGGTGACTCACAATGGGTTTCATGCGAAGGCTCAGATTCACACAAAAGGCAATGGAGAGAGCTATGCTCGGAGTTTCTCTGCGTGATCGAATCAGAAATGAGGAGATCCGCAGAAGAACCAAAGTCACCGACGTAGCTCCTCATCATCATCAACCTTTTTTATGGTCCAATCCTTCTCTGTATGAGAAGAGACATGTGCCCAGCAGTGGGACGATAATAAGGTTGATGATGATGAAATAAACGAAGTATTAGCCCTGGTAAGCAATGCGTTGTGACGCGGATTATCGGGGGCCGAGGGCTGCTGAGATCCATTACAGAGTTTTGAAACATGTGGCCTGTATTGGTGTATTCTGGCATTTCTTAATAAGACTTCCATGTAAACGAAGTCGCGAATAGAAGCTAGTACCACCATGAGTAACAGTTTTTTCCACTTCTCACATTCTTTTCTTCAGACTATACAACGTGTAACATAAAGGGTATATACATACCAAGGGCATGGCATCTTTAGATGATATCAAACAATATCGGAAAGGTTTCAACTCAAAATAAAATACTCAAAAAATGTAACCAAATTTTCGGTTTCGTGTGTTTCTTAAAATCAAATCATAACGAACGTGGCACCACACTACATACGTTATTAACTACTCGTTACACGTCACGTTACTTCCCAAAATCCGATAAATGTCTTCAATAATTCTGTGCGCCTAGTATGGTACTAGCCTATCATAGGCGGTGTTTTTCCTCATAATTTCCTAACACAAAGAAATAGGATTAAAAAACCCTTCCAATATCGTTTGATAATATGTAAAGGTGCCATGCCCTTGTTATGTATATACCCTTTATGATACACGTTGTAGATGTCGACTGCTGGACAAAGGCCTCCCCCAGGGCTTTCCACGATGACCGATCTTGTGGAGCGCGCATCCATCGGCTGCCCGCGACCTTCACCAGGTTATCAGTCTACCTTTAAGGCCTCCCTACGCTGCATCTTTCGGTACGTAGCTGCCACTCCAGAATCTTACTGTCCCATCAGCTATCGGTTCTAAGAGCATTGTGGCCCGCCCACTAGCACTTAATTTTAGCGACTCGAAGAGCTATGTCGGTGACTTTGGTTCTTCTGGGGATCTCCTCATTTCTGATTCGGAGCACAGAAACTCATAGCATAACTGAAACACTTATTAAATACAAAAGAACAATAATCTTGAACGCTCGATCGATGCTAACAATGTTGTTGCCTGCTTTCGTGTAAAAATACAGCGGGTAAATGAAGTAAGAGTAAAAATACTACAACGAGTAAAGTAAAAGCAAAAATCTAGTAATAAAATTTTCGTTACGAAGGCTCCGGCAAAAGAAGTGGCGATAATTTTTATTATAGCGAAGGATTTTTCATGTAAAAGTTTCAAGATAGGGTTATGTTGTAGGGTGAGAAAGGTAGCGAAAGCGGGAGCGGGTCAGTTAACAATTTTAATTGGTAAAAGTATAATTTAATAACACAAAAGATTTTAAAACTATTTAAATCTCTTTGAATAACACACTAAGCTCGTATTATCAATTTATCATTAGGTTCATCCGAAGTCACAGTATTTTGCTGAGCAACGACCTGTTCTTGCACAGATGCGACGCACGGCTTAATATTGTTGTTTGTTTTGTAACACTAATAGTTAGTTCTCTTCACTGCAATTGTCTTTTTTTGTATTTGTTGTTGTTGTATGATGTGTTTTCATCTGCCGGTGTCACGGGCGCAACCTTTCGATCCAGCCGTCCCTTGCTGTCTTCTCTAGCAAAGCCCTAAGCCTAGGTTCGTACCCCACAGGGGGTACCCTTAGTGCGTAGTCGCCCTTGGTTTTAGTTTAGTTTTAAGTGGTCTTTAATTTTACTTAAGGCATCCACAGGATAGTCCGGTTAAGTAGTCAAGACCTGTCATGATCAACTACGAGACGCCAATATCAAAAAAGAAAAAAAGTCACGGGTGCATCACGGGTGTCAGACGGATGTTTTAATTTTATAAACCGTCAATGTCTAATTCTATGTATGTGTCTTTGACCCGGGTTATGACCATCGACATATACTAATGGCTACTTAGAGATGAGAATTGTGGCACTCTGAAAGAAAGAGAGGAAATTAAATTTTGTCTATCTCTATCTCTCTCAAATTCAACAATAATCTATGAGGAAAGAGATGGTGCTAGACCGAAAGCATAGGCCATCTCTTTCACTCTTTTCTCGTCTACAGTTATGACATCAGGAAAATATTGTTTTAAGAGGGCGCATAAAGCTAGAAAAAAATCGGATTTCACCCGCGCGCTTCACACGCCCCGCACTCGTCCAACGCATCGAAAACATTACCCGCGCCATGTTTTGATTTACGAGTACACAGTAAACGCAAAAAGGTCAGATAAAAATTGGCAAAGTGCGAGTCGGATTATCCGTCTGTACTTTGAACTTAACAACAAACAAAATAAATATTTTTTAAATTATAACAAAAAGGTATGTAATGTAATCATACTGTTAATTTTATTTTTTGGGTAAGACTTGGATAAGCGCAACTCAAAGCATTCATTAAAATAGTAATTTTTGCTAGTCTTCCATAGTTATGATAAAAATTAAAGATTACATTAATTTTAAAATTCAAGATGGAGGGTATAGATTTTAGAAAATATGTAATAGGGATGTATCCAAGGTATGAAAATCAAAAAAATATTTAGTCCCTCTTATAGATAATAAAGTAAATTTGTAATAATAATATTTTTTTATAATTTTTTGTAGTTGAACACACTCGCGCACATATAAACCAAACAAACCGCAAAGTAAACTCCCCTCAACAAGCGAATGGTCAGGGTATCGATTTATTTTGCATATACTTTGGCCGCCATTACTCCAGTGCTTATTAAAACCTACAAATACATAATAAATTAAAATTAATAAACAAACCATCGACAATTAGCCATGAGTTGACGTTTTAATTCCTTATTTTCTCTTTTAGAGCGGTTTTTAGATTTTTTTTTGTTTGCCATAATTTCGTCAAAGTATTTTCACGGGTACGGAGCACAGAAGCACAGTCCTCTCGTCTCAACGGAGCGATCGCAACTGATCAATGAAACAAAACATGCTTGTAACGAATGTACCAGGCGAAACAGAACGAGAGTGTTCTGCGCGGAATAAGAACGTAGTAAGCGGCAAACTAGTTTTTTTATAATTACTCGTAAAATATACAATATTTTCTGAAATCCCTAATACAGTCCCTCGGTAATATAATTTTATATTGTGCATTAAAATATTGACTCAATAATAGGCATATTTTTGATAATAAATTGAATTTAGTTGAAAATTAGATGCAACTTTGTGATTTTTTCTATCGAAAAAATATTATAATTTCATGTTTTCACTCAGACCAGTCTCTCTCAAATATAATGTAATATCTATATTTGAAAAACCAAATAATTTGTAGCTTATTATGGACTGTAAAAATCAAATCTAAAATCAACAATTTACCTTTATACCCCCTCTTAATTTCATAATTTTTAAGTACGAGCCTTTTTACTGTATTATTATTGTAATAGTCGTTTCCGCGGAATAAATTAATGTTTTTTTCTTTCTTTATATGGATCCAGTTTCCGATTAGGTGGCCTACTATTTTTTTAATTTTTATTTTCTTTTTGTACTTTTTATATTTAAAAATAAATGTACATATAAAGAAATAAACAGAATAATTATACATTGTAGATAAATAACAAGGCCACAATAAACAATAGAGTAAAAGTATGCCACCAAAGCAAAGGGCGAGCTAATCCCAGTATGCTTTTATACACAGACATAATTGTCCGTTGAACAAGGTATTTACTTAAAATTTAGTACTCATGAAAGTGAATAATTTTACATATGGAATGAACATTTAGGGAACAAAATGTTTATTTTCATATTTTCAAGTTGATCACCTAGGAAAAATAGATTACTCTAAGAGTACAACAGCGCACCCAGTGGCGCCATCTAGTTTTATTAAAAGTTACTAGAAACCACCAAAGATGTGGCTGTGTTGGTAAGGGTAGCGGTAACACTGGCTGATGACAGTTGCCTGGCCACTTTTGGTGCCAAAGATGTTGACAGGGAGCCGCGGTTCCACGTTGGGCTGCCATAAACAGGCACAATTCTGATGATATTGAAGCCTATAATACCATGACCACTTCTGGTAAAGACTATACTATGTTGTTAAGTACAAAACGCTCTTAAAATATATCTTCCTTTAATACACACTATATTTGTTTTAATTATTTACATTAATTTAACGTATATTTTCTCTTAACCCCCATAATCGCTTTACCGTCCGCTCCCGCAAATCTGGTCAACACACACTGGGTCTTATTAGGTTAAAATTACGCGTGGCCAGACCCAAAAGATAATTTTTCCTTTATTTTCTGCGTGTTATATTCCTAAGAAAACAACTGAAAACAAAACACCCATCGTTAGATTAAACGATATTTTTTATTATCCGACAAGAAGTGATAATTTTAGAAAGACCGATATGGTAACTGGAATATTTTTCAATTCTGTTTTTTATCAGAGGCTTTTGTAAGTCAAAGTATTTTTTGTGTCCGTCTGTATAATCGCTCAGATCGTTATAGATATTCTTAAACTCACCAGCTGGCAGCAGGCAGCTAGGCAGCAATCCTCAGTATCATATCGAGAATTTTACTCATTCCGAAAAGTTTATTTATGTGTGTATGAATTTGACATAAACTTTCATTAAAATGAATATTAATCTCGATGTTTAGTAAGAACGTCAAAAAAGATACTGTGTACTGATGTAAAGTAACATCTGTTGACTACTGATACTTCAGATATATGAAATGATTTATTTAAAAAAATCTTCTCACCGAATTTAGATAATGGCGACCAATCCCGATGGAGATATCTCTTTGGATGGAAATCTATGAAGATCTCACGATGGAATCTCGATGATTTCCCAACCGCAAAAATAGAAAAACGGCCAGGCCATTTTTTTCTTGCGGCTGTAAAATCCTCTCCCACTCTCCTCCACCTCTTCCGCTCTGGGCGTGGCGTGTCAGGCATCTGTGACTGACTAAAACCCGTGTCCCTTCACTTGCCTGCGTCACCGCCAGGGCACGGCAACTCTTTCGAACAACCTTTAACCCTGGCAGGCATCGGTCTTCGTGGACGCCGTCACAATGTGCTGACACCTCTTTGAGGAATAAAATGCACCATCGGCCCGGGTCTGGTCTTTACCGGGAGGCGAGCTGCCCACTGCACGCCTCCCAAAAGGCCGCGCCTAGGGTAGCCAAGATTTTGATGTTATCACTGAGATTCCCGCTCCCTCACACGCTCCGCTTTACGGAGACCAGTCTTCGGTGTAGGAGATAACACAACACAAGGTCACAAGTATTTACGCAGACCTGCTTAGGTGTACTCTTTGCTCTCCTAACACGATGAGGCGACAATATAACATGGCCGGACAATGATCATACGCAAGGCCAACGACTTAACGTGCTGTCCATGGCATGGGGTATCACACCAGCAACTTTTGAACTCCAAGCTGTTGCTCAGAAATTCCCAATGGGTATACTCCAAATTTCCCTTTGCTTGTCCCAAGAATCAATCCCAGCACCCTAATTGAATAACACAATATTACTATCGATTTGAATCATTAAGAAGCATATGCTAATCTATTTCTGCATATGTTCGAAAAATGTATCTGCTCAAAAACGTAAATAACGCAATGAATGTTGATGGTGTATTACGCAATTCCTCTGAAGGCCACCACGCTCAGCATTCGCTCTTGCGATCACAACACCAGGGGTAGAAAATATAAGAGTATAGTCTAAATAAAGCTTATAAATAGTATAGTCAAATAACCTTCAAAGTAGAAATGTATTTTTGATAAGTAGGAAATATTGGCGAAATGTTTAGTACCTACCTAAGTATTTATGTTCAAACTTAAAAATAACTTTACACACCATAAGGCAAGGTACTTACAATTTTTCAGTATAAATTCTAGCATTTATTCGGTATAATTTAATATGACCCGCCTCATCACTCAAGTAACTAACTCAATTGAATTCTTTTGAACTTTCCTCAGCAAAAAAGTTTTTATTTCTACCATTCCTTATCCCCGTAATCTTTTTTCCAATACTTTGTTTCTTTGCTAGGTATCTTTTTGAATTGAATGGCATCGTAAATTAGGCGGGCGAAGTTATTTGTTATGGCGAATTAATGAGATTAAAGAGAATGATTTTAGATAATATGTTCAGGTATATTTGTACTGTACGATAGTATTGTATTGTGTTACCATACATAGTAGCCAAAAAAAAAACTTCATAATCATTTCAGCCGAACCCCAAAGGTTCTCCACGACGAACGGTCCTGCGCCTCCCACATCCATCGGCTTCCGCGACCTTCACCAGGTCGTAGGTCCACCTTGTCGGTGGCCTATCTGCGCTGCGTCTTCCGGTGCATGGTCGCCACTCAAGAACCCGTCGGCCCTATCGGGCATCGGTCCTTAGCGAGTACATTACACACCTTCGGTTTGCTGATGATATTGTAGTCATGACTGAAACCACGGAGGACCTGTGGACAATGCTCGAAGACCTCAGTAGAGCGAGCGAGCCGGTCTTAAAATGAACATGGACAAGACGAAAGTCATGTCTAATGCCCATATAGGATATGTCCTATAGATAGTATGCTATCTAGTTAGGAAGGTCTAACTTCGAGAAAGAGGTAAATCGTCGAATTCAACTCGACTGGGCTGCTTTCGGGAAGCTACGTAGAATCTTCTCGTCCGAAATACCGCAGTGTCTCAAGACAAAAGTCTGCGACCAGTCTGTGTGCGATGACTTATGAAATTGAGAGGTGGTCGCTAACAATGGGCCTAAGAAGGCTCAAAGTCACTCGAAAAAAACTTAGCTAGTAAGTAATTATGTGAATTATGTAGTGTCTTAAATCGTCAATAAGACATTTTAATAACTGGTACCTGCTGATAGCAATAAAGACAAATGCTGTGTTGACATCAACACCAACATTTAGTAAAATGTCTAATTGAAATTGTAAGACAATTGACGATTTCTGACATGAATTCATATGGTCCATTTTTGGGCATTTTTTCCGCTAATAGCAAGCAATTTTGGGCACTTATTTATCCTACTGAAAGCAATAATGGCGCATCTTTTATTACCTTTTTGGTCACTTACTTACCCCACTGAAAGCAATAAAGAAAAATCTGTGAATACCTTTTTGGGCACTTTTTTATCCTACTGAAAGCAATAAAGATTCATCTTTAAATACCTTTTTAGGCACTTATTAACCCTACTGAAAGCAATAAAGACGATTTCTTTTATACCTTTTTAGGCACTTGCTTGCCCTACTGATAGCAAAAAAGATGAATCTTTTAATACCTTTTTGGGCACTTACTAACCCTACTGAAAGCAATAAAGACGAATCTTGATTACAAAATTCGTCTTTAACCTTGAGTCCTGAGCCAGCTTTAGCCCTGAGGTCCTGCCTTTTTCTTAATTTTGATTATCATATAGTTATTTAGAATACACATACACCGTTAAACTTTTACCGCCTTTCAATGATAGCCCACTTTATCTATCTAACCAATGCCTACTAAACATGAGTAAAACATAACGACTTTTAAATTATTTTCACCTTGATTAGAACCACCAAGGTTATGTCTGGACTAGAACAGAAAGTTTGACCTCTGAGTTTGTTTCGCAATTTTTTCTCACTTAGATAGGGAATGTGACCTCTAAATTATATAGATTACACTGAAATTTATAACAGCATTTGTTTATACATATATTTTTTTCCAAATAGTCGCGGTTACAGATGACCGTATTGAAGTGTGTGAATTATATCGTTATTGTATTACATAAATAGCTTATTATGTATATAATTCATATCTTCTTCCCATGAAACTAGATAGAGACTACAGAATGCCACCTGATATTATTTTTTTTTAATAATTATGAACTACTGCTTGATTGCAATCCCGCCTCATGGTAAGCAATGATGCTATCATTTAATGTAAAGCGCGCTACTTTATTAAGCCTATTCGCTTAAAAAAATAGTGAATAGGAAGGAAGGCGGCAGTTGAGCAAGGTGATGCAATGTTAAACCCAACAACGCGACCAACAATGCTGTGCCAGAGGAGATTGATCTGGAGACCCTCCAGGACCAAACTCGGATCACGACAACATTTAGCGCATCGTACCCAGCACACACCGCAAGACAAGTGCTCAGACCCGTCCTCTGAAAAAAGGATGTAGAAGACGAAGACGTGGGCAGAAGTTATTCAGTTTTTTTAATAATAATAATAATAATGATTTATTAATACACTTTAAAAACACACATAAGTACACAGGATCAAAAACGTCCGTATAGAGAGTCACTTTAAAAGGTGAACTGATGCCTCCTAAACTAGGACAAAAGCCTGTGTTTTAAGAGCCAGGGTTCCTCAAGGTATGACAAACAAATGGTATTAGGTGACGTCCAATTACTTTTATGAACACAAATACAATGTAATTAAAGTCAAAGCTGACATACAACTTCAATTCGTGCAGTGGCTGAGCGATCTACTGCTGCACTGCGTGTTGCGGGTTTAATTCCCGGACGGACCAATTATTTGTATGACCTACAAGAATTGTTCCAGGTCTGGCTATAGGTGCAAGTGAGTTTAAATATTTGTAGACGCATCCACGATACAGGAGTAATTCCCAGAATGGGGCAACGTTTAAAAAAAAAAAAAATTCAACTCTAGTAGGTACATAAATAAAGCTGGTAACATTAGCAGCTAGACAATTCAATGTTTTTCTTGCATTAAGGATTCCACACGGAAATTCTATGCAAAATGTTGACCGTACGAAATGAATTTATTCATTACGAAACGGGCTACTGTTTTAATGAGAACGTAAGTTATCTTTAGTGATTTGAATAATGAACACTCTGAATTCAAACCAAAGGAATTTTCGGCGAATATTGGTGAATATCAGCATTTTGTTTTAGGTAAGACTAAAAGCTCACCCATACATGGAAATAACCTAGGCAGAGCTCTCTAATTTTTTTGGTAAGCTTAGAATCTAATACTAAAATAATTAGAAATAAGTTAGGCAGAGCTCTTGCATTTATTTGTGGTAAGACTAGAAGCTGACCCGAACATAATTGCAATTGATCTAGGCAGATCTCTTGCATTTGTTTTTGGTAACACTAGAAGCTGACCCCAACATAATTGGAATTAAGATAAGCAGATCTCTCTCATTTGTTTTTGTATGTGGAGAGATTTATTGCTGGGAAACAGCCACACAAGTGGATCGATCGGGATTAAGCTAAGTTTGCTTACTGTGGTAAGAAGAGTGACTATCCATTTCATTCATCATATTACCCTGTCACTACATTGCGGAGATCATGACACTCCATGTAAAAAACTGGTATTCTATTGTAACCGATTAGTTTAAAAACTGATCCTCAGTATACGAGTGATGTTTTGGTTTCATATTCCTTCGATATATTATACAAAGTTATTTTTTGTTTATGCGAAACCTGAATATAGTTTGTTCAGAACAAGGAACTGAATTGATTCCAATAATTTTTACACTATGCTATATTTTTCCCAAATATGTTTAAAAAAATGTTGCAGTGTGGTTACCGAGCCGAACAATACAGTTCACAGCGAATCATAGTGTCCTAGGGCCCCCGCTGCGCCACGCCGGTATAGGCGTAAGCGGGCGAGCGGCTCGTTGACCATATTTTTGTAGGGACAACCAGGTAACATAATAAGCTCAAAACTCAAACTCGAAACTTTGTGAATTTTCATTATACACACGTGTTTCGGGGTTTCTCATAAATAAAAAACAACGTTGTATGGACTGTCAAGTAGACGCACGTTAGGTATATTGAAATTGAAATACGGAGAGAAACCGTAAGCAAGCCCAGCCAAATAATCAAGAGGTTGGACTTACAGGGGGCTTCAGGCGATGTAATCCTGGTGTGCTGGAGTGGATGGCCCACCAGCGCTATATACTTGCAGATAAGATAGGCCGGTGGCGGTGGATTTCGATTACCTACTTGATGTTGTTCACAAACCAGCGTTACGGAGAGAAAACAAAAGGTATACTGACTGGTAAATGGAAAAGGTTCTTGAGTTTTGTTAGTTCTCCATTCTTTTATGCTGATTGGATGCTCCGCCAGGCAATGAAGGTGAAGGGAAAAAATGCGGGAATATTTGATTATGCTTGCTTGTTGATGTATTTAATTGTTATGTGCATTAACAGGTGATATGTAATCTGATACACTATTTCCCTTACGTTTATGTTTAAGCCCTTTGCAATATAAAAGCCTCCAATACAGACTCTGTATTCTGTTAGAGTCTGTCAGAGAGGAATTTAGAAAGTGCAAGAAATAACAATTTAATGATCGGTCATTGCAATAGGAATGGTTGTACACATCTGGCAAGGTAACAATTATGATGGGAAAGGTTGTACACATTTGGCAAGGTAACAATGACAAAAAGGCAAACGTCATAAAATGCTACCTTGTAAAAATACCTTTGCTAAAATTGTAATAGAAATGGTTGTCCCACATCTGGCTGAACGTAACAACCCAAAAAGGTGGGTGCCTTATGATCCCACAGTTTCTTTTTAGGGTTCCGTACCTCGAAAGGAAAAAACGGAACCCTTATAGGATCACTTTGTTGTCCGTCTGTCTGTCTGTCCGTCTGTCTGTCTGTCTGTCTGTCTGTCTGTCTGTCTGTCTGTCTGTCTGTCTGTCTGTCACCACCCTTTATCTCAAGAACGCGTGGACGTATCAAGCTGAAATTCACATGAAATACTCGGGTCTATTGTCCCTTTAAGCTGTGGAAATATCAAACTTCTAAGCCAAGCCAATCAAAAGATACAGCCGATTATGTCGATATTTTCAACAAATTTTCGACATTCGCAAAGGAATCAAAACCTACAGGATACTTCCCGTAAACTCAGAATCTTGAAAATTGGCATGAAGCATTGTCATATAATGCAAATATAGGAAAAATTGCGAAAATCACATTTTTTTGGTTATATAATATAATAAACATATTTTAATAAAAATGGAACTTACTACCTTATTTCTCACGAACGAATAAAGTTATCAAATTGAAATTTATACCAAATACCTAGGTCTATTGTCCCTATAAGCTGTGAAAATATCAAACTTCTAAGCCAAGCCAATCAAAAGATACAGCCGATATGTCGATATTTTCAACAAATTTTCGACACTCGCAAAGGAATCAAAACCTACAGGTTACTTCCCGTAAACTCAGAATCTTGAAATTTAGCATGAAGGATTGTCATATAATGGAAATATAGGAAAAATTGCGAAAATCACATTTTTTCAGTTATATAATATAATAAACATATTTTAATAAAATGGAACTTACTATCTTATTTCTCACGAACGAATAAAGTTATCGAATTGAAATTTATACCAAATACCTAGGTCTATTGTCCCTTTAAGCTGTGAAAATATCAAACTTCTAAGCCAAACCAATCACAAGATACAGCCGATATGTCGATATTTTCAACAAATTTTCGACACTCGCAAAGGAATCAAAACCTACAGGATACTTCCCGTAAACTCAGAATCTTGAAATTTGGCATGAAGGATTGTCATATAATGAAAATGTAGGAAAAATTGCGAAAATCACATTTTTTTAGTTATATAATACTTATAATAAACATATTTTAATAAAATGAAACTTACTACCTTATTTCTCACGAACTAATAAAGGTATCAAATTGAAATTTATACCAAATACCTAGGTCTATTGTCCCTTTAAGCTGTGAAAATATCAAACTTCTAAGCCAAACCAATCAAAAGATACAGCCGATAAGTCGATATTTTCAACAAATTTTCGACACTCGCAAAGGAATCAAAACCTACAGGATACTTCCCGTAAACTCAGAATCTTGAAATTTGGCATGAAGCATTGTCATATAATGCATATATAGGAAAAATTGCGAAAATCACAATTTTTTAGTTATATAATATAATAAACATATTTTAATAAAATGAAACTTACTACCTTATTTCTCACGAACTAATAAAGGTATCAAATTGAAATTTATACCAAATACCTAGGTCTATTGTTCCTTTAAGCAGTGAAAAAATCAAACTTCTAAGTTAAAGCGATCAAAAGATACAGCAGTTTATACCGACACCTTAGACGAATTTCCGTCACATGCTAGGGAATCAAAACCTACAAGCAAAGACATTAAAATTATATTTACAATAGACAGGACATCACGAACAAAATTTTATCGACTTGGTTAAAAGTCGCTCAGTCTAGTCTGCGCGTCAGGACGTAATTTGTGTCCACCAATAATAAACATTTTCTAAGGAAATATGCCATGTTGCGCTTTGTGTTACTGTACATCTCGTTATAGTAAAACGACTGGACCTAACTTCGGAATGTTTTTCTATGAATTATTTATATTTCGTCTGCAATACAAATTTAAAAAAAAATCTTAGTTCTAGAAAATTTTCCATTATTGTAATAAGCGCCCTCTATTGTTGAGTAGTTTTACTATTTTCTTGTAGAGGTGTAGTAATGTTGTTTATCGATTTAGTTATCGATAATACTTATTAAGATGAATACATTTTGTTGTATTTTATTGACATTTAAAATATAGCTAAATAAACTTAAAATAATACTATATTTCAAGTTTATTTATTATTAACTCTATTTAAACATAATCATATCATATTAATAAACAAAATTGAATGAACAATTACTATTCATTTATCTAGGTTTTTGTTATTTTTGGTTGCCGAATAAAATAATGTCGTAGGGAAAAAGTGGATACGATTTGTCCAGATAGACCGTAGAGAAGAAAATTGGCTTCCGTCTCATTCGTCGAAATTATGCTCAATGCATTTTAAAAGAGAAGTTATCTACTTTGGAAAGACTTATCGATCAAATTTAAAAAAAAAGAATCGGTACCTTGTATTAGAAATTAAATAGTAAGTTACTAATTTCATTACTTTTTTACTTAACCGTAAAAATAGGAATAAAATTTACGGTTAAGTGGATAAGTACATAGATTACATAACTTATTTATAATGAAATATATTCATAAAATATGTAGGTACGTATATGTAGTACAATGATTGCGAGCTACTTTGTGATTTTGAGGATTCCGTACCTAAAAGGTAAAACTAACCCTATTCATGAGACTTCTCTGTTCGTCTGTCCGTCTGTCACCAGGCTGTATCTCATAAACCGTAATAGCGAGACAGTTGTAATTTCCAGAGATTGTGTTAGTATTTCTGTTGCCGCTATAACAACAAGTACTAAGAATAAAAATAGTAAAATATTTAAGGGGGCTCCCATACAACAAACGTGAATTTTTGCCGTTTTTTGCTCCATATTAATAACAGAAACAGATAGACGCTTAAAATGTTCACAGAATATTTGGTTATATATTCAAATTACAAATAAATAATTAAAATAAAATAAATCCTGAAGGCGGGCTCCCATACAATAACCGTAATTTTTTTTGCCGTTTTTAAAGATAATGGCGTACGAATCTTGTAAAGGTCTTGCTCCAGCAGACTACCATTTTTGTCGTGATTTGGACAATTATCTACGTGACAAGAAGTTTTCTTCCCAGGAGGCAGTTCTGCTTTCACACGGTTTGTGCAGTCTAGATCCTCAGAGTTCTATCACAAAGGCATAAACGACCTTCCTATATATTGATTATAAATGAATTATTTAAAAATTAAAAAATAAGCAATTATTTACATTTTCAGTACTAATCGGCAATTTTAAGCTTTAACGCCTATTATATTAAAAGAATTATATAAATAAGAAACTTGTAAACTTGAAATTACCCATAATTATTCTGCTTCCTAATTTTTTGTTTCAAGCTATCATAATGCGAAAAAACATCGTCGTAATAACTTCTTTGAATATTATCGATAACTTTATATCGAAATGATACAAACCCTACCACAGTTTTTTGCATTGCCATTTAAAAATATTTGCAAACAAACGTGTAAAAAGAATAATTTTGCTAAAAACGAAATGCAAACGAAAATTGCAAAACAAAATGCGCTTTATGGCCTAAAAGGTCTAATACACACAAAAATCGCAATAAACTGAGCGTTAAAATAATTCGTAAGCATAAAACATCTAAAATGCCAATAGACGGTGTCACGGTAAATGAATAGTAGCAAATAAAATTCTAAAACAGTTTTTGTTTGTACAAGACAAGTTTCACTTAATTTATTTACTTTTCAATATTTATTTACCCGATTTGAACTATACTAGGGTATTAAATCGGATCTGGCAACATAGACCACACTGGCCATTGCAGCTGAATATATTTTACATAAACTTATTTCATTTTTACTATTTGATGTCTCCAATTGTCGATCTAATTTTGCTATATTGTACTAGATGGCGGAACTGAACCATGGGATCACAGTTTTTCTATGCCATTTTGACACATGCCCTCTCTACTTAGAGGCACGAAGCAACGTTATATTATAGTACAGACAGATAAAGGAAAAATTGTGAAAATGATAAATTTCAAGTTACATAAAATAATAAAATATTATTTTTGCTTACATGACATAAAATATTTTTATATTAATTATAAACTTACTACCTACCCTTTTTCACATGAACGCGTAGAGATATTAAAGTTGAAATTCATATCAAACACTTCTTAAATCTAATTGCCTCTAAACTGTGAAAAATTCTAAATCAATGCTAGTATTATAAATGCGAAAATAACTCTGTCTGGCTGTTACGCTTTCCCGCCTAAACCTCTCAACCGATTTTGATGAAGTTTGGCACAGACAATCTTTAGACCCTGAGAAGAACATAGGCTACCTTTTATCCCGGAAAAATTTGATGTTCCCGAGGGGAATTTAAACAGCGCGATATAACCGAACTCCACGCGGGCGAAGCCGCTGGCAGAAAGCTAGTACGTCATAAATTGTAAACCGCTACGTTTGTACGGCGGAACCCTCGGTGTGCGAGTCCGACTCGCATTTGGCCGGTTTTTTTTTTAATAATTACAAACTAGTTCTTGACTGCAATCAAGCCCGATGACAAGCAGTGATGCAATCGTTGATGGTAAAGCACGATAGTTTATTCTAGCCTATTCACTTAAAAAAATGGTGAATAGGAAGGAAGACGGCAGTTGAGCAAGGTGATGCAATGTTAAACCCAACAACGCGACCAACGACGCTGTGCCATAGAGAGATTGATCTGGAGACCCTCCACGACTAAACTCCCGACACAACAACAGTTGGCGCATGGGCAAAACGAAATAAATACAAGAAAATCCAATATGTATTGTGTTTCTGAAAATTTCACTTGCGCAGATTCACCAGGCAAACATTTATTGCCAAGCGATTACTTAACGCTTCGCGTGATCCAAGGGCTAGCCTTTTTTTTAGCCTAAACCATTAGCATTGCCAGCCAACGTGGTAATGCTAAACTTAAATGGCAGTAGGCGAGGCACGTTGCACGTAGAACCGATGACTGATGAGGCAGTTGGTCCACCTTTTTGGGAGCATCCCTACGCTGCGTTTTTTGGTACGTGATTGTCAGTCTAGAAACAACTGCCTCATCGGCCATCGGTTCTAGACTGGCGATCACGTACCAGAAAACGCAGCGTAGGGATGCCCCCAAAAAGGTGGATCGGCCGCGGGATACCGATGGATGCGGGTAGTACAAGAGCGGTTATTGTGGGAAACCATGGGGAAGGCCTTTGTCCAGCAGTGGACCTCTATAGGCTGGCAAGTAGAGGGAGAAGTGGTTAACAGCGATACAGACGTATTTTTTGATGCTCAATGAGACTTATTCTTTTTTTAAATTTTATTTTATGCTCATGCAAATTGTGCATAGGTATAGGTTATATATTAGTAAGTCAATAATAAAGTTATGACATATTTTAGATAAAGATCTAATTGAAAGTTAAGCTTAAGAAATGTTAGTTCAACTAATGCATTAATTAACAACTGTGAAAGCTTTCAATCCTGTAGAGAACTTCCATCGAGTTACTAACATTGTTTCGCGATACGATGGAATGAAAATTGGATAGTTTGGTAGACAATAAAATTGTTAGCTAACAATTATCCAGTATAATTTTCAACTGTTGTGGCGTAGCGGTAGTGAATGCGGCCGCTGCGCTAAGAGGCGCGAGTTCGATCCCCGCGCAGTGCAATTATTTGTAGGTATGCATGAATATGAATATTTGCACTAGTCTGGTCGTACCTCGGAAAGCACGTTAAGCCGCTGGTCCCGGTTGCCATACAAACATCTAATGGACTGCCGTTACGAGTTGTTAAAGTCCTCAAAAGTGCAACAATTGATCTAACTGTAATGCTTCGATATCGCCTTCGGGTTGTAGTGGTCAGACAGCAGTCGCTTCATGGAAAATATCGAAGTTTAGCTAAAATCAGTAGTTAGACCGGTAAAGCGGACCCCAGACTCTAAAGCTGAAAAAGCTTTGGATGCGACTGGGATTAACGTTGAGAAGATCAATTGTCAACTATCTCGATATTTGACAATTCATCATCGTTGCACAGGATAGATACTGGTATATATCCTGTGCAATAGTCCACTTGTATATCAATAATATGTATAATTATGTATATGAATGTGTGTATGTATACATATATGTATATGCGTATATTATGTATATCAATATAAAAAAAATATATGTATTTTTTTCACTTCAGACCGTTCACAATTGCTATACTTTTATAACCCAATAATATTTTAAAGTAAAAATTAAATAATTCGCTAATTACATAAAAAAGCGCAATGAAAACAAAACCCGAAGAACTATCTTATCAGCTGATTTAATAGAGTTCACATCAGGGATCAACGTCATACCTACGAACCCGCACGGCGGCACGCTTGCAACGTTCAAAAGTCAAGCCGACACTTTTTTAGGGTTCCGTACCTCGAAAGGAAAAAACGGAACCCTTATAGGATCACTTTGTTGTCCGTCTGTCTGTCTATCTGTCTGTCTGTCTGTCTGTCTGTCTGTCTGTCTGTCTGTTTGTCACCACCCTTTATCTCAAGAACGCGTGGACGTATCAAGCTGAAATTCACATGAAATACTCGGGTCTATTGTCCCTTTAAGCTGTAAAAATGTCAAACTTCTAAGCCAAGCCAATCAAAAGATACAGCCGATATGTCGATATTTTCAACAAATTTTCGACACTCGCAAAGGAATCAAAACCTACAGGATACTTCCCGTAAACTCAGAATCTTGAAATTTGGCATGAAGGATTGTCATATAATGAAAATATAGGAAAAATTGCGAAAATCACATTTTTTTAGTTATATAATATAATAAACATATTATTTTAATAAAATGAAACTTACTACCTTATTTCTCACGAACTAATAAAGGTATCAAATTGAAATTTATACCAAATACCTAGGTCTATTGTCCCTTTAAGCAGTGAAAAAATCAAACTTCTAAGTTAAAGCGATCAAAAGATACAGCAGTTTGTACCGACACCTTAGACGAATTTCCGTCACACGCTAGGGAATCAAAACCTACAAGCAAAGACATTAAAATTATATTTACAATAGACAGGACATCACGAACAAAATCGTAAGCCAATACTTTTATCGACTTGTTTAAAAGTCGCTCAGTCTAGTCTGCGCGTCAAGACGTAATTTGTGTCCACCAAGAATAAACATTTTCTAAGGAAATATGCCATGTTGCGCTTTGTGTTACTGTACATCTCGTTATAGTAAAACGACTGGACCTAACTTCGAAATGTTTTTCTATGAATTATTTATATTTCGTCTGCAATTCAAATTTAAAAAAAAATCTTATTAATAGTTCTAGAAAATTTTCCATTATTGTAATAAGCGCCCTCTATTGTTGAGTAGTTTTACTATTTTCTTGTAGAGATGTAGTAATGTTGTTTATCGATTTAGTTATCGATAATACTTATTAAGATTAATACATTTTGTTGTATTTTATTGACATTTAAAATATAGCTAAATAAACTTAAAATATTACTATATTTCAAGTTTATTTATTATTAACTCTATTTAAACATAATCATATTATCATATTAATAAACAAAATTGAATGAACAATTACTATTCATTTATCTAGGTTTTTGTTATTTTTGGTTTCCGAATAAAAATAATGTCGTAGGGAAAAAGTGGATACGATTTGTCCAGATAGACCGTAGAGAAGAAAATTGGCTTCCGTCTCATTCGTAGAAATTATGCTCAATGCATTTTAAAAGAGAAGTTATCTACTTTCGAAAGACTTGTCGATCAAATTTAAAAAAAAAGAATCGGTACCTTGTATTAGAAATGAAATAGTAAGTTACTAATTTCATTACTTTTTTACTTAACCGTAAAAATTGGAATAAAATTTACGGTTAAGTGGATAAGTACATAGATTACATAACTTATTTATAATGAAATATATTCATAAAATATGTAGGTACGTATATGTAGTACAATGATTGCGAGCTACTTTATGATTTTGAGGATTCCGTACCTAAAAGGTAAAACGAACCCTATTCATGAGACTTCTCTGTTCGTCTGTCCGTCTGTCACCAGGCTGTATCTCATAAACCGTAATAGCGAGACAGTTGTAATTTCCAGAGATTGTGTTAGTATTTCTGTTGCCACTATAACAACAAGTACTAAGAATAAAAATAATAAAATATTTAAGGGGGCTCCCATACAAAAAACGTGAATTTTTGTCGTTTTTTGCTCCATATTAATAACGGAAACAGATAGACGCTTAAAATGTTCACAGAATATTTGGTTATATATTCAAATTACAAATAAATAATTAAAATAAAATAAATCCTGAAGGCGGGCTCCCATACAATAACCGTGAATTTTTTGCCGTTTTTAAAGATAATGGCGTACGAATCTTGTAAAGGTCTTGCTCCAGCAGACTACCATTTTTGTCGTGATTTGGACAATTATCTACGTGACAAGAAGTTTTCTTCCCAGGAGGCAGTTCTGCTTTCACACAGTTTGTGCAGTCTAGATCCTCAGAGTTCTATCATAAAGGCATAAACGACCTTCCTATATATTGATTATAAATGAATTATTTAAAAATTAAAAAATAAGCAATTATTTACATTTTCAGTATTAATCGGCAATTTTAAACTTTAACGCCTATTATATTAAAAGAATTATATAAATAAGAAACTTGTAAACTTGAAATTACCCATAATTATTCTGCTTCCTAATTTTTTGGTTCAAGCTATCATAATGCGAAAAAACATCGTCGTAGTAACTTCTTTGAATATTATCGATAACTTTATATCGAAATGATACAAACCCTACCACGGTTTTTTTGCATTGCCATTTAAAAATATTTGCAAACAAACGTGTAAAAAGAATAATTTTGCTAAAAACGAAATGCAAACGAAAATTGCAAAACAAAATGCGCTTTATGGCCTAAAGACCTTCTATTACACTCAAAAATCGCAATAAACTGAGCGTTAAAATAATTCGTAAGCATAAAACATCTAAAATGCCAATAGACGGTGTCACGGAAAATGAATAGTAGCGAATAAAATTCTTAAACAGTTTTTGTTTGTACAAGACAAGTTTCACTTAATTTATTTACTTTTCAATATTTATTTACCCGATTTGAACTATACTAGGGTATTAAATCGGATCTGGCAACGTAGACCACACTGGCCACCTACCGGGCAATAGCTGAATATATTTTATATAAACTTATTTCATTTTTACTATTTGATGTCTCCAATTGTCGATCTAATTTTGCTATATTGCACTAGATGGCGGAACTGAGCCATGGGATCACAGTTTTTCTATGCCATTTTAAAACATGCCCTCTCTATATATCTTAAATCTCTTTGCCTACAAGGTACTTCCCGTGAACTCAGAATCTTGAAATTCGGCACGAAGCAACGTTATATTATAGTACAGACAGATAATGGAAAAAATGTGAAAATGATAAATTTGAAGTTACATAAAATATTAAAATATTATTTTTGCTTACATGACATACCCTTTTACACATGAACGCGTAGAGATATTAAAGTTGAAATTCATATCAAACACTTCTTAAATCTAATTGCCTCTAAACTGTGAAAAATTCTAAATCAATGCTAGTATTATAAATGCGAAAGTAACTCTGTCTGTCTGTTACGCTTTCCCGCCCAAACCTCTCAACCGATTTTGATGAAGTTTGGCACAGACAATCTTTAGACCCTGAGAAAGAACATAGGCTACCTTTTATCCCGGAAAAATTTGATGTTCCCGAGGGGAATTTAAACAGCGCGATATAATCGAACTCCACGCGGGCGAAGCCGCTGGCGGAAAGCTAGTACGTCATAAATTGTAAACCGCTACGTTTGTACGGCGGAACCCTCGGTGTGCGAGTCCGACTCGCATTTGGCCGGTTTTTTTTTTAATAATTACAAACTAGTTCTTGACTGCAATCAAGCCCGATGACAAGCAGTGATGCAATCGTTGATGGTAAAGCACGATAGTTTATTCTAGCCTATTCACTTAAAAAAATGGTGAATAGGAAGGAAGACGGCAGTTGAGCAAGGTGATGCAATGTTAAACCCAACAACGCGACCAACGACGCTGTGCCATAGAGAGATTGATCTGGAGACCCTCCACGACTAAACTCCCGACACAACAACAGTTGGCGCATGGGCAAAACGAAATAAATACAAGAAAATCCAATATGTATTGTGTTTCTGAAAATTTCACTTGCGCAGATTCACCAGGCAAACATTTATTGCCAAGCGATTACTTAACGCTTCGCGTGATCCAAGGGCTAGCCTTTTTTTTAGCCTAAACCATTAGCATTACCAGCCAACGTGGTAATGCTAAACTTAAATGGCAGTAGGCGAGGCACGTTGCACGTAGAACCGATGACTGATGAGGCAGTTGGTCCACCTTTTTGGGAGCATCCCTACGCTGCGTTTTTTGGTACGTGATCGTCAGTCTAGAAACAACTGCCTCATCGGCCATCGGTTCTAGACTGGCGATCACGTAACAGAAAACGCAGCGTAGGGATGCCCCCAAAAAGGTGGATCGGCCGCGGGATACCGATGGATGCGGGTAGTACAAGAGCGGTTATTGTGGGAAACCATGGGGAAGGCCTTTGTCCAGCAGTGGACCTCTATAGGCTGGCAAGTAGAGGGAGAAGTGGTTAACAGCGTTATAGACGTATTTTTTGATGCTCAATGAGCCTTATTCTTTTTTTAAATTTTATTTTATGCTCATGCAAATTGTGCATAGGTATAGGTTATATATTAGTAAGTCAATAATAAAGTTATGACATATTTTAGATAAAGATCTAGTTGAAAGTTAAGCTTAAGAAATGTTAGTTCAACTAATGCATTAATTAACAACTGTGAAAGCTTTCAATCCTGTAGAGAACTTCCATCGAGTTACTAACATTGTTTCGCGATACGATGGAATGAAAATTGGATAGTTTGGTAGACAATAAAATTGTTAGCTAACAATTATCCAGTATAATTTTCAACTGTTGTGGCGTAGCGGCAGTGAATGCGGCCGCTGCGCTAGGCGGCGCGAGTTCGATCCCCGCGCAGTGCAATTATTTGTAGGTATGCATGAATATGAATATTTGCACTAGTCTGGTCGTACCTCGGAAAGCACGTTAAGCCGCTGGTCCCGGTTGCCATACAAACATCTAATGGACTGCCGTTACGAGTTGTTGGAGTCCTCAAAAGTGCAACAATTGATCTAACTGTAATGCTTCGATATCGCCTTCGGGTTGTAGTGGTCAGACAGCAGTCGCTTCATGGAAAATATCGAAGTTTAGCTAAAATCAGTAGTTAGACCGGTAAAGCGGACCCCAGACTCTAAAGCTGAAAAAGCTTTGGATGCGACTGGGATTAACGTTGAGAAGATCAATTGTCAACTATCTCGATATTTGACAATTCATCATCGTTGCACAGAATAGATACTGGTATATATCCTGTGCAATAGTCCACTTGTATATCAATAATATGTATAATTATGTATATGAATGTGTGTATGTATACATATATGTATATGCGTATATTATGTATATCAATATAAATACAAGTGGACGACCGCACTTTTTTTTTTAAACACATAAGTATCTGTCTGTATCCCGAATTTCATTCAAATCCGTTTAGAAATTTTTACGTGAAAAAGTAACACAAACAAGTACTCTTTCACTTATTTTCGCCTTTTCTTTTATGAGTTTTATTGACAGTTTAACTTGTAGTAAAAGCGCGTTCCACCACAATGATCTGCAAACCTTTAGTAGTAACATCTCGTAGTATTTGCGATCCTGTTTGCGCCAACTGTTTGCGTAGCTATCTTCATTTCGACTCCCGACTCGTATTTGTCCTGCTATTGTAAATCCCTCACTGTTTGTGCCTCGTCTTTGTAAACCCTTCTGTGATTTCAAGCTGCATTCATTAGCTAAGATTCGTAAGGTTTGAACAGTCCAAAATCAAGTCTGAAGAATAAATTGTGCCTATAGAAGCAAGTTTACTGCCAACTAAAATTTACTTTATAATATTCAAACAGCTGTTATTGTTTGAGATTTTACTGCTAATTGGCGACAGGTTTGGTTCTAAACGGTCTCCAAAGCCCAACACAGGCGAAGATTAATCAGCCTGTCAGTTTTCTATAGGATGTATTTTGGAGAGTGTGCGCGGGAATTGCATGACTTAATGTTCCTATCTCCATTCCACCATCGTATGGCGAGTATTCACCCGTTGTTGACGCCACTATGATCCGGTCGAAGCGTTTCTCCTCGTCTTTTATACCGCGTACATCAAGGGACTGGAACAATTTGCCAGCGGCGGTATTTCTGTCTGACTACAATTTAAGTTTCGTCAAGGCTAGAGTGAAGCTCTTGATAAACTAGCGCGCTTTACCATCAATGATTGCATCACTGCTTACCATCAGGCGGGATATTGCGGTCAAGCGCTAGTTTGACCCGTGAATAACGCAATGATTATTTTATAATTATAAACTAGTGTTTATAATTATAAAAAGATCATTGCGATATTCACGTTCTTGAGCAGATACATTTTGAGCAATATGCTTCAAAATGATTCAAATTGGTATTAACAGTGTGTTCGCAATTAGAGTGCTATTCATGCGAGGACCGTGTCAATTGGTGTCTAAAATGGTCAACAATGAGTATTTGTATTACTATTGTAAATTATGCATAAAGTGTAAAGTAAAGCTACATTTTACATACACAGGAGTTTTAATTTTTATGGGAATTTTCTTGACATTCGCTTCCTAAACAGAAGTTAGTAACTTTATTTAGCTTATTAAATGTGTCGTTTTAGGGATGTCAAAATCATGGCAAACCTTTTGCAAAACTTTTATGAATTTTATTTGATGAAGCCTAATTAAACTGTCTGCTACATAATTTTTACCCAATTAGGGCAAAGCCAAAAGAAGGGTTACGTTTTAGGCGTATTCTGATCGGATCCCACAATCCAACTCCTTGATGGAATTCATAAAAAATGTGGATAAAATAAATATTTTGTTTCGCAGAAAGAAAATATCTTTCCTGCTGTGAAAAAATAGAAGGAAATGAAGATTACAAACGTAAATAAAAAGAACACACATAATATGTCAAACCGCATTCAAGCAAGTGAGATAGTTGCTGCCACTAATTCCATCTGCAAGTTTCCACGAATAGCACTTATGGCACTATTGGCTAAAAAAGTTATTATTGTTTATTCGTTTATTATTTATTGATTTTCATTTTGACAAAGTAGCATATTATTTTGTCTTTTATATTATTAGTAGCGGCCGCCAGCGACTTCGTTCGTGGTTTAGTTATGCTCCGCTCCTATCGGTCGCAGCGTAATGTTATATAGCCTAAAGCCTTCCTGAATTAATGGGCTATCCAACGCAAAAAGAATTTTTCAAATCGGACCAGGAGTTCCCGAGATTAGCGCGAACAAACAAACATACAAACAAACTCTTCAGCTTTATATATTAGTACTAGCTTTCCGCCCGCGGCTTCGCCCGCGTGGAGGTCGCTTATATCGCGCTTTTTAGGTTTCCCTCGGGAACATCGAATTTTTCCGGGATAAAAGGTAGCCTATGTTCTTTCTCGGGGTCTAAAGATTGTCTGTGCCAAATTTCATCAAAATCGGTTGAGAGGTTTAAGCGGGAAAGCGTAACAGACAGGCAGACAGACAGACAGACAGACAGAGTTACTTTCGCATTTATAATATTAGTATGGATAGATAAACCCATGCAGTGCCCAAAAACGTATAATGAAATAATAAGTGAAAACGATGTTTTTTCAAAAATAATATAATAATTAATTTTGTTTTAGATTTATATCATAATTGCGGAGAATTTCGACACGGCTATTCAAAAAACAGTACAAAGGCATCAGTCGAGATTTATAGAAAACTCGCTATAGAACACCCACTCGTGTTCTGGCATGATGTCTGTTGAAGCCGTGCCCAGGTCGGGTCTGGGCACGTGTTGCGATTTGTGCTCGGTACGATGCGCCAAATGTTGTTGTGTCGGGAGTTTGGTCATGGAGAGCATCGAGATCAATCTCCCTCTGACATAACATCGTTAGTCGTGTTGTTGGGTTTAACATTGCATCACCTCGTTCAACTGCCGTCTTATTGCCTATTCTATCAGTTTTTTTTTGAGTGTATAGGCTTAATAAACCATTGTGCTTTACCATCAACGATTGCATCTCTGCTTACTATCAAACGGGATTACGGTCAAGCACTATAGTTTATATATAGGAAAAAAAAAACTGAAAAGCAAAGGCCTTCCGTCCCTCCTTCCACTGTACCCGATCTACCGCGATTGCAGGCTATATAAAAATTAAAATCAAACCATTCAATGAACAGCAGCTAAAACCCAAGTTCCTATAAACCATCTTTCTCAACGCATAAAAAAGCAATTTACTGCCGAAAAAAAATGATTAAATGACCCTCAAGCATTAAGGGTTTCGTCCTAAGAAGGTCCACTGGAGCATTTTGAGTGCCTACTTAAGACCCCGTTCGTTAACTCTGGCCATATTTGGGTCGTGTTTGGGCCTATTTTGGCCAGAAGTGAGGCTTTTATCTAAAGAGGCCATTTACCACCAAAGGAAAGGTTATAGCTCAACGGTAGGTCGAGTTGATGGTGCGTCGTTAAGAAGAGTTATGGTTAATGGTTAATTTTTACAGATTTTACTGAGTACAGTATACGCTTTTACTCTAGATGGAGGTATCGCTAAGGAATTTTAATTGCTAGCTATGCGCCGCGGTTTCACCCGCATAAGTCTCGATTTCGTGGGAAAATCCAGATAAACAGTATGCTATGTATTAGTACTGATTAGGTATACATCATCGTGTGGCAAATTTCATTGAAATCCGTTTAGTGATTTTTGCGTGAAAGACTAACAAACATCCATTCATACAGTCCCGAAAACTTTCGCATTTTTGTCATCATCATCATCATCTCAGCGTTAATCCCTGTCGCATCCAAAGCTTTTTTCAGCTATGTAATTTGGAGTCCGCTTTACTGATGCTTTTGGCTACTGGTTTTGGCTAAACTTCAATATTTTTCGTGAAGTGACTGCCGTCTCACCTAATAATAATAATAATAATATTTATTTGCTCAAAACATGGTATAAAAGGTCTTAAAGATAACAGTAGTACAAACATGTTTTGCCGAGTTTAGACTCAGCACGCAAATTTGAATACAATACAAGAACAAAAAGTACCTACTTAACATTTCGTGTCAAAAAGTTGTTTCAGACTATAGAAATTATGTTGGTTTAGCCATGCACTCAATTTCCGCTTAAAACAGTATCTTGTATTTATCAACTTAAAGTCACCAGGCAATTTATTATAAATCCGTACACACATAGCTAAGCAGCCTTTGTTATACTTTGCAAGCCTAGGAACATTGCTTAGTACGAGCATAAAAGGGTCTCGTCGGTTTCGAAGACATATATCATTTGCTGTTTTGAACAATTCTTTATGTTTCCACACAAACATGCATGTTTCGTAAATATATAGACAAGGTAGCGGTAACAAACATAGTTTTTCAAATACTGGCTTGCATGATTCGTCAGGTTGAAGTCCGTATAGAGCTCTAATGCATTTTTTTTGGGCAATAAATGTTCTATGTTGGTCGGTACTGTTGCCCCATATTACAAGTCCATACCGCAGTATAGATTCCACGTATGCGTGGTAAACTAATATGGCTGTTTTTAAATTTGTAACTTGTTTTACTTGTCTGAGCGCATATACAAATTTATTTATTTTACTACAGACACTATCAACATGCATTTTCCAATTTAAATGTTCATCAATAGTTACACCCAAAAACTTGGTCAGTGTTACAGATTTGAGTTTGGGTATATTTAAACTGATATTAGATTTGTTATTATTACATTTATTAAATTGCATGTACACTGATTTGCCAAGATTTATTTTCAAATTTTGAATATTAAGCCAGTTAATTAAGATGTCAATTGTGTTGTTAATGTCAGCTTCATGGTCAGAAATTGTATTATTATTTTTGTTACATGTCACAATAATAGAAATGTCATCAGCAAATAAAATGCATTTGTGGTTAGTTATTTCAGTAATGTCATTTATGTACAATAAGAATAAAATTGGCCCCAGTATACTTCCTTGAGGAACACCAAATCTGTTGCAAATATATTCAGATGCGTATAGTGTTAAGTCTTTATCATAATTTATATTTGGTATAGTGACACATTGTTTTCTGTTATGAAGGTATGACTTTATCCACTGTAAGGGTGGCCCTCTGATGCCAAGTGATTCTAGTTTCTGTAATAATGAATCGTGGGAAACTAGATCAAAAGCTTTTGATAAATCAAAAAATAGACCCGTGGTTAAATTATTATCATTGATACTAGGTAATACTACTTTCATTAGTTCATAGATGGCCAATGTAGTAGATTTATTTTTTTGGAACCCATACTGTTCATTTTTTATTATATGAAATTTATTACAATAATTTAGAAGTCTCTATACAATCCCTAGTCCCTATACAATCCGAAGGCGATATCGAAGCATGACAGACCAATTGTTGGACTTTTGAAGGCTCCAACAACCTGTAAAGACTGCCATTAGACGTTCATATGGCAACCAGGACCAACGGCTTAACGCGGTATTGCGCGGCGATCGAAACCGCGCCTTCTTGCGCAGCGGCCGCGTTCGCTACCGCTACGCCACATTCGCATTTATAGTATTTGAAGGATAATCAACTATATTGGCGTTGATTCTCTCTTACAAACTAACCTTATTTTAAATAAAATGTATCTTTTTCTATCTATTCTATTAAGAAAAGGATAGAAGATAACATATTAGTTTAAACCTGTCAAATTAAGATACTTCATAGACAGTTTAGACGCGATTATAAACATGGCGACCAAAAATACGTCAATTTACGTCAAGAGCGTACTAATTTTAAAGTTTTATCTTCTGTCCTTTTCTTAATAAATAGAAAAAAAAAGGATGCACTGAACTTAAATTTAATTTAGTTCGTGAAGAAGGGAATCGGGGCTATTATAGTTTCCTCTGTTATTCTATTTAGCCTCTGTGGCAATAGCGTCGTGGCCAATTAGGCCAATGTTAGACGTGATATGACAAAACGTGTGGGGAATACAACTATGTAGTTAAAATGAAACCAATAAAAGTATTGTCATCCGTGACCACACAACGGAACAAATTAAAGACGTCTCTACAAACTCTTTTTATTGAAACCAAAGAGGATTTAGGCAAAGGAAAATATTTTATCATAATTAAATATTTTATAAATTATATCGCAACATAATAATCTATGTACGTATCTATGTGTGTATGTATCTATGTGTTCGTATGTGCTTGATTAATTTGTATTGATAGGAAGCTTACACGTAGATAATTTGCGACTGTCATTAGCGGGCTGATGATGAAGACAAAGGTCAGTTCATAGAAGTACTCAACGGTTTACAGTAGTTACCTTCTGTTTGGACTTCATCATCACCACCATTATCATCAACCTTTTTATCGTCCCACTACTGGGCACAGGTCTCCTCTCATACAGAGAAGGTTTGAGCGTAATCACCACGCTTGCTCAATGCGGGTTGGCGATTTCAGACTTATATCAAATCAAATCAAATCATTTATTTCAAATAAACCAGTTACAGGCACTTTTGAATTGTCAGAAGGTCGGTCAGTCAATAAGATGAAGCTAGTCGCCCATTCCAAAGAGTAGGTACCTATGGAGAAGAACGGGCAAGAAACTCCATGGACACTCTTTTAAATTTTTAAGCTATTGTTACAAATATTTGATTACATCATTCATGTTGAAATCAACCGCGTGAGAACGATGCAGAAATATATTGTACGCTGAGAGCGTCCATTATGGAAAACATACAAAAATCAATTCAGAAATTAAAATACGCCGTGGCAGCTAAGAGATGACCAGTCCCCTCCGACGGCGTCCGTTCACGAACATGACGTATGGATCAGCATCATTCAGCTCAACCATATCGAAGGGAACCCAATGACCCAAAACACACGCCACCATCAGCGAGACATTTGAGTGAGCATGACATACTCTCAACAGCCAGAGCACAATTAAGTCAATAAAAAAGACTAACCCAACAAATAAATGCCTTACAGCACATTCGTACATTGTGCTCACACGTTTTCCATGCATTTATACAATACTAAGAAATTGAATCTACACAATGCTAAGATGGTTTTGTCCAAGGTTCAGCAGCTCCAACAGTGTTCCCGAATCTGTGGAAAGTTTAGCTCCTGTGCAGCTGTACAAAGCAGTAGTGTGCAGTGTATAAAGTCCAGGTTTCCGCAAGATGTTTTCCTTTACCTTCAGTCATTGGTGTCCAAGATATACTTAGAAAGTACATATAACTTCAGAAAAGTTACATTGGTACTTGCCTGACCTGGAATCGAACCCGCGCACTCATACTTGAGAGGCTGGTGTTTTAACCACTAGGCCACCACGACATAAACATAAACGTTCAGTTGTTTGGACTTAATTCATTTATATTAATGAGAACTTTTCACCCATATGCGGTATTATGAAGGTCTGCAGTAGATTTGATGATGGTGTCGAGAGACAGTCGAGAGATCTTTTCAACGATTCGCAGAAGCTACTTTGTGTTTGTGCTTAATTAATTTGTATTGATAAGAGCAAAAGAGCTAGATGGATTTTTATTGTAATTAGGGGCCTTGTGATGAAGTACAGTTCAAGGAACTCCTGAACAGTTTATAGTGGCTACTATAAACCGTTCAGTCCTTGTATTTGGAATTCTTTTTATTCTTCAGCCTATAGAGACTGCTGGACAAAGGCCACCCCCAAGGCTTTTCACGATGACCGGTCTTGTGCTGCCCGCATCCATCGGCTTCCCGCGACTTTCACCAGGTCATTGGTCCACCTTGTTGGGGGCCTCCTTAGGCTGCATAGTTCGTGGCTACCACTCCAGAACCGTACTGCCCCATCGGCCATCGGTTCTACGAGGAATGTGCGCCGCCCATTGCCACTTAATTTTGGCGACTGAAAGAGTTATGTCGGTGACTTTAATTCGTCTATGGATCTCTTCATTTTTGATTCGATCGCGCAGAGAAATTACGAGCCTAGCTCTTTCCATCACCCTTTGTATGACTTTTAGCGATCGTATGAAGCAACTAAAAAGTGTAAAATAAAAACTTTTTTACAAAAAAAACAACCGACTTCCAAAAACCACTACAAAGTGAAAAATAACTAATTTCGGAAGTCGGTGTCAAAAACGAATATACAAAACCAAAGACACCGACTTCCGAAATTAGTTATTTTTCACTTTGTAGTGGTTTTGGAAGTCGGTTGTTTTTTTGTAAAAAAGTTTTTTATCCACAGTGTACATTTCGAAAGTTGTCGGTATGAAAATAAAAACACTACAATAACAACGACAGTAACAAGTCAACTTACACCAAACGGAACATGAAAATAAAGCGCAATTTACACGTTCATAGATAAGCTTAAACTACATCATAGAATTTGATTATCATACTGTATGTAACTCGGATCGTGTAGGCTTAGTTTTATGTGACAATAGCATAGATAACGTATAAAGGATTATTGCGTTTGTAGTTCTATAGATAGTTAGGTTTAGGTATTTGTATTCCTGTTTCGTGTTAATTCATTTCATTCTGATCTTTTCAGTAAATAAAAAACATATAAACTAGTATACTCAAACTACAATTTAAGTGTCTTCAAGGCTAGAGAGAATAGGCTTTTAATGAACTAGCGCGCTTTACCATCAATGATTGTATCATTGCTTGCGGGCCCCGGGCTTCAAGGCGAAAGCTGCGGATGCAACCGGGTTTACCGCCAAGATGATGATGATGATTGTATCACTGCTTGCTATCAGGCGAGATTGCGTTTAAGCACTAGTTTACAACTATATATATAAAAAAAAAACTTCAGCCAAGTTTATTAAGCCTATTCACTTAAAAGTCTTAGTGAGTAGGAAGAAAGACGGCAGTTGAGCGAGGTGCAATGTTTAACCCAACAACACGACCAGCAATGCTGCGCCAGAGGATTGATCTGGAGGCCCTCCACGACCAAACTCCCGACAACATTTGGCGCATCGTACCCGGCACACATCGCAACACAACTGCTCAGACCCATCCACCGTACGGCTTCACCAGACATCACGCCGAAACACGACGAATCGCTTGGCGGCAAGACTTTGTCTGGTGGGTGGTAACTTATGCCGGTGGCTGATGTTGTTGCCTCCCACCGAGAAAGTTCTTTTGCGGATCTCCTCATTTCTGATTCTATCACGCAAAGAAACTAACTCCGAGCATAGCTCTTTCACATCCCTTTGTGTGACTCTGAGCCTTCGTATGAGGCCTATTCAATATATACATCCATTAATATATATATATAT